>JRHT02000008.1:354337-427866 GCA_011800875.2 Suillus brevipes Sb2
GCGGATTCGCGATATCCCGCGGACTGAAGGGTGACACAAAAGGGTACAGGTTGGTTCAAGGGTCCATACGTAAAGAGGTAAATAGTAAATAAAGTTGTAGCATGGTATAAATAAAAGTGAACCATGTGTAAAAAAGTGAACTGAAATGTGTAATAATGGAAAATGGTGGTGGTAGTAGAGTGATCTGTCAATGGTAGTGGCGTAAAAATAGTACAAAACTTATTATAGTAGCGTTCGGGATCATCGTCAATCGAGATCACCAGTGTAGGCGTATAGTCAGATGCAGAATTGCAGAGCGATAGCGAGCGTATGACGAAAGCGGGTCAAGGCGAAAAGCTGCGCGCTGAAAGGGCGCGAAGCGCGCGGATATCGCGGAAACAAGGGCGCGAAAGCGGAATAATGCGCGAAGCGCGTAAGGGGGATCTCAACAGTGGACACCTATGAGCGAAAGAGGCGAAGGGGATTCCCTGCTTGTATAGCGTGGGTATAAAGTAGGGAAGTTGTAAATATAGTCGACGTGGGAGTCGACTCAACTTCTAGGAAGTTGCCACGGTCCTAACTTCCAGCCCTTGTGCAACACGTTCCTTCTGTACTAGACGTCTCTCGACTGGCGGTCTCTCTCGTATGTCTGCTGCCCTTCACTCCCTGGGTCTGTTGTACGCTCTAGACGACGCCCGTCACTGGGTCGTCGATCTCCGTAGCTTTCTACGTTACGTCGCCACACACGACGTGTCCGATCTCTGCCTCTATTCCGTATGTCATCGACATCCCTACTTATTCTGAACCAGCTCGCACTACACCCAGGGGAACCTATGTTGGTTCGCTTCCCAGGGTTGCGGTTCCCGGACTTACCTTCTCGGCGGTTGTGGTGATTGTCACGCTCCTCCCTACCCTGCCTCCGACTTCTTCAGTCTGAGTCATAACGACTATACTTGACTGCGGGGCGACAGGTCCTTCTTTCCATACTACCTACCTAGGTGTTATCACGCGACTGCGACCAAACCACGGAACATCCACTACGGCCGCTTCAGTTGCCCAACTGATGTGAGCGCGGTTAGTTGTGACCGGACGTCCCATAGGTTTCGCCTCATCTCCCGATCGAGAACAGTGACAACTCAAACCTGTCGAGAGTCTACTTCCGACCACACTACCACAGTGTCCGCTCCGGCCGTTTGAGTGCTCTCAGTCACAGTCTGCTGCTCCTTCATCCACGTCGTCCCCCCAACCGTTACATTTATCGTAGCACGGGAAAGTTCGCCTAAAGCGCGCGCAAGTCGTGCAAGTGTCGCCTATGTCGCGCATGCGTCGCGGTAGTGTCGCCTAAGTCGCGCGCGTCGCGTGAACGTCGCGTTTATCGCGCTAGTGTTGCGTTGCATGCATAGTATAGTAGACTCGACCTACAGTGCAATATATGCCATTGTGAGGCTACTCAGGATCGAGTCTCTACACCGTCGTCTTGGCCACGCCAACTACAGGGCCGTTTATGATCTTGCCCGCTCTGGTAACGCCACTGGTATGCCTATCACCCTCTCCACCTCACCTCCTGTTTGTGACACTTGCATTCTTGGCAAACAGACTAAGTCTATTGTCCCGAAAGTTTGCGCAGGTGTTAGGGTTACTAGGAAGCTGGGTATTATTCATGTGGATCTCATGGAGCATCCTGACACTGTATCCGCCGCTGGTAATAAATACATATTGGACATCATCGACGATTTTTTGTCATACTCCTGGTCAATCCCTTTACCTACCAAATCCGATGCTTTCCCTGCCCTTCAAGCCTGGGAGAAAGCTCGCGAGCTCGAAACTTCATCCAAAGTTGGCATCTACCGTTCTGACAATGGCGAGCTCAAATCCAAGGCCATGCGAGAGTGGCTCCTCTCGCGTGGTACCCTTCACCACTTCACTGCGCCCTATACTTCGGCACAGAATGGTCGTGTTGAGCGTTTACACCGTACCTTGATGGGTAAGGCTCGTGCTATGCGCTCTGCTTGTGACATTCCTGTGAATCGCTGGGATGAGTTTATTCTGACTGCCTGCTATCTTTCCAATCGCACACCCGTCTCCTCGCAGGCCGGTCATACACCCTATGAGCGATGGCACGGTGTCAAACCTGATCTCAGCCACCTTCGCGAGATCAGCTGCAGGGCATTTGTCCTTATCCAGAACCATCACAATTCCAAGGTTTACGACTGTTCAGTTGAATGCGTCCTCATTGGTTACTCTCTTAATGCTAAAGCTTATCGGTGCTACCATCGGGCCTCCCATAAGGTGTTTGTATCCTACCATGTCTCATTTATTGAGTCGCATACTTCCACTAATGCACCTCTTCGCCCTGGTGTTTCTCTCGATAATGCTCCCCCGCAGGCTTCTCCACCTGTCTTGTCTCAGCGTGCTTCAGTCACCGAAGTACCCGACGAGGACGACCCACCTCCCATCCCCATCTCTGTCCCTCCTCCCGTCGTGCCACCTGTGCCTCCACCTCGGCGTTCTGCACGTACTCCCGTGCCTTCTGAACGTCGTTGTGCCACTGAAGGTATACCGTATGTGGATGCAACTCAACATAATGCCTTGGCCTCTCTAGCTGCCGCTGACCGTGCTTGTGCCTTGCCGAGTCTGCTTTCCTCATGTCCTCCTCTGTTGACGACCTCTCGGACTTAGAAACTGAGCTTGCATATCTCACATCCGTCTTTGCTGCTACACCTGATGATTTTGAACATGAGCACCCTTCTGACCCAGTAACATATGCCGAGGCCATGTCTTCACCCCATGCAGCTGACTGGACTGCTGCTATGCATGACGAATTCTAATCCCTTCGTGATCTTGGAGTCTATAAACTCGTCCCTCGCACCTCTGTTCCCACTGGCCGCAAAATCATGAAAGGATGACCTGTATTCAAACTTAAGCGGGATCAGGCGGGCAACCCAGCACGTTTCAAAGCACGGTATGTATGCCGTGGCTACTCTGCTGTTTGGGGGCAGGATTATACGAAGACCTCTGTGCCTACTGCATGCCTTGAGTCTTTCCACATCCTCACTCACCTTGGTGCTGCTCTCAACTGGGAAATCGAGCAATTGGACATCAAGACGGCATTCCTCTATGGTCTTCTCGACTCTGATGAGATCTGCTACATGGAGCAACCGGAGGGATTCGTTGAGCCTGGTTTCGAATATCACGTATGGGAACTTCAGAAGGGACTCTACAGCATGAAGCAGGGTGGGCTTATCTGGAACCATACTCTCAACGACGCCATGCTGTCTTGGGGCTTTATTCGTCTCAAAAGTGAGCACTGCATCTACTACCGTCACACCAGCACCGGCATACTCCTCGTCGCTGTACACGTCGACGACTTCTTCACCGTCGGCAGCACTAAGGCCGTTATCTCTGATTTCAAGGCTCAATTAAAGACTAAGTGGCAGGTTTCTGAACTTGGGGATGCGCATTTCTGTCTAGGTATCGCTATCGCACGTGACCGACCCAACCGCACCATCTCCTTATCTCAAACTGCCCTTATTAATCGTGTTGTGTCGCAATTTGGCCTTCAGGATGCCATCCCTGTCACCGTCCCCATGGAGCCTGGCCTTCATCTTTCCCGGCACAATCATTCCCCTCACACTGACACTGAACGCAAGCTTATGTCGCGGACCCCTTACCATTCCCTCATTGGCTCGCTCATGTACCTCACCATAGGCACCCACCCTGATATAGCATATGCTGTTCAACAGCTATGCAAATTTCTCGACTCTTATGGGTGTATGCACTGGGAAGCAGCCAAGCGAGTTGTTCGCTATTTGAAGGGTACTCGCACATTCTCTCTTGTCCTTGGAGGTGATCATACTGCCCGCCTTCTTGCTTACACTGATAGCGATCTCGGGAGCTGTGTCGACTCTAGGCATTCCATCAGTGGTTATTGTTGCTCTCTTGGCGGTGGTTTCATTACCTGGAGTGCATGTCAACAGAAGACCATTGCCCTTTCCACTTGCGAAGCCGAATATGTCGCAGCCTCTGAGGCTGGTAAAGAGGTCGCCTGGCTCCGCATGCTCCTTCTTGAGCTTGACTTTCCCCAACTCTCTGCGTCTCCTCTGATGTGCGACAACAACAGTGCTATTGTTCTCACAGAAGACTCTTCCTTCCACGCCCAAGTCACACACATCGATATGGCTCACCATTCTATTCGCAAACGCGTTACCCGACGTCAAATCAAACTCCATTATATTTGTTCCAAAGATAACGTAGCCGACATATTCACCAAAGCATTACCACGTAAAGACTTCGATCGCTTGCGCTTATCCTTAGGCCTCCGGTGATTCATTCGAGGAGGAGTGTTGGCGCACAAGCGTGTGCGTCACAACAACGCGCCAATCAGATTGTAGGATTCCATCAGATTCATATATATAGTTGAACCTTCGTGTACCATGACTTCCCTCAGTTTGTTCCAACGAGACTGAGGGTACATCTCATTATTCTCTCGCTACTTATCCTAGACACTAACACGCTATGTACTAGTGTTGATCTGTGTCTAGGTACTTAATCACAGTTCGTTCCAACGAGACTGAGGTGTTGATCTGTGTCTAGATTCCATAGAAACATCTCAGTCTGTGTAACGAGACTGAGATGTAAGTACATACATTCACACACATGTAAAAACACTAACGCCCCACATTAGTGATCCCCTTACCTAGGTACTTGAATAAAACACATGAGTCCGTGTAATGAGACTGAGATTGATCCACTTACCTAGTGTCGTGCTCTCCTCTATTCACTAGATGTCCAACAAATGGTTCATGCATCACTTGTGTCTTACAGATGTAATTAATTCATGCATGAATATGACACTATGGGCTGCGACTTCCCTGGGGTGCCACTGGACGGGATAGTAGTTTGACTGCTGAAGCTACAATTTTTTGTCACATGACTGTTAATAATATGCTTGTTAATAATCCTACCCAACCGCTTGATTTTTGACACAGATCACGGCGGGTTGACTTATCATCCGTGCCCTACTAGATAGTCCCATGAGTCCGTGTGTCCCAAGAGTCCGCGCATTGACTCTAGCACACACAATTCTGCACAAAATCCTTATGTATGGTATATCCAAGTCCCCCCCAGCATAATACATAGTGCTGTATTTTTTATTTGAAGAAAATTGAAGTAGATCTCATCCTATCGCCAAATTATTGATGCTGGAGGCCAGTTTTGTGCATCGAAGGCTTGCTATGAAGGTCAGATCACTTCATAAAATTCTGGAATATTGTGTGAGGGTTGTACATGATAAGTAAATACCAAAACAACTTTCTCCGGGGCCACATGCTTGTCAGGATGATCTGTGATAAAAGAAATATGCCCCAGACGTGACAATCTATCCAAAGTGTTACATCGAGATTATGTAAATCAAAACTCCGCAATGACGAGATGCGACAACAGAACGGTGCGGATACTGCGGAGTGTGAAAAGGCATTGCGGCAGACGTGTGACATGATGTGACAAAGTGCGCGAACTCTAAGGAAAATGCACTTTTCTGCGCGGTAACCTTCCGCTGGACTCAATACGTCGAGATTCGAAATAAAAACTAGCAGGTGTTGTACTTTCGATGTCGCGCTATCGAGCTGTCAACTAATTAAATTTTTATGTTTGTGCGTTGTGGAGTAATAGACGTTACGCCAAAAATGCGCGAACTCTAGTGGACATCTAGTAGTGCACACTGCAAACGGACTCGGAGTTGGGGACTCGACGCGCTATTACAACTAGGTAATCGTAAGCGCAGTTAAGGAGTTACCGTTGCAACGTTGAACGTTCAACCAGCGCGAGGCACAAAACAATACGGTATTATAGACAGCCTGAGGTACGCAGATATTTTTGAGGCAGCTTTCCTATTGTTAAATTTTCATATAGATATGAGATATTGCGAATATGTGGATGCACGCATTACCAGGATGGAAGTCGGGCTTGATGCCTATATTAAGGACGGGATTGAGGCCCTGTTACAGAGGCATCAGGGCATCTCGGGAGGCCGAATGGGCGACCCAGTAAAAACGTTTGATGTTTCATTAAAAACCATCCGAAAGGAGCAGCACCAGGCCAAGTTAGCGATCCTCGACAAGGAGTGTGAGACCATGTTAGCGAAGTTTGCATGCGGAATCGAAAGTCGCGCGTAATGACTTGCCGCAGGATTGAGCACACCCAGTAGCTAAGCAGCCAATGCCGACCTCGGGCACTTCGTGTCGACACATTATGCATTATGGGTTTCCCACCTGGCGTTATGATGAGGCGCGCGACGCAAGCTGATTGGTTTTGCGCACCTTTCTGGATTTAATTGAGAGATCCGATCAACATTTCTCGGGCAATCTGACTGGTAGGATATTCTTGCAATGGAATGGGGCATGAACGGGACCGTCGTTGGTACCCACAATAGAGGAACCATTCCACGCGAACCCACGAGTCTTGATGCGTCTCGCCCTTTCACAAGCTGTTTTTGGTCGGCTAGATGCCTGCGCCGGAATCACCAGACCGAGCAATTTCAACACACCCGAAAGAAACATATTGGGTTGTCTGGCTGCGCAGGATCGCAACGAGGGTGAAGTAGTTTGTCTTGGCTATCGGCAGAGTTCATCGTCGTTGGATATAGAGCGGAAAAGACAAGTAACCGATGACCCTAAAACATTGGGCTTGGCTGAGGTTCGATCGCTTTATCTGAGTCATTGTTGTGAGAATGGTGGAAGGCGTGCACTGGCAAATACATAAGCACCGCGCACTGCGGATGTTGATCATGCACGTGCATAAATCAGAACATCGGCTCGCGTGTCGTCGAAAAGGCTTGTGAGAAATCATCGGCGCACTGGGATATCGTGTAACATCAACATGCTGTAATTGCAATACTTGATTGACTTTGTTAAAGCCTATCACACCTTTAGCGCTGCTTGATGTACTCAGAAATCCAGTCTTGGGCGCAATGAGCTTGCGTATTGCGTGTATTAACATTGAAATCATCTAAAATACTTGCAATACTTGGAGAGCCGGAGGCGCGTGACTGAAGCGCAGTAACGTGCGAGGACAAGTAGAATTCAGACATGCGAACAAAGTGCCAAGCAAGGATGCAGGATTGATTTGTGATATTCGAGACGAAACGATGTGAGTACCTCTGGCAGCCAATATTACACACACCCCTTGCAAAATAAATGACGAAAACCATAGGAAAAGCGATAACGATATTAAAGTAATTGAGCGTGAGACACTTAATGTTCCATGCCATCTTCGTCATCGTCGTCGTGGTCATCCTTTGTGAGGCCTGCCTTTTTGAGGGCTTCCTCGGAAGTATAATCGACGCGTGTGCCTCGGGTGCGACGAGGAAGGATGGCGCTAGGGTCGATTTCCTCGTGATCGTCATCGTCTTCCTCCTTTGTTTGGAGTGTCAGTGTGATTGAGAAGCAAGGGAAATTCGTACCTCTTCCATTTCCTCGTCACCTTCTTCCTCGTCTTCTTCCTCCTCGTCCTCCTCTTCCTCCTCCATGGACACGTCCTCAGCGGGACCCTTTGCTTTGCCCTTTCCCTTTGAATCGGGAGATTTTACGGGGCTGGTCGCGTCTTTTTTTGCTGGGGAACTAAGAGAAAGATGAGAAACGGCGACCGAGATGGTGCTGATGAATTTACCTGGGTTCTGTAGACATGGGAGTGGCAATCGTGTGGAAAAGAGCGCGTTGGCGATGTTTGTAGATGTTGACGCGACGATAGGGAATTGAAGCGGAGTTGTAAATATGGGCGCTCAGCGAGGGGTGCCGGTGATCTCCCGGACAACTGGGCGTTGTGCTAGTGGACGGTATATACCGTGGGATGAGGTGGAAGCTCAGTTGGGTGAGAGGACCGCTGAGATTGAACGCTTGCTGTGTGCCTAGGACCGTCATCAACGCTTTGTTATATCAAGTCACCCTCTCCCCATATTCTGCCTAGTAGTTCCCTTTTTCCTGTCATGCATCGGGCGCTTATGTCCCTAACCATCGGTGATTCAGACAAGCCGTCTTTCTCCCCCTTCGTTCCTCCTCCCATACAGCGTCTCTCCCTTCCCCCTGCTACCTCTCCTTCTTCTACTAAACACGCCCCTCCCATCGCAGGTCCTTCAACTTCAAACCCGTCTGCTATATTTCCCTACCTACATCGTCTGGAAATTCGCGACGACATGGCTTCTCGGCGACAACAGAGACCCCTCCTCGTACTCAACCTCTCCTCTCCTTCCTTCCTAGACGCCGTTGCTACAGACCTCGTAGCAGAAACTCCTCTATATTCAGTCGAAACAGTCGGCTCTTCAACTACCATATGGCGCTCAGATCCTTGGGATGCTTCAGTAAAAATCGCTGACATTTGTTGGCCCAAGCATCTTCCTCTCAAGGGCAAGGGAAGAGATACCCACGGTGCAATCATACAAATGGGTGACCCTCGGTGGAAAGACACTGACAGCTACCTCAAGTATGGCAGCCTTGGAACGTATGTCTCTGTCCTCTTCCCCTCAATTCCTCTTCTCATTTTCATTTTTTATTCCACCAGCTGCCGCAAATTCAGCTTACCAAACCATCCCCATGTGCTAAAGTGGAAGCGAACTGGTCGCACTTATCAGGTAACATTCGTTTGATGACATATTTCTGCTTACGCTTACACTTTCCTCTTAAGTGCACAACTTCATCGCGCCTCATCGCATCACTAGATACACTACAAGACGACGAAAACAACCCACGACTCAAAGTATTCGAGACTCTTGGTCCCTCCCATCAATCAGTCCCACAAGTAGAACACGCTGGAATATCCCTTTCCCTACTCGATAACCTCTTTGTAACCGCTTTACTACTCGTTACAGAGCCCGACGATTGGATGACTCTAAGGCACAACCCAGATACCCCAGCAACAGATTGTATATCCCTTCCTAAATCCACATCTGCTCCTGCATCTGCACGTCAGTGGCGAAAAATCATGTACGGTGAACCTCTCTATCCCTCCCTTAAGACCCCTGCAATCGACACTCGCTGCAATGAGGATGCAGATGTACTTGATATCTCCGGCGCAGCGCCGCCTCCCACATCCGTAAATCAATGGCGTAAAATCGTATATGGCGAACCCTTATACCCATCATTACGACCTCATAGTGCAGACGGAATTGACTTACCTCCACGGCCGGGTACCGCATGGGACTCTGCAAGTATTTCATCAGAGTCCGTGTGCTGTCCCGCAACGCCTTGTTCAGCCCCATCGACTGGGTTCTATACATCCACATTTTTTGATGATTCAGACAGAGTCGTCCCAAGGATAAATACCGATCGTTATTCAGCTCCCCTTAGCCTTTCCCCTGCACCAATATCACCCATCCCGGCGTCTGATTACATGCCACTATCATCACAGCCTTCTCCCTCGCCACGTGCGGGTACACGGCGAGAGCTCCCTGCACCACCGTCATCGTGGCATCCCCCTCCCGGATCACAGCCGTGGCTTCACCGATCGAGATCGTCACCCCGATTATCATCCATTCCGACTACAACAAGCAGACACACGCGGTTAGTCACGGAAGACGGAGTGCTGATTCCGCCAGCACCGCTAGAGGGTGAAATAGATAGTGTGGGCGAAACGCCTCCGTCTCGCAGCCGTGCACTTTCATCGGGATCGGTGGTTCGCCGACGACTACCCACCGTCCCCTCAAATCCCGCAACCCCCGCTAACTCACCCCCTACTCGGCCCAAACGCCTTCCCACCGCACGTACGCTTCCCCCGACGCCCGCTTCCATACTCCGCTCACCGTCCACATGCCATCGCTATACCCATTCGTCGAACGTTGTCTCTACGCCGATATCAGCGACGATGCCTACGCGGCCATCAACCGCACAGCAGCCGCGGGGTAGAAATCGTCAAGAGAAGGATCCTGATGAGGTTCTAGGGTGGGTGCGTAACGTTACACGAGCACACCACCGGCGGGCGATCGAGGAGCACGGGGACCTCGATGAAGCACCTCCACCAGCGTACAACGCCATTGACTTTTCGACGCCGCCGCACACTCGGGCCCTACCGAATCACAGCTAAACTGCCCTGACCTTCATTTTCCTGTTTATGGATATATCATAAGTGACGCCAATAATGATAGAAATTTTTCGCGATGAAATTCTGATCAGCCCTCTTCAGGAATATATCTTTGCATCTAATTCGAAGTTTGCTATATTTTCTTTTTGTTCTGCTGTTGTTGTTTTTACGCACATCTTTGTTCTTTAATTCTTCCCCGACCAAGCCAATCGTTCTCGAACTGACCATGTACTACATCAATTGAATCGCTGATCGCGCACTGTTGACCTCATACATATACACCAATGCATACTTACATACAATGAATGAAGATGTTGTTTTTCTTATCATCCACGGGTGACATCGTGGCTGATTTCATTTAGACTGATCGAGGCAGGTTCGCCCGTGGGGCGTCCTTGTACTTCGAATGGGGGGTTGACTATTTATGGCAGCCAAGAATTAATATTGGCTGAGAAATCGAGTCCTGCTGTATATCCATCTTTGTGTCGACTTTCAAAGGATCCGAGCATGTGCCTTACACCCCGAGGGACGTGGCCAATTCCCTGTATGTAGAAGCTTCGAAGAGGAGAAGACCCTTAACTTAAGCTCAAAGCCGCTCTGAACGTGATAGAAGCTAACGAAATTCGAAGTGGTGGCCCACGACTCGATCGGACATTCGAAGCAAAAGGAGAATTTGAAGTTCGGGGAGCCACTGCATGTGCCTCAGCGTCTGCAAGTACTATGAATACCGCAACTGCGGATCAGTCACCGTGTCATGCAGGGACGTGCGTCCAGGCTTCTTATGTACTCGCGCCCCAACGTTGGGCTCATCCTGTAGAAGGAAACAATTGACTGACAATCGTTCTCAACGTGCCCAGTCCTTGGCGAGCCTAGCATACTTACATACAGCTGCCAGATCAACGTGCATAGTAACGTTTACTATCAACAGCTACAGCCTTGCCGTCGTCGAATTGATCTTATTGTCCTCTACCATAGCATTTTATGGCCGTTTGGAGTACAATGTCAAAGTATCAGTAATCCTAGTCACGGTCATAATGTCAATTTAATTGACAGTCAGTGGTTCACGCGCACGGACCACTGTTGCGCCGTACAGCATGTTGAAGTCACCGGTTTGTGCCATGTTGTCAAGAATTGCTGATCTTTTTGATGCACATCACTGGATATGTTATATATGACGTGGACATATGGTCCGTAAATCCTCAATTCTCAATTGTTGACTCGTTCCGAGCCAGGATCAAACACAACGATACTGCTTAACTGCATATAGTACACCGACTGCGTCGAAGTCGTCACCGCTCCTCACTCCGTCCTGGAATTCCCTTTCCAGAGGTCCGGCGAACCAACTAACGCGTAAAGGTATACCATTTGTACGCGCGAGTACACCAAGTGATGGTTCAGTCGCATCATGACCCCTTCCCGAGGATCGTATGGGCTGTGTGCTCCGAGGCGCTGTCATATGCCAAAGCCGGAGATCGGGACATTATTCGTGGCAGTGATGGTGCGTCTACTTCCTCCTGTACAATCCGAGTACTAGCATCAATGTAGTACATGCTCACTGCATATCTGGTGCAGGCAAATCTACCCTCGGCGCTACATCTTCAAAGGCTCTCCATCTCCCATTCATCAATCACGGCCACCTCCATCCGCAATCTCACGTAGTCGCGTGGAAACCTCTCACAGATACAGACCGCTTGTTCTGGCTCCGCAAGATGGCATTGGCTGGCGTTTTCGATCAGCTTTGGGATGACCATGGGCTGCATGCGATGCCCGAGACGGAGAAGATCTTCACAGAATGCGAGAGCATGTGGCATGGTTCGGGCGTAGTGGGCGGCCGAGTCCTGCGACTAGGACGCGGGTGGCAACGTGTCGATAGTGTGGCCGACTGAGGACCATGTCTTAGGGCTCTCAAGGATGGAGGCAAAAGACAGCAGCATGTAGCATCGAAGCAACGATCCGTGTTTTTTTTTACATATAAATTCATATATAGTTCTTGCACGACGTCGACTATTTTATGTGTAAGCATTTGTCAACCATTTGAGAGTTCGGGAAACTTTTGTTCTCGTCCGAGACGAGCTCGGCACATGCACGAATGTTCAACTTAGCCGCAGCCCTCCAACTCGAGCTCATCCAGTGATATCCAAATATTGAACATGCATCTGGCCTTGCGAATTCTCGAAGTGATAGACGCCATTAGCTCACACGTGGGGAATGAATCCCTTCCTGCACTTGCATCCACATGCCGTGCCTTCGAAAGTCCAGCACTTAATGTCCTTTGGAGGAATCTGCAGTCCGTGGAGCCACTTGTCAAATGTTTACCGAGTGACCTGTTTGGCATCGATCGTACATGTTTGGTGCGTGCCAGTTTCATGTGATCTTGAGCTTCAGACCAAGTTCATGCACACAGGTACTACAGAAACCTCTTGATCATAAGATGTGGGACACTCTTTCCAGATACACATCCCGTGTGCACTCTATCACACAATCTGAAAATTCGTCGTTTATCGAGCCCCTCGGTTTGATACTACTGTCTTGTTCTTCGGCACCCGCGTCCTTCTTTCCCAACCTCCGTCGATTGACATGGCGTGCCGATGCTACCCGCGATGCTGCAGAGTTCTTGCGCATGGCTTTAGTGCCCTCCTTGTTGTCCTTAACTGTGCAGATGTCTTCACCTTCCCCCGCCTTTCTCTTGGTCTTTTCGTCTCTTGGGACTTTATGTCCTCGCCTTCAGAGCGTGTCTTTGGGATACCGCCGTGGAATCAAAGAGCCGGCTCCTAAAAGTTCACCCTTTATTATGCAACCTATATCCCAGCTCCACCATCTTTGTGATTTGCTATTAGAGGGATGGGACCTAGGAATACAGGAGATTCAGCACATCATGCTACTAAGAGCTCTGCAGAGCGTGAATCTGGACTTCACGACACCTTCATCGTCAACTTGGGACAGATGCTCGTCTTTGCGACTCCCTGGCTTCCAAAAATTGCGTTCTTTTATCCTTCATGTCAACAATTTCGAGCGCCCCATGAACTTCTTGAGTTCACTTATGATCGTCAGAACCAAAATAACTATAGTCGGCCTCGTCCCTCAGGCTGCAAAGGCCCCTGCACGTGTATCCACGACGTTATCCCAGTTTCTCGCAATGTTCCAAGAGAGATGTGACAACAATGAGCTTGATTCCTTCATTTTCATGGCAACAAAGTTGACGCGCACAGATTCGGGCGTCTTTGTCCCATTGCGCGCATTCAGCAATTTAACTCATTTGGACCTCTGGATGTGTTTTGACATTTCAATGTCTGACGAGGAGCTATGCTACCTGACGGGAGCCTGGCCTAAGCTCCGAGTCCTTAAAATCAGCTGCTGCGTCACCGTCGATTCGGATACTGCCGTAGTGCCTACATTCCACGGGCTGATATGTTTACTTCGGCTCTGCCCCGCTCTGACTTCACTCGCTCTTGTCATCGATACCACCAAGCTAGACGGTATCGATCTCAAATGCCCAGGCGGTGAACATTTCACCAATCATCTCAAAGACCTCACCCTCGGCAATTCGATCATCGATTCCCCGCTAAACGTAGCTCTCATCCTCAGCGGTCTCTTCCCCCATCTCGGGCAGGTCAATCTCAATTGTTGGGATACAGCTATCATGAAGTTAATACCCCAAAGAACGTTGGCGATGGAGAAATGGGCGTCAGTCAATAGCTTTCTTCATGGTTTCAGTGTTGTAAGGGAGCGGCCCAGGCACATCGTACCTTGATGACGCTTCTAGGCCACACTTGACGCTTGAAGCTTTGAAGCATCGCCTGCACTATCTGACTATACACGAATATACATGGTGGTGCTTGCAGTATGTACAGCTGCATGTAAACTATCATACAATGGGCTAGTGCGCTCACATCATGCTATCTTTCTCTTGTTTTCAATACGAAATACAATGCTTCATGGCGTAGATCCCATATGCCCAGGCGATGGGTTGCATCTCAATATGTTGTATAGTACTAGATCGATCGATCAGTACGGGTGCAGTCAATTTGTAAACGGATAATGTAACAGCTATCTTCTTATCGATTGAGACCAGGATCGAGAATAATACTTTTCGCACAAGCATCTTTGTTTACTTGCCATGCATATGCATGACTCGTGAGGCGGTACAAATAAAAGGGTTCCACTCCTCAACGTTTTCCATAGTTGCCAGTAAATATGACGCAACAATCCAACTTGAACTCCGAGTCATCATCTTCGCTGGTGACGATGCACTCTGCATTGACAAACCTCGAAGTAATATGTACTATTAGCTCGTACACTCAACGCAGATCGCTTCCTGCACTTGCATCTACATGTCGCGCATTCAAGCATCCTGCACTTAATGCCCTGTGGAGGGACCTGCAGTCTTTGGTGCCGCTTGTCAAATGTTTACCAAGTGATCTATTTAGCATTGATCAGGATCGCCGTGTGGTGGGTGTCCCAGTGGAAACTTGAATATGATGACCAGGGGTCAGACTGACTCTCGAGTTCGTTTGCGCAGGTATTACAGAAACATATCGATAGCAAGCTGTGGGACACTTTTTTCCAGTACTTGTCCCGCGTGCGCTCGATCACTGTAACACAAAAAGCATCCCGTCAGCAGTCATTGAGCCCCTCAATATGCTAATGCTGGCTAGTCCTTCGACACCTGTATCTTGGTTCCCAAACCTTCACAAATTGACATGGCATGCCGATGCGACACGCATCGTCGCACCATTTTTGCGCATGGCTCTAGTGCCATCCATGTTGGTCTTATACGTGGAGATTCCTTTAGCTCCCGACTACACCTTTCTCTCTGTCCTTTCATCTCTCGGGACCTTGTGTCCTTACCTCCAAAACATGACTATTCGCATTCCACATGAAAGTGATGACTTCAAGTCGTTGTATCAAATTTCACCCTTCATTGCACAACCTATTTCTCAGCTCCATCATCTTCATACGTTGTCAGTATGGGATGCAGGAAGCGAAGTAACCGAGCATGTTTTGAAGCTACGAGCTATGCAGTCGCTGAGCTTGGATTTGACGACATCATCAACTTGGAACGAAGAACCGCGTTTTCAGTACCCCGGCTTCGATTGTTTGAAATGGTTCAGCATTTCTACACACACAATCAAGCATGCCTTGAATTTCTTTAGTTCCCTTCGAGTCGTCAAAAGTAAACAAATCAAGGTCGACGTCACGTCGTTAAGGACACACTGGTCCATAAGCCAACCATCAATACCAGAACTCCTCGCCATCGTCCAGGAGAGATGCGATCACGACATACTTGAATACTTCTATCTCAGCATAGGATACACGAAGGGTATACGCACAGAATCAAGCACCTTCACGCCATTGCGCGCATTTTCCAATCTAACACACCTGCTTATAGAGGGGGCCGGCATGATCTCGATGTCTGACGAGGCACTGTGCCAACTGGCAAAAGCCTGGCCTAAGCTTCAAGCTCTCAAAATCAGCAGCTGTGTCATCATCAACGGTTCCACACAAGTACCAACATTCCATGGGCTAATTAATTTGCTTTGGTGTTGTCCCGCTTTGACCTCGCTCGCTCTTGTCATAGATACCACCGAGTCGAAAGGTATAGATCCCAAGTGCCCAGGGAGCGGACGCTGCAATAAACGTCTCCAATTTCTCGCTCTCGGAAATTCACGCATCACAGCCCCGGTGAACGTGGCTCTCATCATCAGCGGCCTCTTCCCCTACTTGAAGGAGGTCGATCTTGCTTGTTGGAGAACACCCCCAATGGATACAACGGCCCAGAGGAAGTCAGACATGAGTCGATGGGCGACAGTTAATACCTTGCTTCACGGCTTCAGCGTTGCAAGGGAGCGGAGGGTCGAATCATGGTCTGACTGTTTAAGTATAGGCTGTTCTTGAAGAATCATCACTTTTTGACTATATACGAATAAACACCAGCACTTTCTGCAGCTGCGCTCAAAGTTATTGTTCAGTTGTATAAGGAGCTGATGGGCTCACAATATGTTATCTTTCTCTTATTTTCTTGATACATCCTTCAAGGCTTCATGTACACAACCCATATATGCCCAGGCGATGATACGCATCTCATATTCTTGGCAATTCACAGATATTGATCAGCTCTGATACACATGAAATCTACATTGAACAGATATTAGTAGAGTACGGGTGCAGTCAAGGTAAACGAAATGCTCGTGCGCGAAATGAAGCAATTACAAAAACCAACTAAAACAATAGCAAGACGGCTATGGCAAAAAACACCCCTCATTTGCCCCCCTCCCAAGCAGAACAGTAGATCGGCATCCCCATATTCAAGCGAGTCCCATGGACTCTGTAGATCCGAATGTTTTAAATCGCACCACGAGGACAGTAACATTGTCATTGGTTTGTCGTTCAAGGGCGTGCTTCACGAGTGTTTCTGCGGCTACTTGTGCATCCGAAATATGTCGCACGAGGTCGATTGCCCCCTGATCGCCCGTGATATCCCAAAGCTACAGGGTCGCACAACAATGAATACTTTGAAGCAAAGGCACCCAACGGGACTACTCACCCCATCACACGCGAGGATTAGGAACTCATCCTCGCTTCCTAGCTCGGTTTCGGTCGTATACGGGCTCCCAACGACATACTCCTTCATACTGCTATCTCCAAGACTGCGCGTTACCGCCAAAACGCCGTTCACGCGCCCACTCATAACAAATCCACCAGCATCAGTGATACGTTTCGCTTCCTGCTTATCGCTTCCCTTGTGGTCGTAGGTGAGGCGCACTGCCCGGCCTGCGCGACAGAGTACCCCGCGCGCGTCACCAGCGTTGGCAGTATAAAGCACGCGCCGCGAGTTGAGCGGGGCATCGATCGGAATGGTGTATGTTTGCATCGAAGGTGGAGAGGTCTGGCTACGTGTAGCAGAGAGTGCGGAGGGGGGAGAGGCTGAAGTTGGCGAAGAGCCGCTCAGGGATTTTAGCGCCCTGGCAAAACGGGAAGCCGAAGCAGGGGACTTGCTCTTTGTCTTCTTGCCTGCCTCCTTGGATTCATCCGTTGGTTCGGTTGGAGACTCGCTGCCACTGCGACTCCCGCTGTCAGTAGGAGAGGGTGGGGAAAGTGGAGGCAATGGGAGGAAGGACTGCCGTCCATCTGCATCCTCAATGCGAAGGAAGGCGGTTACAACTGTGCATCCTGAGTGGATCTTGCCATCGGATTCTTCGCTGAGGCGAGAAATGCGTTTGTCAACGTTGTGGAATGTCTCATTTAAAACGTCCGGAATAGTGGCACTAGAGGAAGTGCGGAGCGCATCGAGGAGGTACTACACATGATTACGCGTTTAAATTAGCACCAAGACAAAGTGGTTATACGGACCTCGTGAAAATGCGCGCCACACCACTCAGCTGCGTGTTTTCCTGCATGACCGTCGAAAATGGCGAAGAATCCTTGCCCTCGCACACCAGCATAATCAACGACGAAGGAATGGGCATCTTCCATATATCGTCGTGTGCCCACATCCTCGGATATGCCAACCTGGTATGCACCGTTTCCTGTAGAGTGCTGATTCAAGATCTAGGTGTACAATGAGTCTCCCTGATGCGTTCGCTAGATGAATAGTACGCACACCAAAGGTGTCGATGCCATCGGCAGTTGTAATTGATTGTGAGCGTGCATTTGGAGAGTCTGTGAAACGGAGGTTCATGGAGTTCGTGCTACGCGTTAGTTGAAAGATCTTATCGAGGATAGGTAACTCAGTAGGGTCAACCAACTAGTGTCAAGCTGGATGGATTACATACGTTAAGGCGACCAGGAAGCGATGTCGCGGCTCCTTTACGGCATGAACCCACTGGTAAACGTTAAATGCTAACGATGACAACGAATTTCGCTCACCGTCGTCGGGATGGCTGATACTCGAAACTTTTATGAAGAGAAGACCTAGTACAGCTGTTGGCTGGTTTTAAGGGACAACAATGGGCGCCTCGATGATCGATGATCCACCTTCTCACGTGAGCTAGTTGATTCCACAATGATTCCACACTGCGTCACACGAACAGCGAAGTACTACAACTAGTACCTTTGCAGCTCAGTCGAGCAAATCATTGAACAGATCACTGATCATGAACAGGTATTCCCAGATTATTGCCATGACTATAATGTCGCGTGGATCCTGTGGACCCACAAGATTCAGATTCAATCAAAATTGACGCTGAATACCGCTGGCAACCTCGATGCTCCAGTGCGCCTGGAATACACCAGAGGACAAAGTCGGTCCCAAGAACTAACGAACAAGACGCGTGATACCGCACCAGTCTCCTCAGGCTTAGCCAAACTATACTAAATGACGATGATGGGCCCGAGACGGTTGGTGCCGACCGCGGCTCGACTACTTGAAGAGCCCAATCAAATGAATCTATTTCATTTGCTGTGTCTATATCAATCTCGTTCTTCTTACATATATACTATAAGAGTGTTTGTAGCTCAAGAAATCGATTCATGATCATCATCGGCGGGCATGCTCATCGATATTGATCAGTCGGGTATCTCCGAACAAGCACATTGTGGGATCCTGTTTAACTGCAGCTGAGCCCAATTTCATCGTCTGATCCACGCTCTCGACATCGCTCGCAGACTGTGGATGTCTCAGCAATCAGCAGTCCCAAAGCCTTCACTCCAGGGGGTTCGCACAAAAGTACGCAAAGGCCAAGTCAAAGCGCAGGCAAAGCACGAGCCAGCGGGTAAGACTACCCAGTTCCGATCAATCTATAATGCTACTTATGTCGAACTCTAGTCTTTAGAGACCAACTCTACAAACATCTTGAAACAGTTCCAGAAAACGATTTTGAGGGATTCAGCGCTAAACTTGTACAGGCTGGTGGGACACTCGAGTATCTCAAATATGCCGACGCCTTGTTCGAGATTCTTCTTGTCGGCGGGCTCATCCAGCCAGGTGGGTCATATCTTGATGATGGCGCACCCATGTCGCCATTCTCTGTTTTCAACGCACGCAACCCGCCCGACATCGAAGAGTTGAAAAAGTATGTCGATGTGTTCAACAAATTAAATCGAAGGTGCATACGATTGTGATCCTGCGTGATATATTGTATACGCAGTGTTGATTATGAATGCAGGTTCAAATATCTTCAGAAACCCTTCGAGGAGCAAAGTCTCCCCACTCTCCTGCAGTACATCGGCCGTTGGTCATCCGAGCAGCGCGACAAGCTCGCCATGACAATTGGTCTCCTCCTTTCGCAGGGCCTCGTGACTGCAGCTTGTCTGCAGAGTCTAACCAAGGATCACCTCATCAAGAACGGTAAGCTCACGCACTATACTATGCTGAACTGCAAGAATCTCATCGGCTGCAGACCAGTCCATCAACATCCTTGCACTGATCTTTAGTGCATACCTCACCGAGCAGTCGATCGATCACCTTGCCACGACCCTCAAACGCGGCAATATCAAAGATCTACTCCTCTTCTTCCCTCCAAACAAGAGGGATGCTAAGATTCTCGATGCTTTCTTCCGGGAGAAAAACCTCCCTACCGTGGCCGACTGGTACACGAAGAAGCAGTATGCGATCGCGAAAGACGCAATCATGAAGGAATTAAAGGAGGTGGTAGAACGCAGCGATGATAGTGAATCAGTGCGTCATCTTTATACACGTATCGCCCGTTTTGGTTCATGGAACTCATGATTCACACAGATCATATCTGCAATACAGAGTAAACTAGAGGAGCAGCGACTCCCTGAGACGGAGCTTATACAGAGCATCTGGCAGGGCCTTATGGCTTCTGTAGACTGGAGTGCACGCCCGGACCAGATCGAAGGCCTCGCACTACGTGAGGTCGGGGTGAGTGACCCGGTTCTCCTATCAACGAACCTTCCATTGACATCATTTCCGTCTGTAGAAATTTGCCCCAGTTCTTGTGGCCTTCTGTAAAGGCCCCAAAACTCAGGTCGCTTTGATCAATATCGTACAGGTCTACTGCTATGACGACACACGTGTCATGAAAGCCTTCCCACAGATCTTGAAGGTGCGTTTCGAGTCTTACTACTTTTGTTTGTCTGTCACTGGTCCTTTGGGATGTGGCGTTGCGGTCGCGATGTCGACATGCACTACATCCTATCACATGTATCCCACCCCTTTTCTGAGTCTGTTTAGATACGATCCAGTAATAGATTTATGACTTACCAATTCGCGCAGGTTTTGTACAATAAGGACTGCGTCTCTGATCAGGCGATCATCTACTGGTACCAAAAGGGATCTAAGCCGCAAGGAAGACAGCACTTCCTGAAGGCCACCGAGGGCCTGGTCAAGGTTTGTCAACATATTTCCCCTGCCGTCTTATCACGCACCAAACTGGTTCTTTGACAGTTCCTTCAGGAGCAGGAAGAAAGCGAAGAAGACGAAGACGAAGAGTAACGTATGGTCTGATAACGCTCTCCAATTAGATGTGTATTGCCCCTTTCCCTGTATGTGCGTGGTAGGACAATTCGCATTTGCAATGTATGTTTGCTCAGCATGTGATACAAATTAAATCGTAGGATATCATTATCGATATTGATGCGAGACAAGTATAACAGGCAAGAGCGGGACACAAACGAGCAAGGCGAGCAGGGAATACCAGCAGAGATATAGAATATCAGACAAAAACAGTGCATATTACCAGCCCTCAGCGCGCGAAATCGTCGCTGCCATATGTACAATCGCGTCCTCACCATGCTCCTGGCATCGGCGCAAAGTCTCCACTCCAACCATGCATACCATTTACATCCATGAAGATTCCATCGCTTCCGTTCACAGGTAACCCCAGATCCGTCAGATTCTTCTCCTGCAACCACATAGGTATTGCACTCGGGCTGAATGTGGCACGCTCGCCCGGCCATGCGAAACCCAGCTCCTCCATTGTGAAAGGCATAGATCCCGATGGATCAACGTAAGGCCCTGGGCCGTGTGCAACAATTCCATCGTTCAAGGTCGGTGGGGACATGGTGGTCATAGGCGCGCTCAGCCCTGCAATCATCCCAACTTTACGCCGGAGATTGGCAAGCATTATGCGTAGCGTTAAGGCATAGCTAGAAGAGGGATCAGTTGGAAAATGAGAAAGAGCATGGTAACGCACCGTTCGGCTGCAACATCAGAGAGAAGCTGTGCGAGCTGCTCGACTTGCGCTGTGATCGCGGCAAGATCAAGCTCTGCAGGAAACAAGTTCGCCATCTTGAGCAGAAAGAGGCCAGAAAATGCCGCAGTTACGAGACTGTCATGGACTGCATATCTCAAGGCCGCTCTGGGGACCATCGTGACTATTATTGAGCGAAGCAACGGGACATAATCACAACAGAAACTCACCGGTACTCAGCAGAGTTGAGGAAAATAGAAAGGCAATTAAATGCCGCATCCTTCGCCTGGAACGCAAGCTCACGTTGCTCAAAAGGCATTTTGTCCCATGAGACACCTCGAAGAGCAACACAAACAAGCCAGAGTTTAGCATAGTGTAATTCTCCGACAAGAATTTTTCTTGGAAGAGAATTCTCATCCATTGTCTGACCTGCATAGGCAATCAGGAAGGTAGAGAGGACAAAGTCAACTACGAACGATGAAGATTGTCACAGTCCTGCCACCACTTGTCGAGTGCAACATTTGCACGCCGGATGAAGGCGAGCGTATTATGATTAACCTGCCCATTGAGGGGCGCGAGAGTTTCATAGATCTGGGCTACAGATAACGAATGAGGCATTCATATTTCCTCATAAATTTCTCCTCACTTTTTTGAGCGATGAGCTCCACTTGCGAGATCAGTCTTACGTCCGTCGGTGATACCATTGGATGTGACAAAAGAATACGACAGTGTCGAATGGAGCTCTCGTCTCGCAGTACGATAGGGCGACCGGTCCCAAGACTCATCCTGAAAAAGACTGTTGAGACGCAATTGGAGATGCCAAAATTCTTCGACGTACTGGTGATCAAACCAGTAGAGGCATAGCCAGATACGTGCCGACACGACTGGGATGCTAATTAGTTCTGGACGCTAGGTGAACAATCATTCCTCTGCATACCCAGGTCACGTTCCTCTTCCTCGGTGCGTTTTTTGCCAGAATCATCAGCGAGCTTCTCCAATGCTCGGTGAAGACCAAGATCTAACGCCATTCGCATTGCATGGCCACTGGGGAGCCATCCGTTTGTACTCCATGCAGCTAAAAGGAGCATTCCTATGAAACTGATCAGACGTCGGTAGTAAAACATTGGAGATAAGACTCTCACCCATAACAGCTTCCTTCCTCACGATCGGGCCAAATAATGACGAACGGGAAATGCCCTGTGCTTCTTCCAGACACTTGTAGAACGTTGGGCTGAGCGGCCCATTTCCACTCCTGATCTTGCTTGCAATGGCCAGTATCGCGTCAAATGTCCACGGAGTGCGTTCCATGAGGCTCTCGAATGTGTCATAATTCGGATCGAACAAAGGTATGAAGACATGGCAACCAGCGAAGAAGCTTCAACAAGAATCAGAATGGAGCAAAAGAAAGCATTCAAGAAACGCCTACATATGATAGAGTTCCCGAGCCTCATTTTCCGAGACAAGGCCCTAGACCACAGCATTATGGCTTGTGCAGGAGTCCCGTATTTCGTCAGCTCACCTTTTCAATGACATGCGGGAATGCATTTTGGGGAATGGGCTCCACCCGCGGACGCTTTTTGACTCTGTTTTGTAAATGATCAGCATAATCGCGCAGCCCACAAACATGAAATAACTACCTTGGTGGAGATGCGGATGGCGCAGCGGCTGCTTCTGCGGCAGCATTTGCCAGACCTTGGAGAGCCTCAATAGGCGCGTTGAGCGAAGCACGAGGCAACGTTTCCTCAGACTCATCATCTGATGATGGCGTGGTACTGGGCACAATGCCATAAGTTGCGTATTTGTGAGGCTAAAAGTTTATCAGACATGTTTATAGATTGATCTCGCATGCGGACCAACCGGTGGAGCGAATCCCGGGAGTGGCGGGAATGATCTCGTTTGAGAGCGAGGCTGAGAGCTTTGCCCTCCCACATGTCCATGCGCATCATACCCGTTGCGCGACATAAATCCAGAGCCATCGCGACTGGGCCCAGAAGCCATGCTCCCAGAGTACCCTTGATGCTGAGCACCGTATGACTGGCTCTGAACTGCGGACAAGATGCGATCCAAAGAGGATTGCATGCCAATCATCTGACTCTGCATAACCTAAGATGCGATAGTATCAGATAACCTGAAAGTATAGGCGTTGAATATGTACCAGATATTGACCCTCGAGACGAGACAAGCGCCTGTTGAGTGGTATAAGTGATGATGGCGAAAGTTTGCCCGATGCCATCTGAAGCTTACTCAACACTGGCGCCAGGCATAGCATTTGTGTTTTTCTTCTCTGGTTTCTCAAAAACACATGCAGTTCCGCTCAACTGGCATCGACGACAAGGAGCCTAAAGAATGTGACGCCGGGCCGGGGCGGGAGAGGCGGGCCAGTGAGCAGACGGGGCGATGATTGCAAGCGAGTTTTGAATAGACGTACCTCTCCTTCACATCTGTTTTTACCTTTCCTGCAAGCAGTACAAGCTCTCGCACCTCTCTTGGGTATGTGTGCGGCAGCTTGCGGCAGTTGTGACGAATGGGCTGTGTCCGCAGGGGATTGGCTCATGTCTTGATGATTGTTATTGCTATTTTGTGCGATAAGACTGTGTGTCCTGCGCCGTTTGGATGGGATATCTGAGATGTTTGATGTTGCCGCAGATGGAGACAAGGACATGATGGGTGGCCGTAAAGCGCGCACAATATTTCGTCACTGCCAAAGGAAGTGTACAGCTATAGTCTCCGCTAGTCTCCGCTAACTTCTGATGTCTTCTTACGCGACTTTGGTTCAATCACTTGACCTCTTCCCACTTCATCGTCTCATGTCCCGCTCTAGGCCAACTTGAACCTTTATTTGTTTTTCACAGTTGTGCGCACTACGTGGCAGGGCTAGCCAACTTTTGTCCTAATGCTATGCTTCATCAGCATTATCGCAAAACTATACCCCGCGACTTCTTTCAGGCAGAGAGGTATGACTCTAGTGGCGATTCCAGCCTTCACTTAATCGACTGCGGTTACAATCACCTAAGCTGCTAGCATCATCGGACAACTTTAGGTCACTCCAATGGGGGTACTTACGGGAACAGCGCTGACTTAGCCATATGTATGTTAGTCAACTTTCAAACACGAGGAATTTGCATTTATCAACAAGCTTATTATGGTGTGACCGTGTTAAAAATCAAGCCAGCCGTCGTGCCACATATTGCCCACTGAAATGATGTTAATCGCACACTCTGATGCTCTAAAATACAAGTTCATCGATGGCATCCGTGCATTGATTTCTTCCTTACAGGTGCCGGCCACCTGCCAATGCACTTAACTGGTGACCGTGTAGAAAATGGTCCTCTGAAAAACTATAAATTTAATTTCTAACGTACTTACGACGCTTCGGGTACCTGCTGTAAAAACTTCACAGGCACCTTCCTGTGGAAGCCAGAGGCGTTCACTAGAAACATCAGATCTTCGCCTGGGTGAGGAGATGCAAATCGCGATCCAAACTGGCAACGAGGTGTCTCAACGTTTGTTCCAGAAAACAATAGTGAGCACTACAGTCGGCTGAATGCCCCATAACATGGGAAATCCGTGTAGTGAGACGGGGCGTAGATGACAGCAGATTGAGTGCCGACTTCTCACAGAAGTTGCCGCAGTGCGTAGTGCCAAAAGATACCATCCGTTTTAGTTTCTCGGAAGGTGAGTAACCGTGACTGCGCCAATATCATAACTTCTGGTAGAAACACACGCAAGTGTCGTCTTCTTTGACGGATAGGAGAACTCCCCAGGAAGAGAAACCCTGAGAAAATTATGAATTTTAAGCAACTGGTGTTGAGCTGGTGGAATGATAAGTTCAATTGGCGGCAATGCACGTCTATGGTGAGGCAGCCGATAGATAAACAGTTGTGGAGAACTTGTGAACTGAGCGTGCATTTGCAATGAGTGGAACATCTTGGGTCTCACGGCACCATCCCTGGAGGACAATATGTAAGACACCGGAGTTCAGAGCGAGTTGCAAACTTAACTCGTAAGCCAGCCGTGACGTTGACAAGCAAATACATTCCCTCATTGAGAGGATTAAAAGGCGTTGCTTCCTTTCCCATGAACAAGTGAATTTGTCCTACCACGGTAAGTCGCAATTCTCGCAGAACTCTGCAAGGCTCGAAATTCAACATGAGGATACTGTGACCCCGTGGTGGCCGCCTGTCTACAACCTATCGGGATTCGTGAGGAGTCTTCAGCCACGTCCTAAATGCCATGAAAAGGGAGTTGACTGTTCGTTCCAGCTTGAATTGTCAATGATCAAAAGATGTGGCGTGGCTCACTGGATGCGTAACACTTTGACGGTGGTGTCGAAAAGTCGCTCTCAATCTGCTGCAGCGGGTGCACTACAGATAGCTATTCTGACTGACTTGCAGAGACCAAATATGTTTCATGTCGTAGGCATGTAGGCTGTCGTGTGCGCGCTTGATTTGGGCAACAAGCGGCACCCACTGTTGTTCGGAGAACATCCTGGAAGTCTGGCCATGAAGCACCTGCGGTTAAGAAGCTATCAACAAACTTTGATCCGACCTTCAAGGAAATGCCTTCAGGGAGATGCCATATTTGAGTCTGCGATGTAGGCTCAAGAGGACCAGTACTACTCACGTGTTGAAGAATGGCGGTGCCGTTGCCAACGAGGTGAGGAACCAAGAACATCCATACTCTTAGTATTACCGCCACAGAGCCACAATGATAACGAAGAAGTCTAAGAACAGCACAATGCGAACTTCGGATAATGACCGCATGTTCAGTGGTGAATATTTGTACTGGTTATTGAGTCAGAATATCGGATGGCATGGACGTTGACATTATGATGCCCGTTCTGAACTGAGGGCGCGCTGAGAGGCGCTGCTCGTCGACGAAGCTAGTTAGTCCACGGCATATGCCGTTTGGTTGCCGTGACAAACTCACGGCGGAGTCTCAGTTCCACCAATGAGGACGCTCACTCATAAGCTGGGAGGAAGGATCACGTAATAGCAGGGCCCTTCATGTTGCAGATAACAAGTTCAACCATGAGCTCGTTTTGCCGCTTCTTCGTCTCCGCCCCTCCAAGTCGGGTAAGCAAGCCCTGGAGATATGCCTCATCGAGTCCGGTGTCACTTGGTGATTGGGTGACATAGCTACACGGTGCCTGCATGTGGTCTGATGTTATCGACTATAAGACGCGTGGTTTCTCAACGCTGAGAACTAGTTACCCCATCATTGTGTAAGCTTCTACCAAGACTTCCAGGAGGCAGACAATGACAATGTGAGTGACCTGCTTTGTGTATGTGCATGTCTGACGATTTAAATTGGTGGATTAGGATTATAACGCCAGAATGTGTCGCTGTGACGCAAGAGCTTGCGAGATTGTCGGGGAAGACAAAGCGACCGTTGTGCCACATCATGGACGCACAGGCGCTGACGTATGGTGGCGTGTCGTATATCTCGTTTATCCCGAACGAGCTCCTCGAGATGATATTTGTAGAGACAGTCAAGGGAACCTCTAGAACAGATGAAGACTACTCTTCTTCATGCACCCTCACTAGTCGCCTCCGTCCCAGGCCTGAGCTTGTGCTTACCAGTGTTTCACAGCATTGGAGAACTGTGGCGCTCGGGATGCCATTTCTTTGGACAGAGATCCGTCTTTTCCTCCGGCAGAATGTAGATCTTGTCAATCTTTACTTGACCCGCTCACAAGGACAGCTGCTTGACATGCGATTCACTGGCATCCATTGCGATTTTCAAAGTCAGGGCTCATCTGAGTTTGACCCAGATTACTTGCGCATATGCCGCATCATTCTCTCGCACGTTCATGTTTGTCGCCGCTTGGAAGTTCACGGGGCTTTCCCATTCCCAAAACTTCTAGATGGGATGAAGCGTATCAAGGCGCCAATGCTCGAAGAACTTATGGTGCATCACCCGCTTAACATCCCGAATAGCAAACATCTCTTGTTTACTGAAGGTCTGTTTTCACCCTCGTATGTCGAACTAAGAAATTTCTCATCCATCTCCTCAGATTTGTTCCTATCTGCAGATCGCCTTACGATGCTCACCTTAAACGGCTTGTGGGTTTCCGGTCTTTCCCCCGAGAATTTCAGCAACCTACTCTCTCATCTCACGTCACTGACTCAGCTCACGTTGATCGGTGAACCCGTGGATTATGTTCGCAGCAGGGATATCCCAGTCGTCGAAATACCTTTGCTCCAGACAATGGTCCTCAAGCCCGGACCAAACATCTCGAGGTCGTATCTACCTACCATCTTTCGGACAATACGTGCCCCAGCGCTACGTGAGCTGGTGTTGGATTTCCACACTGCGACCTCGCCACGTGATCTCCAGTCGCTCGTGGACAAGCTGAAGCGTGGAACACCGCCCTTTCCCTCTGTACGCCTTCTCACGTTGTGCAGCAAGTCCATGGCATACGACGGGTGGCATGCCCTTGCCAACGCATTCTCGGGCATAACGACACTCTCAGTCTCCAAATGTATCATGAACCAGTTAATGGGCTTCCTCTCATGTGCGGGGAGACGAGATGCATTCCCGAATTTGCGGACGCTCTTATTTGATGATGTGCAGTTCGAGTGGTCGTTGCTACTCCAACTATTGCAGGTCAGGGAGGCGGCGGGGATGCCTGTCCGCGAGGTCAAGATGAGGGGCTGTAAGAAACATGCGCAGTCTGAACTAGTTGGGAAGTTGGTGGCTTCTCTTGCTACATACACTCCCGTTGTGATTGGTTGGACTTGATTGCGACAATGTATAGGCCTAGGCTAGTTACGGGATTTGTCCAGCGGTGCCGTGAACTCTCGAAGTTACCTAGTTCAATTGAAGGCCTTCCGTGTCAAGGTGACCCTTCCGTGGAAGTTGCTCATTAATTTGTTACCCTTGCCGTCATCGACGACAGCGCCATCGATGTTCAGGAAGTCAGTATCCAAGGCGGTGTCCTCTAGTCTGCTTCGTCCCCAGCGCGGTTTTTCTACTTCACTTCCCATCAAGAGAATTGTCGCGACTAATCCGATCAAGGCAGAGGACGTCAAGGTATATCCCTCAGCTCCCAAGTCTTGTCCAGCATCTTATCGGCTTTATAGTCCTGGTCTTCAGGCAAATATCCTCTCATCGAGCATGAGTACGATGCTATCGTTGTGTGAGTAGCCTTCCGAACCATCGAGTAATTAATATCGGACTTAAGAATGTTTTACTTTAGTGGTGCTGGTGGCGCGGGCCTTCGCGCTGCCTTCGGTCTTGCGGAAGCTGGCCTTAACACGGCTTGCATCACCAAGCTATTTCCAACCCGGAGTCACACTGTCGCAGCGCAGGTATGTTGCAGCGATGTTCAACAGTATCTGACGCACTCATGTTGCGTTTTCAAGGGTGGTATCAATGCTGCTCTCGGTGTAAGTACTATCCCTTGAGGTCTTATGCTCTTTCGCTGATGAGTTTCCTGTAGAACATGACGGAAGATGACTGGCGATGGCACATGTTCGATACGGTTCGTGTCCTTCGATGTGTTGTGCTCCCGATCGTTCAGTTGACCTGGCTTTCTGCAGGTTAAAGGCTCTGACTGGCTTGGTGACCAGGATGCTATTCATTATATGTGCCGCGAGGCTCCCGGGTCAGTTGCCGAGGTGGGGTTAGATCTTACATGCCTGTTTGTTCCGCCTATATCTGTTTCTAGCTCGAACGTTATGGCGTTCCATTCTCCCGTACCAAGGATGGAAAGATATACCAACGTGCCATTGGTGGTCAGTCTTTGAATTATGGCAACGGCGGTCAAGCATATCGCTGTGCTGCGGCTGCTGATCGCACCGGTCATGCCCTCCTCCACACTCTTTACGGGCAGTCGCTTCGACATAACACAAAGTTCTTCATTGAATACTTTGTATTGGATTTGATTATGCAGGATGGCGAATGTGCTGGAGTTATTGCGATCAGCATGGAAGACGGTACACTCCACCGCTTCAGGGCTCACAAAACGGTCCTTGCAACGGGGGGTTACGGTCGAGCGTACTTTAGCTGCACGAGTGCACACACTTGTTCGGGCGATGGTAATGCAATGGTTGCTCGTGCTGGCCTTCCTTTGCAGGATCTGGAGTTTATTCAGTTCCACCCAACTGGTATCTATGGCGCTGGCTGCCTTATTTCTGAGGGTCACTTTCTTTTCTATGAGTTATCTACCTTGTGGCTGAACGGGCATTAGGTTGTCGTGGCGAGGGGGGCTACCTCTTGAATTCCGAGGGTGAGCGTTTCATGGAGCGTTATGCGCCCACTGCCAAGGATCTTGCTTCCCGTGATGTCGTATCTCGTTCGATGACGATTGAGATTCGTGAGGGACGTGGTGCTGGACCTCAGAAGGACCATATACACCTTCAGCTTAGCCATTTGCCTCCTGAAATTATCCACGAGAGGTTGCCTGGTATATCCGAGACTGCTGCTATTTTCTCCGGAGTCGATGTCTCAAAGGAGCCTATTCCAGTACTACCTACTGTCCATTACAACAGTTAGTGATTCTACTGCGCTGTCCGAGGCCCAGCTGACTGTCCGACAGTGGGTGGTATTCCCACCCGGTATACTGGCGAGGTGTTGACTGTTGATGAAGTGAGCTTGCGCTAGTGTGCTCGTCTCATCTGCTCATAGTTTTTGGTCAGAATGGCAAGGACAAGATTGTTCCTGGTCTGTATGCAGCCGGTGAGGCTGCGTGTGTGTCTGTTCACGGCGCAAACCGACTTGGCGCAAACTCCCTTTTGGATCTCGTCGTCTTCGGTCGCGCGTGTGCTCATCATATCATAGAGAACTTGACTCCCGGAAAGCCTCATAAGGCTATTCCCGAGGAAGCTGGCCTCGTGTCAGTAGAGTTCTTGGACCAGATCAGAAATTCAAATGGCCCAAAGGCTACTGCCGATATAAGGCTGAGGATGCAAAAGGTCATGCAATCTAATGCCGCTCTCTTCCGGTATGTTCTGCCATCTTCGCGCGACAAAAGCGAAACTGACAATCCACGTAGTACGCAGCAGAGTCTCGACGAAGGTGTTCAGAGCATCAATCAGATATACAGATCATTCAACAATGTTGGTATCAAGGATAGAAGCATGATATGGAACTCGTATGGCCCGCGTCCATATGATGCCGATTCCTTGCTCACACCATTATCTCAGTGATCTTGTTGAGACTCTTGAGCTACGCAACCTCTTACAATGCGCAGCCCAAACTATGACGGCCGCTGCAGCTCGTAAGGAATCCCGGGGTGCTCACGCTCGTGAGGACTACCCTGAGGTTGGTGTTTACATCATTTCAGTGGATCTGTCTAATCTGTATTTGTAGCGTGACGATGACAACTGGATGAAACACACTCTCACGTGGCAAAATAATGTCGACTCGCCCGATGTCACCCTCAAGTACCGTGGTGTCATCGACAAGACTCTGGATGAAAATGAGTGCAAGGCGATCCCACCATTCAAGCGTACATACTGAACCGTATATTGGATGGATTATGCCTTTTGAATGGGTCAGTGTCCCGCACGGGTTTTGAAAAAAATTCCGACTTCAAAATGAGGATTTTGTTCGAGGAGGTGACGAGCGAGTTGTATCTGACTCAACTGCTGGCAGACCCAGATGGATCTAGATATTTGTATGGTTTTCAGGTACCATGAAGGAGTTAGATGACAAGTGCTTTTTAGGGAGAGATATGATGCTGTTAGTATTAGCCTAGCCTAGCCTAGCCTAGCGACTTCAAGCTAAGAGCCGATTTGATCACGTGACAACTGCGCAGTTTATTTGTGTTTGTGGCTGTGTTTTGGTTTTGTCTACGTGTCCTGGGTACGTGTTCCTCTCTTCATGGCCACGTCGTCCTGCACTCGATTCCCAAGTGTTTTCCGCAGTTGTCTCTAGTATCCCTTTTAACGATTACGATCAAGGACTAGCCTGTTCAGCATTTTCGCCAAGTCCAATACGTCAACTGCATACGTGTAACCATGTCGCCACCAAATTTCGTCGACCCATCTAGTCTTTCTCTTCCATCCTCTTCCTCCCTCAAGCGTCCTGCATCTCCCTCATCATCTCGTGCAGACTCTCCAGATGTATCTATACCGGAACCTCCACGTAAGCGCCCTCGCTCAGCCATAACACCGGAAGAGCGCAAAGAGGCCCGTGCACACCGCAACCGCATAGCGGCTCAAAACTCCCGCGACCGCAGAAAAGCTCAATATTCCCTTCTTGAGCGCAGAGTTGCTGAGCTTGAGGAAGAGAACAGACGTCTTCGCGCTGGTGTTCCAATGACCATCCCTGCCTCACCCTCGGTCAGCTCTACCTCGGAGCCCGATGTTGTCACCATTGAGCACGAGCAGGAGCGCAAGCGAAAACGTGCCGAGGAACAACGGGAACGTGAAAACCTCGAGCTGCGCGAACGCATTCGAACGCTTGAGATGGGCTATGAGGCAGTGTTGCGGACCCTAGCAACCCAAGGTGCCAACGCGGCTACTCTCCACGAGACTTCAAACTCTACTCCAATCCTCTCATCTGCTTGTGGACCATCACCTGCATCAGCAAAATCTACTTCAACAGCAGACTCCGCATCTCCTACTCCCTCATCACCTAAATCGACTTCACTTGCAACCCTTTCTTACCCACTTTCTCCTGCACCCACACATTCTTCGCTTACGGACAGCCCTATGCTGTTTTTGGGTGACTCCTTCGACTTCCCACTCAGTCCCACATTTTCTCTCTCAGATCTCACGCCTTCCGATCCACCAGCACCTGTTGACACCCCACAGGAAACTCTCGACCTCTCCTCGATTGGACATGCTCCCACTCGCCACCTAGCACGGGTGGCGACCACTACCGCTCACGCGGCAGTGTCCCTGCAGCGGGTGGGCAGCATACGTCTAGTCACGGGACCGGCGAGAGCATCCAGATGTACCACGGTGCTGCGATCGAGGTTAGTTACCCACACTCCTAAGCATGACATTATACTCATCCTGCATTATTTAGCCTGAAGACGAGGCAGCCACAGACGCTGCCCTTACGCGCCTGTTCGCAGAGATCCTCGCGTCCCCGCCGACTGGCACTTGCGCTCTTCCAGGCACTTGCCCTTCGGCAGAAGACGCGAACAGCACGCAGGTGCTGAGTGAGCCCAGTATAGAGAAGCTCAGTCTAGGGCTGGTCACGAGTGGGGTCAACGCAGCTAACTGGGCGGAACAAGTCAATGTAGAGATGGGGATAGAAAGACTGCTAGAGATGCTGCCGAGTACGCATGACGTCGCTATCGACTCGGGCACTACCTTCGATGTTGATATGGACTTCTCGGATGCGCTGGTGTGGGATGAGGTCAGCGTTTACTGATATATTGAACCTCTCTAGACCACCCTTCATCAAGCGCCCGACCAACATCGTCGGTTCCCGCGACATATCTATCATTGTTATCATCTTTCGCATCCATCTCATCACTCATCGGACTCGTCATCATCATTTTCGTTCCCATAAAAGCTGTCTATGTTCTATCTATGTCCTACTCTATCTCGCTTTATTCTGGCTCCTCCTGGTCTTCTTTCGTCTTAAATTTTTTATTTGGCAACCACTCGCTTTTGTCACTCATCCACACTTACCTATACCTGCACGCCTACATCCGGCTTCCTTGTTCGTTCTACCCCCGTTCTGCCCTGCAAAGTCCGTCGGTCTCTGGCTCTTCTTCCTCGACGCTGTCTCCCACCGCATGTTCCACTTGTTTCTCGCCTTAGGGTTTGATGAAATAGAGTGGGCTTGTGTGTGGTGAGCGCTTGAGTGCGGTTGTGGTCTGAGATTTGGCTGCTTGTGGATAGGATTGGGTCTCCATCCTTCGCTGGGTGTCAGGTTTTTACTCTGGGTTGTAGTGTATGTGGTCGCGATGAATGTAAATTGATGTTTGGTGTTTCCATTGTGTGCAAATTTCCGCCAATTTGACTGTTGTAAACGTTGTCACGCCACAAGTGAACTCGCCCTATTACATTCCCCGATTACTTCGTCTCAGTGAGCCTAGTTGGGTTGTTATCGCTGCTGCTCATTAATTGTACGATTACAGGTAACAGGTAACAAGACACGGCTACTATTCAGAAGGGTCTGATAGATCTGAGTGCTTCTACAAGACAACACTTCATTTCAAGAAACTGTCATGGGAAAACGGATTCCCCATGGTCTATCTCAGGCCTCAGCCGACACTGTTGAGTAGTGTCCAGACCCCGGAACAGTCCTCGCCCGCAAGCAGCGCCTCACTAAATTCATGCCCTCACAAAATCCCTCGCATGCTTGAGATCGCCGTCGCCGATCGTAAGGGCCAACTAGGTGCAAGTGAGGCCTCGAGGGACATCGATTTAATCATTATAACCGTGTCATAGTGATATGTACTCGTCTATGAGAGTTATACTAGTACTGACGAGTGTACGATGTGTTTCCACGCCGTCAGTTGGACATCGCATCGTAAACTTGTCAGAACGAGAGCTACTGTGCAGTGTGGGACTTGGGAAGGGGGATGGGAAGAGAAAACAAGTCACATGTATTATAGACACTTGCAGTCGGAGTTCGGACTCGAAGAGTCGAACTCCGCGATAGTGGTGAGGCCGAGTCATTGCTGTCGGCATTATTTCGCGGGATGAGGGATATTGATATTAAACAAAGGCCACACGACAGCGTGAGTAGTCGAGATGGCCTAGCCTGGTGGTCTCGTACACCAGTCGGAGATTAATATTGGGTGTGTGTGTATTCTCAGATGCGATGCTTGTCGGGTTCAAGTGGCAGGACGAACTTTCAAATAGGCTAATTATCTAGAGTACTAGTAACACCGGAAAAAGTGGTGCATCGTCGTACTACTACCTCTTATATACAGGCTACGTACAGGACCTATGTGCAAAATTTCAATTGCCTCACACAACAGACAGAGGGTTGATCGGCCAATATGCCCCCCTGAAAACCGCGGCGACAGGATCAATTTCAGACATTTCTTCATGCAATGATGCAGAGGAGCAAATTAGATTGCTGTTTGTAAACACTAGCATACTCGGATGAGTTGTATTGGTGTAACGTCGCGAGGTCATGAGCGTTACTATAATATCAAGGCGTCCCCTGTCGACGCCGTGAAAAGAACATGCGGAGGTACCAACAATATTGAGGATAGAAAAGACAAACGGAGTTCATACATGACAAATGAATTCAATCAATTCAATGGGGAAATGATGACCTGGGCTAGCCAGGCGGTTATTTACAATGCATTTGGGGGCGCCCGGTCGAGCAGACCAAGCTCCCGGCGAATACGCTCCTTGTGTTCTCGCTGACTGTCAGTAGCATTATCACGAAATACAGGGTCCATTCCTTCCAAGGTCTGTACAACTTCGTCAGCTATGTTCAACAGGACATGCGATGTATACAAAAAACATACCACACCCTTGGTTTCTGGGACAAAGAATACTGGAAAGCGAGCTAAACATACGTTTGACACGATTTGGGGATTTGACATACCAGCAAAGAGTAACGCGGCAAGAGAAGCCGCGGAATATATATAGTACCATGTTCCACCCACACTTGGATTCACCTGCATCGGCGCAAAGAGTCCAGCCGTACTAAAGAATGTCAATACCGGATAGATGAAAGAAGATAATAAGACCGCACAAGCTCGATGACCACATGGTCGATGCGGTGATTGACATACCAGTGGACCGGAGGTGCAACGGGAATATCTCGCTGGTAACAACTGGCCAAGATATTAAATCCTGGAAGGAATTGAATCATGAGCCACGTACCCCATCCCAGCGGAGCCCACGAGTAAGAGAATATGGCGTCGTAGATGAACACAATGACTGTAAGACAGTTCAACATGTTCTACAGGTAATTACAGTGCACCTACCAATGACAATGTGAGCCGCTACCACATGTGCTGGCCAATTCTTGCCATACACAGTTACCATAGAACTCACGATCGCAAGACAAATTAAACATCCGGTGGCACCAGATATTAACACAGGTCGCCTGCCCACACTATCGACAAGAACGATAGCAGGTAAAGTAGCGAGCATCTTGGGACAAATTAGGAAACCTACACATGACTTTGTCTATACTGGAACTCGCCTTAACGATCCCATAAACCCCAGTGGCGATCAGGGAGGTGGTGTCAGTGTCAAGGCCGAGTTGGCCGAGAACTGAGGATGAGAGTGAGCTCTGAACTTAACAGTTAAGATCGTTCGTGAAACTTACGCATGGGCAAAAGATAGACGAGAGTCTTAGGCGATGTGAGCGATGTTGGTTCCAGAAGGATGAACCAAGACTTACAATCATCCCCTGGCAAACCACAACGCATTACTACATGATAAGGAACGACTGTAATTTGAAAACCCACCATATTTTGTTGGAGTGTCATAATAATGCATCCAATAATGATACGCTTGGCTTTTGGCCAGCTAGACATCAATAACGCATATTTATTGATTATCCGCCTCACTGGCCCCGCATTAGGATATGCCGCCTTCGTGACCTCTCTTGCAAAACGAACTTCAGCCATGATCTCCAGCAACTCAGTGCGAACTGAACAATCTTCAGTGGGCTTTCTTCGAAGACGCGACAGGGTCTCCAGAGCTTCCTCCTCATAGCCTCGTTCCACGAGCCAACGGGGCGAGTATGGCATGAAGTGCATGCCAATAGCAAGACACTACACTTTCATAGGTATGAGGGGGAGGCAGAAGATATAATCAACACACCAAGGCAGGTAATATTTGGAATGCAAGTGGAACTCTCCATGACGCTTGTGTCTGACCAGTGCAACCGCCACGAGGGACATCTGTGTAAGGATTGAACACAAGTATGCCATTCGGAAGCGCCCAAGTGTACGGTATTTTCGGGGCGCATCGGGTTCCCCCAATATGTGACGTGCCATACGCGATCCAGTCTTCGAGTAATGAGTACATTTGAATTTATGAAAGCAGGCTGCCACGCACAACTGACAAGAATCTACATTTTGTGACGTCAGATGCATAACCTCAGTCCTGGTTGTTTCACTCACCCCGAACGTGATAGCGAGTTGTTGTAGAGAAACTAAGGATCCACGGATTTTGGCACTGGATATCTCAGCGATATACATTGGAACGACATGCGTCAGAGAACCGGTTGCCAAACCAGTAGCAGCACTACCAGTGAACAGGCCAACTAGCAAATCTTCAGCAAGGCTGAAAGGTGTAGCGAAACAGAACTTACTGGGAGACGTAGCACCTGCTTGGAGTGAACTACCAACAAGAAAGATCACAGCATTGCATATTATGCCAATCTTTCGCCCGATCTGTGTCATAGTTGATCATAGTTTGTCATGTGAGGCTGTCTCGCCAAATAATAAATCTCACTTTGTCACAAACGGGGCCGCTCACAAAAGCTCCGATCCAAGCAGCTGTGGGCGTACATCAGCTGACAGACGCTTGCGGGATGCCAGCTTGACTTGCCAAGCACAAATGTGGAAAGAAACCATCCCTAAAAGTAGTCTTGCTCTAACAGGGCAGAAATATATTGAGAAATCACCCTTACCTTCAGTGTTACATTCATGTAAATCTCTGGGAACTTCGCCGCAAAAGACTCGATGACGAGCACATTGCGGATGACACCCTGATTCATATTTAGTCCAGTACCATGTGAAGATATTGCCCAACTCGCCAGGCCGTAACCACAGAGCTGTTGAATATACGTGGCAAGGCACGATGTCACTGATGGGTCATCTATACTGTGCAAAAAACTCACGAATCCTCCAAGAGTCGAAAATAACGATACACCAAGTCTGCGCCACAAATATATCCCATCGTTCAAATTCGTGCCATCCCCCCAACCCACTCACATGAATTTATTTTCAAAACAGCCTCCGATTCCAACGCGACCTGAGGGCCCCACGAGGGCCAAGTCAGAGACTTCAATAATGCGGTCTCCATCCTCTTGCTTGGATTGGGTGGAATTTGTACGCAGTAATTGGGGCATACTCTCCAACTTGAAGCATGTATTGCGGGGAGGGAGGGGGACTGATGTTCAGGTTTAGAACATGACACGCTTTATACATAGCTGAAGCACGATATAATGAGCACTCGGTTGATGTCATCCATATTTCGATCCGAGGAGAAAGGAACCGCGAGAGATAACATATTCATCGTGCAGCGGTGCCAACAATTCGCCGGCAAAAGTAGAGAATTTATGGATAATTGGCAATCCGCAGAAGCTGGGGAGTGATGAGTATCGGTACTGATGGTCGTCGTGATGCTAAAAGGAGTTTTACGAACCAGAGGAGCCTGGGGCGAGGCCTCGCGTCGCCACGTAATGATGCATTACTGGCTTATCGCGCATAACCTCCTCTTTTTTTCCAATCGATGAATTCTGCTTGTGAGTATTATGCAAAAAGTCTGGTCCCTGATATCAAGGCCTCAGGGTCCATGTCATCACTTGGCGCGTCTATGACGCGCCAACAGTGCGGTCTCGATAGACACACAAGAATCGCTTGTGAAAATGGTAAAAATCCTCGCCGCGAAATAAGGACTTGGCCAGTAGCCTTGAATGGTTTCTCATGTGGCCGCATGGCAAAATCGGCTTGCCGACGCTAGCTTGAAGCCAAATTTTGCGAGACGAAGCACTTGTGCCAAAATCTGTCAGTGTTAACGAGTTGTAAGGATGATGCTCCATGGGCGTATCGCGATTTCTGATGTCCTCTCTATCAATTTCTCCCCACCATCTCCGGTCAATGACATTTATTCTGCCCGCAATACGCTATCATCGAGTTTACATCTCAAAGCCTTCAAAAGCCCGTCGAATTGAAGTGATGGAAGCGAAATGGGTATTAAATCAACATTGTTGTGCGAGCCCTTGGCAATACTCTGCGACTCCCGTGTCAGAGGATCTTTCAATTGGAAAGTTAGGAAACACAGCCGAGAATAGAATCACCAAACCGCATTTACGAACATGTTTCGTAGGATCTCTGTTTGACGGATAGAGGCGCCACGTGGAATGAACTGAAAAATGGTTTTGGCGATAGCCGCAAAATAATTACCATTCTACAGTCCAGGGATTAAGGCATCATATGGAACGCCGTTCACGTAATATGAATCCCGAACCTGCATGGATACTGGATCCACTAGGTTCCTCAGCGCAGACAGTACAGCGCTGGCAGTCATTTGCAATGACCACATGCTGACTGCTTTCACTCGCCTGTTCAAGTTGACTTGGGAGACATGGTAAGCGAGCGCATCGTATATCTAAAGCAAGCTTATCAGATCACGTTAATCGATAATCGAATTATTTCTAACCTTTTGTGAAATCTCATCCATGAGGCCAGCTACAACGGAAGGTGATTAGTGATATTAAGCTTATTACATAGGAGATACAACATACTCTCCCACATCTATAAAGCCTATTAGTATGAGCGAAACTGCGAAAATTCCAGAAAGATACTCACAGTCCATGCACCATCATAATCACTCAAATCTTTAACCACTCTGCAGTGAATAGGAACCAAGGTATGATGTGCACTAGACAAATCAATGAGAGGGTCAGACGCAGATAGAATGTTTCGCTCACTTCATGAATGCCACTATAGGTCTGATTAGTGCGCTGTTAACATATGAGAGATCCGATGTGAATAGCGGAACAGCGGCCTTGAGATCCCTAAAACGCAAATCTATGTCGATGACGACCTTTGGACTGTCATCGTCTTCTCTCTCGTTATTGGTCGTGGGTGCAGTAAGAGGTGGTTTCGCGAGCTCCCGCTGCCCCGGTATCCTCTCAACGGGTAGAGAAGCCGTAGCTGCCGTGGTGATGGCATCTGCGAGCTCACCGAGAATGGCATTCAACGCAAATTCGTCCTCTGCGTCCCTAGGGAATTTTATATCTAGCACTGCATCAACTTTGCCAGATGTTATCCACGACAAGGGACCGCCTTCCAAAGTCGTCGAGTTTTGCATATGATCAATATTGACGCCATCAATGCGGATCCTAGACTACAATTAACGTGTCAGAACTGGCCAGAGATAGGGTCAATCCACATTACCATTCGCGACCATTTGCCATCCTTGAGATCTTGATCAGTAGTTCGGCCGATGCTTTGAGGCTTGTGCAGACTAAACAGGCAGTTATCAAACTGCCCTACGACATTTTCCGCACGCAAAAAATCGTAGAAAAGCCATTGCTTCCGGAAAGTCCTTATGTCTGCACGAAAAATTGAGGCAGTATAAGGCCTAAAATCGCCCGGTTGATACACAGTCACAAGAACGTCCTCGAGCTGCAGAGAATTTATCTCAAAATCGCCTTGGCGACCAACATGACGGAATGCTGCCGGGTCAAGTGGATTTTCTGGGTCCCAGAAAACAGAGCGACGGTCTGTTTGCAGGCCTTAGTTCAAGCTAATATTCTACGAACGAAGATGCTCACCTAGTACCCCGCGAACGCCTTTGATCACAGCATCTTCCACAAGGCCCTTGCCATTCAGCCAGTGTTGGAGTGATAAAGTGACGTCTATGGAGTCTACGTTGAGGTCAAACATGGAATAGTTGACATCATCTTCGGCGTGACTCTCAACTACTTCTTCATCGTCGTCCACAAAATAGTTGTACGCAGGGTGGCTGCTGACATCATATCCAACGGCTGCTTTATGTCCAATATGTTTTTTTGGCGCTGGTGGATGGGTGGTAGACGATGATCTACGGGAGACGTATACATTTTTGAAGGAGATGCGAGAGTCCTTCCATTTAGGAACGATAGCAGATTCGAAGATGACTGTGACGCCAGTTTCGCTGGTGAGGTAGTTGCTTATGGCGCGTGCTACATATTCTGCAATGTCTAGTGAGATATATACGTAAGTTTGCATAGGGGCGATACATACCTTGCAATTGCAGACTATTAGCAGTGGCAAAAACCACAGAAAAAAATGTCGTCCTAAATATGATAAGCCATTAAATTTTTAGACCAAATATTTTCAACTCACGTTCCGACCAGTATCCACAGAGTTTGGCTCATTAGGAACCATGTTATGAAAGCGGAGATATCGTCTGCATTGAATCTCCGAAAAGAACGTATGGTAAACCACTTGAAGCGGATTCGTAGACGCTGCCAAAATCCATTGGCTACTTTCAGGAAGTCGTCTCGTGTAGGGCGGTGAAGGTGAGAAAGTGATAGAGCTAATCTGCGGTAAAGACGGGGATAGTTGTCGAGATTTAATGGAGGAGGGGGATGGACACCCGAATCTTGTTCTGTTGAACCACCTTTTACAGAACTGACGGGGCCGGTGGACTGTGCTTTGCTCTCCTGGCGGGAGTGGTCGCTCTCGTGTATGCTACCTCCCTCGTCCCTGCTCGAATGATTATGGCGCGACCGAGGTGACCTCAGTGCCCGGAAGTCAAGTCCTATGAATGACCTAGAAGAACTCGAAGTGAATATCGTGTGGACTGTGGATCTCCTGCAGGCTGGCAGTGGGGTCACTGGCGTAGAACCATGTGATGCAAGCTGCCGCCGAAAAAACAGGCGGATAGTGTTGTAACGATCAATATCAGGGCGAAGAGATCCACGACGTGTATGCAGCAGCAAGCTTGTATTTGTGCGCTTGTTAAAGACTCCGAGAGTCCTGAACACAAAAGATGGTGGAGACATGTTTGCGCATTGCGCAAACATGTTCACGGTGGAGGAGCCTCAACAAAAGTCTAGACAATGATATTTTAGGAAGGTGTTTCTCACGATTGCTATAACTCTATTATATCCGTTCGAATTTTTTCATAAACCAAAACATCTATCAGCAGCCTATTCTTACTAGGCATGCATATTTTCCCTCCCGTTTATGGCGACTAGGAACACTAATGTCATTCGTAGACATATACCAAGATGAGTCTCCTTAAACAGGACTGCCTATCACAAGCTAGTGACTAGTGGCTGGATGTTTTTCTCATTTGTTATCAAGTGCCAGAGAACCTACTTGAGGCTTGGGACAGTGAAACAAATCACAGAATTAATACGCTCGTAATCAGTTCCGCACACCAATATCACCGCGGTCAGAGGTTGGACTGGCTCAGGCTGCTTCTCTGATGGTTCCCATATCAAGTTATGGGTTGGCGAATCACGATCACTCATCACTCCTTTGCTTTGTAGTAAATAATCTGGAGTCAAGAGTCGCATGGATTGTGGGGATCGACAGGTTTTGACCCACGTCTTTCTCCTCTAGCCCAACCCACGACGTTAAGGGGTTTGCTCACAGCCCGCTCGACAAAGTGGGTGAGTGAATTCTGTCTCAGTGATCTCCTGACTTATCAACTATGGAAGGGCCTTGTTTCAGATTTTGTTCTTCACAGAATAATTTGCGCCTGCGCTGTCAACGACTACGAGAAATTGATCATGGATCTTTTGAACTCGACCATACTGTCAAGATGAAATGGACCGAGGACATTCATGCGTGTGTCGATGGCAAACTCCGCCCAGACAGCCGACAAGCAAAATTACAATGTATGAATCGAGGGTTCAAGCTCAGGGAGAAAAAGTGATCTCGGAGATCAGCTTTTTCCCCTGAGCTTGAACCCTCAATTACTGTTTAGTACGCGCTGACAGGTGTCTATGAAATTCATTCTAGGTCCAAACGCCGAATATTACCCTTGTCCGTTTCCGACTGGCCATGAAACATTGGAACAGCCAGAAATTTTGATGTTAGAAAGCTTTACGATAAAGCACAGCTAGCAGATGGTAACGATGTCCTTGACCTTGGTTGTGGTGTGTCACAATAAATGCTGTGCGCTTCAGTGTCCTGCATCTCTAGCTTCGCAGGATGGGGCAGTCTCTCCATATATCTTTCTCAGGTGAGCCGACTGCGGTTTCTTGAATATTGTATGTTTAACTTCGCTGCATTAAAGTCTGCAAATCATGCACGCGAATCTTTGTTATTCGTGCTTCGGTTCTGCTACAAGATGACCTCATATCATTTCGAACGGGACGATGGACTGATGTCTCAAAGAGTCTTCACCGGCAAGGCGTTCACCTTTGACACATCCCTTTACCGAATCTTGCCCTCGCAGTGGGGCTATGCCTTCTCGCGACCTTCTCGTGGTGCGTGTTCTCAATAGTTCTATCGAGCTCGATAAGTAATCTGTATCCTTTTAGGCATACGTTCAGTCAGATCTGGTCCTCGTCAGAAGGTCAAAATTACTCCCGTACATTCGAAGTGTGACTCTAGAAACAAAGTCGTAATGCTAAAGCCAGCATCAAAGAACTCAAGGAAGACGGGCCGTAAAGTCTACTGTAGTTAGTGATTGAATCACCACCAACTATAGAAGGCTTTACGGCCCTAGTGTGACCGATTTCTTCAATACGTATTTCCTGGCTGATCGATCATCGATGTAGATGGGGCATAGGACATAACTTATTCAAGCCGAAAATTAGGCAATAGTCGTAATTAGTCTATGTATCAGCGTATACATGTATAGCTTCCACAGCTGCGACAGCACAGTCAGACATTGTAACAATGAACGAATAATACGTGAAAGCGATGTACAACAAGAAAATTCGGCGTAGATACTGATAGTCTTGAAGAGTAGGTCATGTCCGCCTTAAGTCCTGGGGAAGTTTACAATCGCGATGTGATCCATTTTATTCCGATACAGACCCGTTCATCCACTTCTCCTGGATGAACTCCAACTCCTCTTTCTGGCTCTTGTGCTCGGTACTGAGCCTCTTCAGCTCTTCCGGATCCATGATTTCTCCTTCCGCTTCCGATTCTCCGTTTAAGATGGCCTCGATCTTCCGCTTCTGTGCGACGATTTGGGAATATGTGCCAAGGTAGTGTCCGTACTTGGACTGGTACCGCGAACGTAGCCCATTACGATCAGGGGGTAGTGGGTATGAAGCTCGGGGGCGGGCACGTCCTTCCTTGCCCTTGGAGCGATCGGTGTTTGTAGGAGGATCCTGGACGGACTTCCGCGGCGGCTCTGATATCTCTCCTTCATCTGATGAGGTATATATCGGTGACCTTCGTCTGGATTTTGATGCTCCATTGAGTTTTGGTCGTTGATCTGTTTTGGAAGCTGGGTTTGGGGGAAGTGGCTGCGTCGGTAAGGCGGTGCGAGGCTGTGGAAGAGGAAGTGGAAGCGGAGAAGGCTCTTTCTTGATCTTCTTCGGCGGAGGTGGTACAGGAGATGCGGCCTCGACCGGCTTCTTTGGAAGAGACAAATCGCGACCTTTTAATGAAGATGAAGATGCAACAGGTGATGGACCCTCTTCCGTTCTGCGCTTCTTGAATGTGTTTGCCTTGAGCCCCACCCCGTCCTGCGCATCCCCTACATCATGGGTGGCGTTCTTCCGCTTCACGCCAGCGACAACTCTATCCTTGGGCGGTCTATCTTTATCTCTGTGTCTCTCGCGCTCTCTATCGGAATCCTCGGGCGGAAGCATCTTCTTCGTCATCTTCATTGGGATCGAAGTAGCAGGTGTCTTCTCCTGACTTGGGAGTGGCGGCTGGGGCACAGGTGTAGGTTTGGGAGGTAAGCGGGGTAGCGGCCGTTGAGGACGAGGATTGGCTGAACCTGCAGCTTCGCGAGATGCCGTCTCAACGGCGGGAGAAGGCTGGGGGGACTTCTTGGCAACGTATCCAGAGCCAGGTAGTCGTCTGGACGCCGCCTTCGAGCTAGTACTGGTGCTACTGCTGGGTGATGGACTGGCTTCTTCGCGCTTTATGGCGGCCACCCTAGGGAGCTTAACGGTTTCGTCCTTCATCTGTAGGCCACCCCTTGGCCGCGCACTCTCGTCTTTCATCTGTATATCGCCCTTTGTTCGAGAAGAATCCGCCTTTGCTTTCTGCTTCAGATCTTTGGATATAGCAGGTCGTTTTGGCTCGGCCTTCGGCTTGAGAAGACCCGCAGGTGGTCCAGTGATAGTCTTTCCCCCGTGGGTTGGATGAGGAGCAGCTCCAGTAGGAGGTGCAACGTTCCGGAAGCGAAAATGATCCCACACAGAGTCGGACTCGGGTATCTTAAGGAGACTGAGCACGACTCTGCCTTGTCGAGCGATGACGGTCCGCTCTGACGGTTTGTACATCTCCCATTCGTATGGACGCACTTCAAGCCATGTACTTTGTTTGAGTTCCCACTTCCGAGGAGATTTGTCCCCTTTCCGTGCTGGGGTTTGCTCAGCGACCTGTACATTCATGATTGAGTGAAAGCATCAAAGTAAAGTAACGCATACCCACCTCCTCTAAGATATTAAGTAGATTAGCCCTTGCAGTGGCATCGCTTTCACGCCCGCAAACCCTTGATACCGTCAGGTCTGTTTCGCGACTCTCAACTGCAAGGAAGTGGATAAGACGCCTGCGAATATCGGCATTCGCCTTTGACGAAGCGGCCTGTGGCATCGGCGAGATTTTGCGTGCAACAGGGGTGGATGCGGCAGGAGCACGGAGAGTGTCGCGTTGTGCGGCTTTCTTCACGACCGTTCCCGAGCCTGGGTTTTTCCGCTTAAGGTTTTTCGTGCCTGCGGCAGATACGAGGGGTGCATCGAGCATAATGGTTTGGCGCTCAGCATGTTGCTTCTTTGCCTCAATAGTCTGCTGCCGTACTTTATCGGTGACCTTCTCCCCAAGTTGTCGGTCAACGATGAATTTGCCCATGACGTTAGCATAGAGCTTCAAAGGAGCGTTTGGCTTGGCTGCAGAGGACGTCCTGAGATAGATTTCGTGTGGAGAACTCTCTTTCAAAGGACGCATTGGGAAGAATGTTTCTCCGATGTAAATGCCCTGCGATGGAGTGTTAGATATGGCTGAGTTGCAAGGACTTGGACTGACTGGATTATCGCCAAACTCGAAATTCATCACAGGGCTAGAAGACAAGTCCTCCAGGGCTTCTAATGTCTCAGCCGACATACGGACGATCATAGCGTGCTTAGGCTTAGTCTGGACAGTATCTCCAGGGCGAGAATGCCCTTGGAGAGACAGCGGGGTACCGCTTGGAAGAGGCATGATGGCGATGTGCTAGTCAACAGCACGGGTTCAGTTTATCCTTGGCAGGCCTAAGGGAATGACCAGAACGTGGGTAGCACAGGGAATACACGTCCAGGTGGCGGCGGGCTTGAAGCGTTGCAGCTTGCTGGAGAACAACGTTGTCGATAACGGCAAGAAAAATATGAGCGCCGATCCCTGCTGGGTGCCTTGATGGAGAGAGTGAAGAACGGGGGAGGGAGAAACCTCGAGAAACAAGAGCAGAAGCAGACCAAACTGCTTCCGTCGGTGTTGTCATTTCACGATACCCGTTTTCCTTGATTCTCAAAATGGAAATTGGTCTTATCCTGACACCACCAGCTAGTACGCTAGTACTGGCGTAGTAAGTGTATCAGCCACGCCGCAGCTTCATCAAAATTAAACCCATGGAGCACCCAAGTCTACCTCGATGACTTTCTAATGATTTGCATAAACGCGACTACCTTTTTTTTGGTGAGCATATCATGCTACGCCGTACTGAACTCGTGAACCAACTGGCATAACATTACAGTGCTGACAGTCGACTGACTGTCACTGATAATCAAGCTCCAAAGGCTATATGGAGCTATCCCAGTGTGCTAAGAAGCTTGGTACGCATGCCTGCATTCGAGATCGAAGAGCCAGCCTATCTGCGATTGCTTCGAGGATGAGTCGCCTACACACCCATCCTGGATCGTCGTTGCTGGTTTTAGTAGGAATCCTTCAGTACGCCCATGCACGTGTCGGTCACGCATGAGGCTCGCAGTCTACTATCAATATTCGAGAACTTCGAACCGTGCTCACGAGTCAGAACATATGCTCACCTGCAACGCGCATGATCCAACTCATTGTTCGCCATCACACGTTGAGCGGGGCCCCTCACACGCTCTCCCTACCAGTGATGTACCAACCCAATCGTAGTCCGGTGAGGAAAATATTGCCGCATTTTCAAAGCAGTCAGGCAACAGTCAGGGTTGACTTTTTTAAACATTCGGATCATAGATGCTGACTATATGCTTTAATCAGATTGGCAACCCAATGCCGCGGCTTTCAGTCCTGCTTGCAAGAAAAGCCGACTTGACATATGTACGCGTCACCTAGTGACTGGCCTCGGTGACTGGTTGATGTTAACCTAGATTCGAGAAGCCATTGGTAACTATAGCCCACCTGAGCGATTTCCTACGCGAGCTGCAAACAATTGGATGATTACCATCAACTTCGCTCGAGGAAGAGGTTCCCGAGATATGCATCACTGATTCGGATGTAATACTACATCTTGATTCCACCCACCTTACTGAACCGAAATGTCTGTGGGCGCAATATATTGGAACTATTCTGCCAAATATTGTTGGCCAATTAATCAATTTAATTTCCGAATAGCTGGGTGATTTCTAGTATCGGCATCTTATCTTGTAGGAATTGTTTCAATGAATTGAATTGGATTAAAATGTATTGTAACTCTGGATTCAAGCGCAAAGCTTGAAATGAAAGTGTGTTCCAAAAATTGCTGGAAGCCGAAGCTAACAGACGGGTTCGGATGTGTAATTTGCAATCAGCAAAAGACTGTGCCTCGGTAAAGACCTCACTGGCGACAGTACATGCCCGAGCACAAGAGATGGGGTACAAGTTTCCAAGTGACCACCTTATATACAAAATTGACTGCGCACGGACCAAGGTCCTGTGAACACAGCGTCCAGAAAAGGCATTTGATTACAAATCACCATTTGATATGCGTGCATCTCCGCAGAGTCCGCAGAGTCAGCTGCTTAATGGACGCAAGCCCCCCAAAAACCAACGAATCACACTCCATCGATGGGCGCCGTCGTCTCTATTTTAGCGGGCGCGCACGACTTGTCAAGACAACGAAAAATCTTACACACTTTCAGCCTTGAGGCTCCATGCCAGGCTAAGTTCATCGAGGGGGGGAGGATGCAGTGCGGCTGAGATATGACATGTCGTGGCCATGACTTGGCCAAACCGGTGTCGCCATTTGGCTTCATTTGACTGGCCAATTAATCTTGACGTAGAACTCAATGGGTACCGGAATATGGTGCCGGTATCCAACTTGTTGGGAAAGTCTCGAACAATCCCATTATTTATACTGGGTGACTTTGAAGTTTGCCACATCCATCGTCATCGGGCTGTGCGCTGTGAACAATTGCTGGAGAGGATCGCCTTTGTTGCCGTTGATAGCACCTCGTTGCTGAGCGCAGTAGATGGATGGTGTGAATAACAAAACGTATGCGCAGTCACTACACAGGTCCAACTGGAAAATTAAAATGTAACCTTTGAAGATCTATTAGACTCTAGGTATCGATGAATCTTCGAGCGCAACCTTGAAGCGTGGGATAAAATATATTACATCAACAATAAATGGTTATCTTGTTTTACATAAAAAACATTTATTCTACTACTTGGAACTGGCTATCTAGGAGCAACGCGGTGCCTACGTACTACTACAGCACTCACCGTGGCCAAATACCCCAGCCCTTATACCTGTCATCCTGCCCGCCATCTTGCCCGTAGCACACGGCTACCATCAATTGGGCACTTGACAAATAGCCCAACAGTCCTTCCTTCAACAACACACGTTCTACTACGTGAGCTGGCTCAATTACCATACCCCCGCCGCTCGCACCCTTCTGTCCTTTCTCTCTCTTGGACCTGATCAAGTTATCCGAATCCTCTTTTACGTTCCACGATTGTTCACCCAAGAAACCCAACTTCCATGTCTCAGCAGGTCGCCCTGAATTCAATCCCGTCCCTCGAGAACAGACTTTGTCCAGGCTGCAAGCAGTATGCCGTGAACGAGAATGGAGGTTTGGTTGTCGCATTTGGGTGAGCTAACATCTACCATAACCGATACGCGTTTTAACTGTACTTGCGCTGCGGATCACCTACCGCGTATTTAGACAGTCATTTTTTCACGTCGACTGCTTTAAATGCGCGAAATGTCATCAACAGGTGACCGCTGACACGAATTTGCTATTACTTTCAGATGGCTCGCCAATCTGCGCCAACTGCTCGTACAATTGTAATGTTTGCAACCAACCCATCCTCGACGAAGCTATCATGACCGGAGACGATTCATACCACGCACATTGCTTTAATTGCAAGGTTTGCCATAACCGCATTGACGAACTAGTATTCGCCAAGACCAGTCATGGGATCTATTGCATGACTTGTCATAACGAACGCATGGCCAAGATTCGCCGTCATGCACAACGGAAGCGCGAACGGGAGAAGGCTGCTGAAGGCAGTGCGTCGTCTTCAACACGAGAACGAGAGGCACGAGAATTCCTGGCCGAAAACGCGGTAGGTAGAAACATACAAGCGGAGCTGACCGCTCTGGGCCGATTTTTTGACGTCATTCCATAGGTGTCCAGTCGGCCTTCAGCCATTTCGCCGCCTTCATCTTCGTCTGTGCGGCTAAAGCCTTCAACAACTTTCCGGGACACTCCGTCCATGAAGAGTCTCAATCAATCCAGAGAGGACGCCTTGTCAACGTTGGAACGAAAGCGAAAATCATCACCACTTCTGGATGAGCCTCCTCGAATATCATCCAAGAATGGTGCGCAACCTTCAAGTCCACGGCCGCCCCAGCATAAACTTCCTGCCTCATCACGATCGTCACGTGATGCACAGTCACAATCATTTGCAGTTACCATCGCACCCCCCGACAACAGCGACGACGGTGGCACCGATCATAACCAAGTGATCATAGTCGATGATTCAGGCCCGTCGAGTCCACAGGTGTTATCTCAGTCTGTTCCTATAACGCCCTTAGAGAGCTTGCAGGTTCAGGACGGAGTTGGAGGGTCATTGTTAAATCCATCATCGTGTGTGGATCCATCTAGCGCACTTTCTAGGAGAAAGAGCTACGATGACGGTGTTCGGCCACTGAACATCCTCTTCTCAAAGAAAGGACACGTAGAGAAGGATTCTGTGGACCAGCCTAGCCTGGGTGTACCGAATGGCGTCACGTCTCGCAGTGAGAAACGGCGGTCCATTAACCCAGGACTTGCTCTGGATTACAAGAACCTTACCCGGCCTCCTAACACAGCCGGACTTTCTCTGCCAGAACAGATGATTCGATCGCAGACGCTACCTGCAAACCGTAGCGATTCACCTGTTGCTCCATCTCCCTCCAAGCCGCTCTTTTCTGATTCGTTTCCATCCCGCCGGGCATCCAATCTCAGTCTACTTCGTGACAACGCCTCGGGCTCGACCATATACCATTCTCCACCTCCGTCACCTGCTCCTGGTCCTCTAGAAAACGGGCGAGCCACACCTGATAGTCGTATGCGCTCAGTGTCGCATGACCCCCCTCAACCCCAGTCTACACCACATTATACCCGCCCGACGAACCAATTACGTCGGATAAGTCCTAATTTGGAGAAAATTTCTACTCGTCCAGACCCACAGAACCATGCGAAAAACTCGGCCAACGGCCTGCAAACTCAGCAGGTTGACGGGCGTCTGTCCCCCTCTGGCCCTTCGAGCGACAGAACATTGCGGATAGACAATGCACTACCCAGTGGCTCATTTTCAGATCGCTCTGGCGTAGTTACTCCGACGTCCCCATCTCATAGAGCAGATGTCCCTCACGGGATTGAGAGCGGTACAGACACTGACGTAGAAGGGGATGGCAGTCGCAAGTCCTCAGATGATAGCCTTTCGCCCACTGCTCCTGCTCCTCCTGTCCCACCCAAAGAGTACAGGGCAAAGGCACGCGCAAATGAGCTCAAGCTAGACATTGATCCCGATGCATCTGCCATATCACATGTGGATTCCAACTCAGATGAATCTTCGCCAGTCGAACGCACATCGGTAGCAACGTTTATTGCGCCCGCCCTCCTTCCTCCTATTCGGTTTTCCATGACAGGCTCGGACTTCTCAGACTTTCTGAGGTCGGTGGGCGGAATACCATCTCTCAAATCGCTCGATCAGATTGCCGAGGGAGATGATTCTCGCAAGGTTGAATCGTTACCTAGCCCAGCAGCAGTTAACGGCGCCAATGGAAAGTCACGAAATTCAGGGAGCGCGGCCAGTGTTGACCGAACCAACGGAGCTAAAGATCCTGTGGAGCGAACCATTTCTTCCACATCACGACAACCGCATGATCATCAACGAGATCCTTCGAATTCTTCTCAATCACTTGATGCTGAGGCGAAAGACCTGCTTTCAAGCTTGTCCCACGACCTCTCGTCAAGAGGCCGCTCTTCTTCTGAGTCGCATTATCTCTCTCTTCGTGATCATGGAACGAGGCACGAGAGGCTGGATTCGAATGCATCTTTGAGTTCGAATGCGCGCATCGTCGTCACTTCGCCCGATTCGACCATTTCAACACCTGTTTCCAGCGATGCATATGATCTTGTGATTCGTCGCCTTCATGAGGTTCTTGATGAGGCAACCGAACATGGCCATAAGCAATTGAAATTGGACAAAAATTTCATCGGGACCATCATTACGTCGATGAAGCAACGGCGGATAGAGTACGGAGAGCTCAAACACAAGTATGACGGCACAAAGGTAGACACAGTTTACTTCAAAATCGCTCATTCTAATTTCTTCTTAGAGGGCGAGCCAGCAATATATCGAGGGTCTTACTGTTGCCCAGAAGGAGCATGATCGCGAACTTGTTGCCCGACGGAATGCCGAAGCAGAGGTCACCCGCCTGCGCGTCTTGCTGTCTGGTCAAGCTGCAAAGCTGACTGCTCTCAATGGCGAGGCAAACAGGTCGGAAACCCGACGACAGCTTTCCCAGGACCTTGCTAAAAAGCTGGATCTGTTGGAGCATGATCTTTCCCATCTGAAAGCGGAGCGAGATATGACTTTAGCAGAGCTTGAAGAACTCTGCACGTCAAAGAAGTAATGCTGCAATACTTCCTTTGAAGTCACCGAGCACTCATTTTAGAATTTTAGTTGCCCTAGCGTTACAAACTCGGGAGAGATACCTGCCGCACAGATGAGCCGGTCTTTAACCATGCGCTTGGACAATATCAAGACGCAGTATCAGCACGAGCTCATTCCTCTCACCCAGCAGCGCGAAGCTCTCAGCAGAGAGGTGGCAGAGTTGAAAGCTGCCCGCGAACAATTCCTCGAGGAAACGACTGTCCTTAACGCTCGAAACGAAGAACTGGCGCAGCTTAGTGCTCAGTATGTGCGTCGAATAGAGACCTCTCGCTCTGCAACACCAACCATGGACGTCATTGTTTCGAAGGACGAATCACTAGCAAACTTCGTTCGCGAGAAGAGTACATCGTTTGACCGCGAACACCCTCAGTCTGACTTCCCATCAATGTCTTCATCACTCAATGGTTTGGCAGCGCCCAGCACGACGACGTTGGTCGAGGAATCAGAGGCTAGGTATAACAAGGCTAGCCGCCCTGAAATAGCAGACTCCTTGCCCTCAACGTTGAAATCCGCAAAGTTCAAGTGGCCTATGGCCAGAGGTCGTGATCCCTCGATTTCGTCAACTGATCAGAAGGGCAAAGGTCGAGTGGCTCATTCCTTCAACCAGACGAGCGTACTTCGCTTTACGCGGTGTGATCATTGTGGAGACAAGCTATGGGGCTCCCAGTTTCGATGCTCAGGCACGTCATGTCTTGGTCTCTCGTGTCCACTTTACTAACAGTTCCTCAGTCTGCCATATATCCGTGCATCCTCGCTGCGTGAATCAAGTGTATGTAGCGTGTTCTCAACAACCCCCTCGCCGAGACGATGCGATTACACAAGCTCGTGAGTGCTTCGAATGTCTTGCTAGTTTTCAAGTCTAAAGTCCGGTTTTAGCTCCTTCCTTGTTCGGCCGCGATCTTGTAGAACAAGTGAAATCAGATTTAAAGTGGGGTGAACGGAGAGTCCCTGTTATCGTGGAAAAATGCATCGACGCGGTGGAGGCACTCGGTAAGCAGATTTAATCTTTGCTAACCTGCATTTGGTTGACGCAAATGTTAGCACTGGACTATGAGGGCATCTATCGCAAAACTGGTGGTTCTGGGCAAACAAAGATGATCACGCAACTATTCGAGCGAGGGGACTATGGGGCATTCGATCTGCGTGACGACGATCGGTTCAATGATATCTGCAGCGTCACTTCCGTTTTAAAAACATATTTCCGTCAATTACCTGTCCCTCTTTTGACTTATGACCTTCATGGAGAGTTTATCTCAGCCGTTTCACTCAAAGACCCCGGACTCAAAACCCAATACCTGCAGGAATTGGTCAAACGCCTTCCTAGCGAGCACTATCACACCCTACGCCTGCTTATGTTGCATTTACACCGGTGAGAATATTCTTGCAACTCACGGACATATATCTGACGTCGGTGCAGTGTATTGGAACACAGCGACAAAAATCTCATGAATGCGAGGAACTTGGGGGTGGTCTTCGGACGTATGTCCTTTCTCGCTGGCTTGCTTCGACTCACAGCTGACATTTGAATTTAGCCACGCTAATGCGTTCTTCGGATCCTGGTTCTGAGTTCAGTGACATGGCTGGCAAGGCCATGATGATTGAATGGCTCGTAGATAACGCACCCTGCATTTTTCAGTCGCAAATATCCCGCTGATTTCTCACATTCTATTCCGGATGGTCCGTATGTTATTGTATTCTTCGTATTTTCTCGGGTACTATGACATTTGCCTCTATGGTTGTTCTCTGCTTATTACCGGGTAGTGTATCTGCTCGATACTTCTTAGCAGCAGATCGAAAAAGGTGCACTTCGGCGTTACAACCCTAACTTATAACTTATACATGGTATGTACTTTATTAGAACCAGCCACTCAGATACTTTTGCACCTGACCTGTTCAATTCACACCCGATCAAGCAACAGCGTGGATGTCTGGTTGCTGTCGTCGGATACATGAAATTATCAAACTTCACTACATTTCGTGGACTTTAAGGCAAACAGGGTCCCCCGGCTAACACCAGCTTCATACTCGGGGGACCCGGTCGCATTTATCGCAAAAAATTCTAAAGCTACGAAGGGCCGAAAAATAAAAGATGTATATCTTGGAAGGCGTCGAAGTCGCAGAGTTCGTATCTGCGTGATGACCCAACTCTGTTCCTGACTGCCTTGTCAAACAGAATGACTTTTCCATGGGCGGCTTTTTTAGTCGACGCGAACATACCGCAGATGTACTTCATGTATGCGTCGAGCTCAGCCGTTCGGTGGGGGAAAGCGAACTTGATAGCGCGAGCCGCTCGGATCCATGCCAATCTCCACTCTAACTCGGTGGTAATCTTCATAACCTCTGGACCATAACTTATTTCCAGCTCCCCAATGGTTTCTGTGTGCTTTTCAACCGCTAGACCAGTGGCAACGATGGTATGAACGATATCGAGGTCGATGCACCTGCCTGCGATAATTTCTACCCACCCAGACTCATGGAATTCTGGGACGAAGCTGTGGTACATGACTCGGCGTAGAACCTCCTTTTGGTCCTGTGACCAGTTGGCAAGAATCTGATTGGTTCGCTCAAGGTTGGCCGAGAGCGGTTTGAGCTGCTCGGATTTACCAATGGATGAGAAGTCAAGTTTGGCTCGCTTCTGAGCAGGTTCTCCTCGCTCAGTGCGTCCTTCTCGACTCCAATCTTCCTCTAGAAGGAATCTACCTTCTGGCCACCCGCTGACCCGAGCTTTCGCTGAGTCCCACTTGTCGAGCATGGTGGTGTATGGCTCCGCCTCAGTAGTGATATTTCGATCAGGTGTGTTGCCAACTACTGCAGCAACAGCACAGATGATGTCAACGATTGCTTCTATCTTGGTGAGGCTATCATTTCTGTATTCATCGACAGTGGTGAGGCAGCTCTTCACCATAAACTGATGAGATGTCTCCAATCTCTTGGAATCGGTTTGAGCCGAAGCCCCTAATATTCCTCGTCTGGTGAGTGATCCTGTTGACTGTGTTTGAGACGATGTATTGGCATTGCTGCCTGCTTTTGCTGACATCGTAAGGAAGTGGGCCAGCTGCAGAGTGAGGTTTCACTGACAGGAGCAAAAAACCTCAGGGGCAAGTGTAGGCGACTCGGTTAAACCCGACAGTGCTTACGCAACATCAGCACGGGACTTTGCTAGCCGCCGGCACCCATGAATAGAACGTCGACGGCTATGTCCGAATTATCCCCTATTGTTCCCCAGGTAAGCTTCCCCGAATTTATTAGTGCTGACAGAGAATCACTCAAAGCCACTCTACTTAGACTGGACACACCAGCACAGTGGTACGTTTAGCAGGCTTGACAACGTGGAAACCTAAGGGTGCTTAAGTTCAGCCGAGAGCTAACGAGGTTTAGCCAAGTTTGAAAAAATAAATAAAGTCTCTCTATTGAGAGCACCACGGTCCACCATGGCGTATCTGAGGATGCTGTTCTGGTTCTTTGTTGCGCACCGTTCATATATCCCGCGGTGAGTCCGATTTTTCGTCATCCTGGATCAGATTGTTTGTTAAACTTGGTTTAGCTTGATATAATACCAGAATTACGCTTCAAAGCTTCGATGCATCCTCATCCTTGAAGCACTCAGCAGAACCGATCTAATGATGCTGGACGATGGACCTGTACTTTACTTGGTCATATCAGTCTCGGAAACATTAGTTGTATTAAGCTGCTGTCGGAAATACCGGCTCAATCATGCGCAACCTCAGCTAGTACCGCCTGTCCTATACCCCTTTGAGTATGGAGAAATATTCTTGGTCTTTATGCTACTCGGCCTCGGCTGACCTTTACTGACTGGAGATGGTTGGCACATCATGGTGGGGTTTTCTTCATAACTTTAACTCATCTTGTTCTCTAGGCGACATGATTTATGCTCGTCTACTCAACAAACCTATTCCGGTCATTTATTCCGAGGACTTTATTCTGAGGACGTCGCCTTTTCAAGTGCCCCACAGCTCCTGGAGCGATAAAGCAGTGATGCGAACTCCCAACAGACGCGCGAGAAGCATGAAAAGAACAGTCTCCGATCTGGCCGTTGCCCGCATGTCAACAGGCTAGCTCAATTAAGGCTCCTTCGTTTGAACATTCGAGCGCAGTAACGTTTATTCTGGTCCACACGACCATCAGATGAACACAGAAGCGTAATTAATTCTGATCTCCATTATATGGAACACGGGAAAATACATAAAGATTCTATGGAATACATATATGAAGTTAAGAAGGACTGATGAGATGGAAGATTACAGATGGATCCCAGCAGTGGGAGGAAATGCAAATATGAAACGCAGAAAGCACTGGAAACTGATCGAGGAGTCGTGTCTAGAGCAATTCTCGAGATCGTCTGATGCGAGGGACAGCTTTTTCGGGCTTCAGGGTGCAGAAGAGAAAGTGACGGCGAGGACCAGTAGTAGCTGCGGCTGCTACTGCAGCAACACGCGCACCAAGAGGCGCGACAGTGGCATCGCTGCGGATGCCCAGAGAGAACATTCTGTCAAAAACTGAGAAGCAGTCAGCTGATGAGATTCATGAGACAGAGCGTGACTCACGAGTTGCAGTGAAAGCTTTGGCTGTTGTCTGACACGTAAGGTGCGTAAGGGCGAGCGGTGGACTGACACCCTCCAGGTTTCTTAAATAACGGTATACCATAGAGGGTTGACAAGGACCTAAAGATGCGTTGAGCACGCGATATATATACGCGCGATGCCAACACACCAAAACGGAAAACGGCATTGTATGCTTGTCTCCATTTCTCTTCGAGAAGACGAGCACAGATCACAGAGTCAGGGCAGGTGACGCACTAAGAAGTGTCAGCAAGATCATCGCATGTCCGACGGAGACTTACGCATTGATATTCCTTTGCAAGTGGGGTTAATCCCAGTTTAAGCACTCGCTCAAGGAACCAATTTCTCCTATGAACATCATCATAAGCTCAGGTATGCATAATCACATCATCGAGAAGGCCCACCGTTTCTCTAGCTTCAGCAGAGTCTCTTGGCTAAGGGTGCTAAGCTCTTCTTCGGACCACCCGCCTGGATTGTCAAGTACGAAGCGACTCGACTCGCGGTAGAGCTCTTCTTCCTCAAAAAGTTCTGCAATTCGCATGGCCTTTATGGGTTTGCCAGCGGCGTGGGTCAGGAGGAAAGTGAGGCATTCTTGCTGGAGTGTCGGAACACAAAGCTTGTGGGAGATATTCATAAGGCCTTCTACATTCTTCCAGGTTATGGTGCACTGGAGACTGAGAAAGGATGGGTATGAAGGATAATTATAAAGACACTACTCACTGAGGGTAGACAAACTTCAGGAAATCGTGAAAGGTGTTTGCCTACGCGAGATAAGTAACGTGCAAGTGTAATTCAATTCTACACTTACTTTCTCCTCTTTGAGAACTATTACAGCGTCATGGCAATTAGTGCGCCGGCGCCGCTTGACGGTTGCTTGTGCTGTCTGGGACCCGCGTCTAATCGAAGGTCTATCATCCGTTCGCTGCTTCCCTTTCATATCACGGCCTGATAAGCTCTCTCGAGTGCTTGTTGCACCCTGCAACTTTGCAAGACTGTTGTCGCGAGCACTGGCCTTGGTGTCAGGTTCGCTATCCTCGCTGCCACTCATGCCACTGTCGGTATCGCTCCTTGGTGGGTTTTCAATCTCTACAGGAGACTCTGTATCAGATGAATCCTCGGGTGTGAATGTCATTTCCGTGTGCGTCTCTACAATGCCTTTCTCCCCTGGAATGGGAGGAGGCTGCGAGATAGTGATAACTGAGGACATTGACTGTGGTCTTCCAGTCTCGGCCCAGCTGCCACTCAGCGCAGCCTCAAAGAAGGGCGACGCAAAGATGAGGACTTCTTTATGCGCCCTAGATTCGTGCGTGAGTATTTGCACATGTGCCACAGCAGTTCGTGCCACTCACCAGAAAGTGGTGCCTTCGACCACAATCTTGACGGTTCCGGGGAATCTTCCTTTGCGAGTAAACGTTTCGTCGATCTCTATACCTTCCTCAGAGTCATACAAACTCAGTTCAGTGACCAGATCGTCGGTCTCGCATTCCTCAAGCAACCATGGAGGTGAGCCCGAGGAACGGAATATACCTGAAGCTGCTGCATGAGTCTCTGTAGGGGAACTGAGGGAGGCTGATGGATTGATATTGTTTGGGCCCCGTGAATTTCGTGCAATTAAGATGTGTGAAGGATTCGTGGCCATCGTAGTCAGTGCAGAACTGCACAGCAAGCACACCGTGACTGGTGAGGTCTGGTCGGCTAATGCATTCATGCTCCGGTTGTGTCCACCAGGTGTCCATACTTTTCCTTTTTCGTTAACTTACCCAAACACACGAATTTCCAACTGTTGCATTCTTTCTACCCTGAAGCTTCAAGTTGTAAAACTAAGGTCTGAGCCTGAGTTTGGATTCCGCCTGTTGCTTCCAGCGGCCTCGAAACGTGAGCCTTACTTTTGTTGCTCTGTTCATGGGGCACGATGCTCATGCCAATGATGTATCGTTTGATACTTCGATTCATTGTTCATCTCGGAGTTTTCGTGTACAATCTAGGCTTCAGTCTATTCAGGCAAATCTCACGAGCTCAAGTTGCACTGGTGCTGTGAAATTGGTACCAGGAATACCGATATTCGAGCTCATTCTTCTGGATATCTGATGTTTGAAATTCGGACTAGCCATATACGAATTAAATCGACGCATACTTCCATAGTATGATCCTCAGGCTCACGTTCTCTTGGTCTTGGCAAACATTCAACTGTCGAACCAAAACAAAATCTGGTCATACCAAACCTAATGTCTACCACCCTGGATGGTTCGGAGCCTGCTGATACAGAGCTGTCAGGTCGTTCCCTGACACTATCGTTGTTGTCACATCGGTAATGTCCAGCTTGGCCATGTCATAGTACTTGGTTTGATGGAAGATACATATGACCCAAACAAGAAGATACATATGACTAGTGTAGGGGGCAGAAGTATTTTGGGGCGAGTTCTGCCAAAAAAACGGCAGAACGGCAAATGGCAGAACGGCAAAAGTCGGCATAATTGTTTCGAGCGTTTTATCGTGTTCTAAGGTCACGGCAAAAAAATTAGCTAAGCTATTGCGCTACACCCTCTGACGTCAACATGTACAGTGCATTGATGTTCCAGCCTGGCTCCATGCCTTGTGACCCACGGGCAACCACGTCAATCTCTTCGACAAACCCTGTAGGTGTGATTCCTTTATCGACCTTGTCCAGCTCATTCCAATCAATAATATCTCCCTTGAAAATATCTGGGACTTCGCCAGTACCTTCTTGCGAGCCTCGCGATTCCAGCATCTCATTTTCAAACCTGTTGAAATTTGCACGTATTGCTTGCTCTGGAGTGACTGGAAGATCCACGAATTCAAAGAGGTTCTTCCGTTTCTGTGGAGCTTTAGCCGTGTCTCCTGATGGGGATGAAGAAGAATCTGCCAGTGCATCCACGATAGGTGGGAGTAGTAGTGCTTGATTCCCGTTCTTCGTGGCGAGATAGTTACGGACTTCTGTGCGAGCATGATCCGGAGCCGTATTTGGGGGCCACTACTGGACCAAAATGATTTTCGACTAGGGATGACTAAATTATACCTAAGACATTGTTGTTCATAATGAATCATCATGAATCTCATGCAGGAAGTTGACGTAGGCATGCTCAAAAACTTACGAAGAAAAACAAAACCTAGAGCTAGTAAGTGACCGTGTCGAAGATGTGTCACAAAACAAGTTTGCAACCGTGACAATTTACAGTTTTGATTTTGTTTCTGATTTTAACGTTGCTTGTTTTGGGTTTCCGTTTGCCCAAGCGGCTAAGCCGTTGATCTTGGCTTGGGCCAGGTGAAATTGACGCGGCCGTGACGCGGCTGTGACCTCGCCTTTCCTCATTTCTTCACCGCCCTCGACTCAAAACGATGCACCAGACGAACTTCAACAACCCTCCACGCCGTCGCGGGTAGATCCACGGGTGCTCCTCGCTCGCCTTTCCTCATTTCTTCACCGATTTCGACTCAACACAGACGAAGAAGCCGAACCCCATCCCGAAACGCCTTTGAGTTCACGTTCAGATCCACTCATCAGCCGACTGACGTCACTCTTCCGCTCACAACCTCACTACAATGAGGAAATCGAGCTCACGCAACGCCCAAGCCGTCCTCGCGTCGTCGAAGTGGCTGCAGTGCGTGACAAGCAGGTATGTTTCCTCGGTGCATTTATCATCACTGTGGTTCAATAATTTCTGTTCAGGCTTTGGTTGTTTCGAGGGCCACAGTTCGAGAAAGCAAAACGAGCATATGAGTAAGCTCGACTGCATGCCCAAACCCAGGCGTCGTCATCGCACACTCAATCTGCCGATGCCTCAACATCCACGACACATCCTGCTCCAGTGACAACAGCCGCACAACCACCACCTATCTCATGGTGGGCTCAAATCGTGCTGTTTCTGTGCTGTTTCGACCCACATCCGACTCCTTTATTTTGCAATTGCATTCGTATGTTATGTCTTTCATCACGCTATTGTTTCCTCGTCATTAAACTCATGTTATGTATCGAATTCGATAATGATAATTGTTGCAGGAAAAGGACGTGTGTTTTGCTGGCTCACCTGTCCCTTTCATCGTTATGTTCTCCCCTTGGATAAAACAGGGTTCTGCTTTCACGACTTCAGTTATTCCAGGCGGCTCATTGAACTATTTTTTTTTTCCTATTGGCCAAGTTCTCTCAACACTTAAACCCATTTAAATGTGCTGCCAGCGTGTGTATCTGAAGCCAAACGACCCGGGGCTCCGCAATGTCTATACATGCGCCATGCTACTGCAATTTTCTTCCGAAGTTCTGGGAAACGCAATCTATTACAGAGTGTTACAGAACACTACAAAGTGCTTGGCAGCACAATTAAACTCGCTGATGCGTCCTCTACCTCGGAAGGCGCATTGAACACACTACTCTCCGGTTATTTCGCTCGCCGGCATCTCACTTCATCAATCATTGCGCTACGATCATTCTATACTCTCAAAAGTATGTCACCCAGTCACCTGTTCAACACGATGTTTGCCCAAAACTCGATACATATCGTGCTCGACAAAGTATCTCCCCAAATTAATTTACTGGAACAAGACCATCGCAATCAAGAGCTACGAAGATCAGATTGATTGACTGCGAGGAACGGAAAAGGCAGGAGACTCACTCCTCGTAGCACTGCTGCCAGCATGTCCCATGTGCCATGCGACTCAAATCAAGCTCAACACATCGTCTCCCAATCACTAATGCAGTTTGAGGATTATATCTGAATGCCTCTTGTGAAGCGGGTGGCACCCAGAACAAGAGTCGATGATCGGGTCCCATCATCCATCCCTCTTCTCCCAGTAAAGCGAACGTCGGCCTGCGGTCATCATGGGGGGCACCTGCGAGGCGCTCAGTAGAGTGGGTGTCCCTATGACAAATAAGGTAACGAAGTGCCCATAGAACTTGATCTGAGAGTCGAAGCGCCTCAGTGGCCGTGTCACGGCCGCGTCAAAGCTACGCCCTCTTGGCTTCAGTTAGACCACCGTTACTACACCATGGACGCTGCAGCTGCACATTCAATTCCAGCACAAACTATTCGGGCTGCTTACACAGAAATTGGGCGCCGTGTCAACACTGCCCTTCGTACTCAAGTTGGAGATGCAGCTCGTTTGGGAGAGCAGCGGAGAGAATGTTTGAGGTTGCTCACACTCGTGGGACAGGTGAGTCTCTGTATTCAACTGATATCCGGAGCCTCTCACTCTTTATTAGCATGCAGATCTCTTCTCTGTTGATGAGTATGCAACTATTGATAACAGTGTCCATCAAATGATATCGCACCTGGATGAGGCAGCCCAGCACTCGTCTGATCCCATGGATGCACCTCCCATGACCATCACACACAGAGTGTCAACTGGGGGACGAGGCCGACCCCGCTTCGAACTCGATCCCGCAGTTTTAGAGGCTGCACTCCAACTTCGAGGGCCAACAGGCCTAGCGTCTGTATTTGGTGTTGCACCTCGTACAATTCGGCGGCGTGCCCTGGAACATGGGTTCGTTCAGCCGGGACCACCAGTATATGTAGACTATATATCTGAAGATGGGTCAACTACTCGCATCTATACGTCGTCCACCGCCCCTACATCCGATCTGTCTGATGAAGAACTGGACGAGATCACGGAACAGGTGCTGGAGCTTTTTCCTAATTTTGGGAGGCGGATGCTCGATGGACATTTTCGTTTTCTTGGCCATCATGTGCCTCGAAGCCGCATTTTAGAGTCCTATGCCCGTGTTCACGGCGCACCCACTACAATGTTTGGGGCAAAGAGGATCCAAAGGCGAGTCTACTCTGTTCCAGGACCAAACTCGCTCTACCATCATGACGGACAACATGGTACGTGTATATATACTAAACTGCAGTATATTCTAAAGTGTCACATAGCTCTCATTCACTATAGACTTGTAATTCATGCATTTGTAGATGGTTTTTCGCGATTTGTTACAGGCATACGTGTTAGTGACAATAACCGCGCTGACACAGTCCTCGACCTATTTCTGGATATCATAGATGAACATGGTGTCCCCAGCCGTGTTCGAGGAGACCATGGAACTGAGAATTTGCAAGTTGCGGAGTGGATGGAAAATCGTAGGGGTGTTGAACGAGGTTCATATATATGGGGGCGGTAAGTGTGAATTAAAAAACTACATGAGTATATTGCACTGATATTCCAATCACAGCAGTGTACACAACATTCGCATCGAACGTCTCTGGCGTGATGTAACCCAGGGCTTCGGGAGGAAATGGAAGCAGTTCTTCCAGCTCCTGGAGCTTCATCATGACCTGAAACCAAACCTGGATGCTCACATCTGGTTACTTCATCATGTATTCCTCAATGCTGTCAATCATGATGCTTTTCAGTGGGCAGAAGCCTGGAATCATCATCGATTACGCATTCCAGGTGGAGGGCAGCGGAGCCCTCGTGATCTGTTCTTCTTTGGGATGATTCAGAATGGTGTCAGGGGCTATGATCCGACTTTACTTCCAGGAGACACTGAGGTTGGCGATATACAGGAGTATGGAATTGATTGGGAGGATTACGATGATGATGGCATTCGGACTCATCACGATGATGCAAACACAAGTGATTCAGACGACCACACTCAAAATCCTTTCTTCACACATCGGCCTCAACATCTCTCTGATATTCAGGTTCCTGAATCAGATAGCCCTTTGAGCATCCAGCAAGTGGAACATCTGGACAATTATCTTGCAGGTCATCCAGACAATGGATCACAGAGCATGGACAGGCGAAGGTCACTCTGGGTAGATGCACTGAACTTCTGTGTGGAGATGTTGAATATTTCCTAGTGTTTGAGGTGTGGCTCATAGATGGTGCAATGTGTAATTATATCTACATATTGTAAGGACGGGACGTTTGATCCCGCGAAACCAAAGACAACACACGCATGATAGCTTCAACCCACAGGATAGAGCTCGGGGATGACTCGTCGAAGGCAGATGCATTCGACGACCATATAATTACACCATTTTTCCATACCGCGATGCTACGAAGGTAGGAGAGCGCGATGCTGTAGAAAGGCGCGGAAGGGAGCAGCCCCGGTGCCAAGACCTGCCATGATGATGGGCTGCATATTGTCGGGTGGAAGCTAAAGAAGAGCGCGTCAATGGCGGAGTCGCGGGTTGGCCAGTCAGTGAACAATTACCTTCATAACACTAGGCTTGATGGAAACGGTAACCTTTTGTCCAACCTTGAGACCGGCCAGATACCTAGTACACTGTCCATAGTGAGGAGTGCCTAGAAGGTCCGATCGTTAACATGAGAGAAACCGACTCAAAAAAAAGCATACCATTAGGCGCAGTCCATTCTACAGTGACCACTAGCAAGTCGACGCGATCGCCAACCGCACTCTGCGCGCTCGCAATATGTAGTGCCTGGGTTTGATGTCTCTAATCATCTCGCATAGAGTCTCAATGCCTGGCCTCGCGCTTGGGTATCGTTGCAGGACCTCTGCAAATGTGACAGTATCTTTCTCTCCCAGCTTCTTGAAAGTAGACGACCCTTCGGGTGCACCGATGAACTGAAGCGCCAGCCTATCAGCAGGGCTAGTAGCATATGCAGCTAGCTCAGCGTAAAACAACTTCGGCGGCCGGCCAAAGAGGTCAATTTGCTGCTGAAGCACCTGGAAGGTAGTGCGAGTGTACATCTTCCCTTCGTTTGCGGCCACTGGGATGGTGATCAATCGCTCAGGATCGGCGCCATACCATTTGCAGAAATCAAGAACATCTTGTTCATCATTCCACCCATGCACGCCTAATGCCTCTCCAATAGCGTACTTGAGGCCTGTGCCCGCGGTGTCGAATTCCAGGTGGAAGACATTCCTATCGTAGTCCAGAGGAGTTAAGCGACGATTGACCGTGCAGGTGACGAGATAGGTATGCTCAGGTACCTCTGGTCGCAGAGTAGGATCCTGAACGTACTCTTCCTCCGAGGGGGGCGGCGGAGGTGTGAAGACGGATGGGAACAGAAGGTGCTTGGCAGCATCATGCCACGAAGAAACTTTCGAGCCGTTGACCACAGTCTGGCCATCAGCAGTCTCCACAGCGATAGCATTAAACTCAAACTCCTTGAGAGGAGAGGGAGGCTTTGCATCACCCTCGGCTACTGCAGGAGGGATATGTAATTCGACCTCCTCGAGAGCAGCCCAAGAGCTGGCACTGATCTTCCCGAGCTGGCCACCCAGGGCCATCTCCCTAGCTACACCTTCTGCAAGCTTGCGAATTGCAGGCTCACTAGCGGCTTTCCCGAGGTAAAGCCTTAGAACTGCAAGATATACAACTAATTTTTGCACAACGTCCACCCCAAGTTCCGCTTCGAAACCAGATGGGCAAGAATGATATGTAGCGATGCCGTGCGTTATAGGTGAATTTGTTTTCCTGCATGAGTTCGAACGCGAAGAACCACAGCAGGATAAAAATAGAAGTCCCAACAGCCGCTTTCACTGCTATAGGCCAAAGATGATGGTCGGTGAGTCGATGTGCTTGGATCTTGATTGTAGCAATCGCCAGAACCATCCCGAAATACACGATCCAGAGGTCAAGAGTTACTCGGAAACTCCATTCTCGGGCAGACCAATGGATGTTGAATACCTGCTCCAGGAACGCAAATACGGCATCTAGCATCCACGTCTCAGTCATGAACCATGTGAGCATGCCCATCGAAATCGCAATCTTCGATAAGAGGAATGGCATGCGATCGTTATAATGCGAGCCTATCGCCATTGTCGCGTACACGATGAGATACCACATCGAGACGAGGGGCGAGAAATAGTACGAAAGGTAATTGACGTCCATGGTGTATACCAGGACCACCGTTAGAAGATTTAGGCGAACCAATACCTACAATCAATTCTGAATGACGCCGTTACAAGGCATGCTCAGATCTTGAACGAGGGAAAGAGTGGCAGATGTATTCAAAAACGGATCCCAGAAAAAATCCAGTGTTGCTACCGACTCTGAAATGTATGAATAGTTCGAATGTTTGTGGTCGTCATCAGGAGGAGCACTTGGGAGCTTCGGATCGACGATATGCATGAAATGAAAATATAACGAGCGCGTTACGGAGTCGCCAATAAAAATGACGCGTCTGGAAGCAAGGCAAGGCGTGGTATCCTTTGATTGGTATGTGTGTAGCATACAACCTGAACATTGGTTGAATTCAGGTGAGCACGACAATGAAAGCCAGAGAAACAAACATCATACCCTCAGGTTGCCAGTTGCGGTGGTTCTCATCCAACCAAGTGCCTCTAGTGAGCAGTGAATTGCAATGCAGTGGATCCGCTCGGCCTTCAAGCGCTGTTAGGCGCAGAACAAAAATGTACGAAGGATGAATGAACTGACCAGAAATTATATAATGTAATATCCCTGCTAATATGGCAAATGCTCCGGTAGACAACGCCAGATAGTGATGCCATGAGGGGTTGAGTGAGAACAGTCTTTTGGACGACGACATGAGAGGGCGGTGAGAGTCTGCTGCGTGTGGCGGTACTGCAGTAAAGTTGTTATGCTTCAGCGCTTGAAGTCAAGAAAGGGGAGACTCGGTAAATACACCATGTGGTTGCTCTTTCGTCTTGAGCGGGATACCAGCCTGCAATACGATCACAAGTCAACACTCCACATCGTCCTCCAAATTAATAAACGCACAATTTCCGTAGCAGCCCAATGCAACGGCACCAACTTCAGCACATCCCTCACGATGTTAACACCATGCGTGTTCATCCCGATCAACGAGAACGAATTGCCAAGATCCTTCAAGTACTTCTCCATTGAATCGGGGTGGATGAGAGGGAACCAAGTGTAGATACTGTCTTTGCTGTAGTCGTTGGGCAACGTGCGGAGGAAGAGCCGAACCCGTATGCATTAGGGTCCTGCTGGCAATCGGCGAAACCCCAGGCAGTCAGGTTGTAAGGTGTGAAGTCCTGCGTGTAGAAGCGGTCACCACGCGTTAGGGCGAATGCATCGGAGAGAATGGCACGGGAGATGGTGTACCCTGCAATACACGTAAGTATTCATAAATATGGGTCGAATGAAAGGGTCTTACCTGGGCAGAGACCTGCACCCTCGATGAGAGGCTTGGTCTCCTCGGCTTGGAGACCGACGTACCACTCCAAGTTATTGATGTGACCATCCACTCCTCATCCTCGGCAGAGGTTGTCGCGTGCCATCTGTACAAGCAGCTGAATTCAACACTGCAAGCATTACCACGCCCATGCTCGAAGACTGCGTGATCATCATCACGAAGTTCATCAAACGGTTCCAAACTCCAGCTGGAGCCTTGTCGGACGAGGCCCAGAATGGCGGAGAAGTAGTCAGAGAAGACAACAGCTGCGAACCACTGGCATGCACAGTTGGGGCCCAATGTATGTAGCAGGGGGGTGGGCGAGGTCATTGTAAACTATGACGGAGTGAGCACTTGGATTAGCAACGAGTGAGAGGGCTACTTACGGGTCTTGATGGTGAAATAGATGTGCTGACGAAAGGCGTCAGAAATATGGGTTAAGGCGCGGGTGTCACGTTCGTGAAAAGTTCCGCCGAACGTCACGTGCACCAGCTGTTGGACTTTTTGCTGTCTTATGAATTCGGTTCTTTGTTTCAAGTCCCTACTTTGCCTGCAACATCCTGGCCAGGCACGCCTTCAGTAGGCGACCTGGACCCAGAGGCCACCAAGCTGCGAGGGCACGCCTTTAGTAGGCGACCTGAGCAATAAAGCTTGGTGGCTTGTTGCACATGTTAATATTCATTCAATTCCCTTTCCGCTCTTTTTTTTTAAACGTTTTTTGACTCGATCATCCCCCGCCCTACCATCTCTCCTCGATTTCTTCAGCAGGCACCTCGCCATGTGACCCAAGAGCTGCAAACCCATCTCGCTCAACAAGTGCCTTCTCAACCGCCCTCGCCTCTTGCACCACCTAAATGCACTGTTCGCTCACCGTTCCGTTTCTGCTTACCCCCAGTTTAACGTTGACTCGGGCAAATCGCTCGAGAACTACCACGTCAGCCTGAAGACCTGTGATGCTGGACATTCTGTCCGTTCACGTTCTAGCCCTGCCAGTTGAATCGTCTAGCACGCCACTAGGTGAATATATTGAAGGTACGCTGTTCTAACCCTAACCCTAATGCAGCTACTTATAACCTCCATAGATCAAATCAGCCGAACGCCTTGTGCGTCATTCCACCCTCAGCAGTGTCTACGAGCACTGCCAACATGTCTCTTCCCAGACGCCTTGCGTAAGCATTCTGATGAACGAGTCGCACTGCAGGCCGTGGAGTTCTGGACCACTGTATGTGAATTGAGAACTCGTACACCCCCATGCCCCTCATATCTCAGTGTCACTTTATCACACTGAGCCGCCACTTAAACTGTGGGTACCAAAGGTGCTGGAGCCATCACAGAAGCAGCGGACAGACCCAGTGGGGAACTGTGCTCAGATCGCTCATGAGAGAAGTTTGGAGCAGCTGAGAGTGAGGGGAGCCCGTTGACTGGCATGCCATCATGCAATAGTCTGTGTTTCCTTCCTCACTTCATCATTTACTTAAAGTATACGGGCCCCTCAGGCTAGTGTGGAGTGCGGCTAGTTTTTATGATTTCTATACACACCCTGTGATTTTGATGGTTACATGATGCGGAATTTTCCGATGGTGGCATGTGGTATCTGACATGGGAGACGCTATGGAATTCCGGTATATTATATTATTGTTGTCATGATGCTGGAGATATTGAACACCCTTTTTTCCCCCTTCATCTCCCTGCATGATATTTTTCTATCGCTAATTTTCTTAATCTGCTCCCCCAATAATTCTCAAGTACTGATATAATGGCTTCTCTGCATCCACCTCGGTTTACATGCATTTCATGTCCTGACTCTTGCGCTGAGTTCACGCCCATGGTAAGTCGCGCTCAATCAAACATTAACCATCTGTTGATAACTCATTTGTTGTAGAATGATTTACCAAATTCAACATGCTTTTGCCTGCACGCCTATTCAGACCATCATGTCACCCAGGCATTACCTGCTAATCTCCCTCCTAAAGGCGGCTGTGTTGCCTCTAATTGCCTGATGTTCCGGTCACAAGTGAGTTTCTTTGTTTTTCTGTATTCCAAGGCCAATCCCTCACATTTATGCTTAGAATCAAGGCTCGATCACTGCGCAGAGTGTCTGCATCTGTGGGAAGGGATGGCTGGCTCATGCCAATTTGCGTGCACCAAGCGTCCAGTGCGTTTTTATTTTCCATATGCTGTACTTCATCTAATGCGGCTTTCAAGAGCACCTGTTCAGCCTATTGCCAGCTCAGACCCGCCTGTTGTTGCATCACATGAAGCTGCAGTGGACGCTTGGGTTCCACCACAAGATCCTGTAGCAGGGTCAACAAATGACCGACGGGTGGCATCCTACCGTACTCACCCACCCCGGCGCATGGGGGTGACTCCAAATGCCATTCCTTTTGGGTCAATGCCTGCTGGAGTTAATAATCGCCCACCTGCAGCTTCCAACTCCACAACTCGCCGTCAGCAATCACGGCCATTCCAGCTTGCCAACCAATCGGGCCGGCATAATACATCTTCCGACACTAGCATTGTATTCAAGGCTGTTTTTATGCCATATCCTGTGAGTATCATCTCTTACTTTCACGCTAGGTTGAATCTCATCGAGACGATATAAGATTTCCTCTAGAACACTTATGATAGAGTCCGATGAACCACTTCCATCTCAGCTTAAACTGAGTCGGCAAAAACTACCTGACCTCTATCAACGCCTCGACACCCATCACCTCATTATTGAAATGTCGCTTACAGATTCTGCGACACTCAAGTATCTTGACGAACGCATTAATTCCCATTTCTCCGTCCATAATATTTCTTTTCCGCCTTCGCCGTATATCAACCCTCATCCAGGGAGTATTAATGGTTCTCCCCAATACGAAAAACTCGGATGGAGTATTCTGGAGCTAGGAAAACTCAGCGCGGACCAGAATTCCACCCTCCTCAAGGTCGCGAGGTTAGCGTCTTGGGAGATTACGGCAAACACGCTGTCGTCGTTGATGAAGAAAACTGCCACCACAATGAAGAACCCCGTGGACAACACCCCGCTCTTATTCATTGGTAAGAACAAACTCTCTGACCTGCATTTACACACATTGATCTCCTTTAATCCCAGCGCCTAGATTCGGTATGCTAAGGGGCCCTATTTCCCTTGAGCCATCAGACACCCACGCTCACCCCTGTTTTGCTGCTCGTGTTATGGATACATTCTTCACTGAGACCGTCCCAGAGCCAAGCAGAGATCCGACATGCTTCCATTCTTGCCCAGGGCAATCGGACAACTTATCTGATGACTCATTTGATGATGAGGTGTGTCCCATTGCAATTGTTATCATACGTCATGCTCACACTAGTAGCTTCCTCTCTCAGTGTCTGAGCTTGCAGTCCAGCGTCAAGAGCTGCCAGTGCCACGTACCATTCGCCCTGCTCACTCTGCTACTCGTCCACGCTCCTCCAATAGCTTAACAGGCACATCTTCACTGCGATCCAATGTCCTTCAGACACGTTCACACACACGGCGCTTTCTAAGCATGAGTGGTGCTCAGCCTCGTGCTGCTACTAGCACTCAACCTCCTATCATCGACCTCACCAGGGACCACCCAGCATTCACTTCAGTTACGGAGTGGCTTGATTATGTGCATTCCCATGCACCAACGGAGTCAGAAATGGTGAATTACTGGAGATTATCCGCACCCAGTGTTAAATCTGCCGCATTGGCTTTGATTGCGTTCGTCGAAGCGCAATGCAACCGAGTGCCTCTCGATCTGTCTGATGCCAAGTTCGAAGGCGCCCAAGTGGGATACACAGCTGCCAACGATGGTTTGCACATGAACATTTCAAGCTTGTTCATGTCGGACTGTACATATATAGTGTGAGTCTGGTATCAGTTGAATACGTCTTCGGTTGATGCTTACAAATATTCTTAGCGGGCCTGGTGTTGGGTCAGGCATAGAACGTGCAGTTCTTTCTCAAGCCATCAGTATGGTCTTTGGCGACCTCCGCATGTGGAGCACAACCAACAATGAAGGGTACAAGTGCCCTTCAATTGTCCCCTTTGCCTCAGATACTAGCCGTCTCCATCGTTTTCAAGCCCACGGAATACTGTGTGCTCTTCACATTTTTCGTCTTGGTCAGCCCCCGCTTCCATGCTCACCATTCTTATTATGCCATGCAATCTGGGGATTCAACGACCTAATTGATTCTGCTTTTGTTGAGCGGTTAGCTCCTGAAACTGCTGCATCACTCGCAGCTCTACCTCTTGATCCAATGCAGCCATTAGATTTTTCAGTCAATGGCTCGCTCGCATCTCTGCTTGCCACTTATTCGAATATTCAAGTGCGTTGTCTTATTTTTGCTACATAGATAAGCCAACTGACAATGATGCTACAGCCGTCACAGCTCCCATCTGTCATGTCAGCAGAGCAGCGTGAGGAGCTGATTGGAGCGGTATATGCTACTGTGCTCCTTGGCTGCCCTCCAGGAACTGCACTCGACATGGTGAAAGACCTTGTCTATTTCTGCCGTGGATTCGATGTCACCATCAGCGATGCAATACCTTCCTTTTGTGCTGTGAGTAGCTTGCAGAATGAATAGACATGGCTGATCAGAAGCTGATTTGTTTATTAGATTATGCGACCCTCTTCAAAAGCCTTTCTCTCTTATTTGTACAACCAGCGCATCTCTTCACCTGCTCAAGTGATCGACCGACTTGCCTTTGAAGTCACCCTGGTTCCTGGACCCAGTGGCGATGATATCGATGTCGTAGATGTCGACACAGAAAATGCGTTCATTCTAAAACTCACTCGTTATCTTCGGGGGAAAGGACACCCTAATCACCCCCTTATCGCTGAATATGTATCGGAGGATGATAGGTTGCGTGCTGCAGATAGTGCAATCTTCAGGTGTGAGCAACTCTTGCTCACATTATGTGGAAACCGCTGCCTTCCCTCTGATGCGGCAGAAAAAATCACTGTGCGTTATCTTTAATATGATTGTCCGTTGACGACTAACTTTGCTATTGCTCTAGTTTCGTTTCGTCAAAAGTCTGCCAAATAAGTATGCTCATACTAGGCCAGTTGGTGCTGACGAAGGCTGGGAGGTTCGTTTTCTGGTTTTTTCTTGCACCTCTTGACTAAATATCAATATGCAGCCTATATCCCCTCTGCAGGTCCAGAGCTGTACCTATCGAATCAATGTGCCAATTTCACGGGATCTGATAGCAGTGTTGGCTGCAGAAGTCCCTGAAGACGACAACATTGTTACGCCATTCGATGTATGGGTGCACCTGTCGCTCTTCAGCTTCTCCAGTGATGGTCCCTCTCATTTCAACGCAGCTTGATGTTACTATCATGATGCACGACTTTAACCTGTACCATCGGCATCATTTACTGACTGCATGCTATTTCGCTCTCTGCATGGACCTTGTTACGCTGACGCCGCATGTCGTTACATGTCTGTAATGTCTCATCGTTCACCTTCGTTGCACTAACTTCACTATATTGCCGCACTTTCTCCAAGTTCATCATCCGTTACTCACTGCACTAATTTCGTTAGATCGCTGCACTGTCTCAATGATCACCCTCTGTTATTCCCTGCACCAATCGCATTGCACTCGCACTATGTTGTTATGTACTTATTTTCACTGCAGTTATCTGATGATGCATGCACCCCGTCCTTTCCAACTCGTTCATACAATCATCAAAAATTGATGCTATTACTGTTTACAAAATTCAAGTCTGTTGATCAGCCAAGCTCAATGCGAGTGTTAGCTGTACATGCGTCCATCGAAGTTCTGGTGCTCTATCATCAACATTGATAGCTATGTGGGTAGACGGAGAAGTGGCAAAGGTAACTAGTGAATGCCTCAGAGCGGCCTGCCTGGAAGTAAGGGAAGGCATTCTTGCGAGACAGTGGCGTAACTCTTCTGCCCTTCTGATGACTTTCCTATGATTTGCAAAAGTTCCTTCTACTGCACCGGCCCAAAGAATCACATCTTTTCGTGTGATACCCATAGAGGTAGCCATCGTCGCACTGTCCATATCAAGGCCTAGTGTGTCACAAACCCTCTGCACCATAAGGTAGCGAGTGTATGCAGCATAAGCTGATCCGAACATAGGCTGGGCAAGCAGTTGAGCACTCCGATATTCAGCTGGGAAGGTTGCACTAAGGTAGATGGGAGGATCCTTGAAGTACATGTTGTCAGTGCTATACCATCAATAACAAGAGCATGGACTCGTACTATTAAATCAGAACATTGTGAGACAACACCTTCATGCCAGAACTCCAATGACGCTCGCAAGGATGCATACCATGCCTCCTCTCCAAAGTGATTTGATGTGGCTGTCTTCACAGAAAACATGGATTCTGCCGAGCGGGCCCGGTCAACATTGCTCCAGTTCATTTCTGAGTTTACTAGCCTGAATGTAAGCAGTATGGATAAAATGACATGAGAAAACTCACTGAAAATTCAAAATACAAATGCAAGACGAAAATCAAAGTAAGCCTATGGTAAGCTGTAGTCAAAAGTGAGGACGGATTTGTTGAGTTTGTTGCTCTTTGGTCTTGACATCGTCTGCCACATGGCCACTTTAGGCTTAGACTTTGGTCACAGGGATTCACAGTGATTTACGTAAATCTAAATCCTTAGACAAAAACAAAATACATTTTCAAAGTTATTTATTTTTGTCCAATACGGTCCCCCATAGCCGTAGGGCAAGTATTTCGGTCAAGAATATGCTTGAGAGGCTTGTCGTCGCGACCTTCTACAGACATTGAACAATAGTTGCATTTGTAAAAATAACGATTGGACGAATTTTGGACTTTTTGATCTTGGATAAAGTGGTTGGTGATGATTTTTCGAGTAGGGCGGCCCGTAGACTTTTTTGAGGACATTTTGGCATGCACGGAGGCTCAGATACACTAATTCGAATATCAAACATATGCTATTTGATGATAGTACAAATAAGATTCACGTTGACTTCTGCCGACTTCTGCCCAACGCCCTCGACCTACTGCCGGCAATTACCGCTTGGCAATTGCCATTGGCAGAACGGCAGACTTCTGCCAACAACACTACATATGACCCAAACAATGCGTCGGGCTTACCTTTCGGTGCTGCCCGACTGTGAACTTAATTCGTTTTAAGGGTGTGGAGCATATCGCTACACTGGTGAAAGTATTTCCTGCCCAGATCACTTCGTATCCAGGGGGGACGTCAGCGTTGCAGTTGCATCAGCGGCTGCCAGCCTCTGCCAGCTCAAGGTCCCATGTTGCGCCCTTCTCACAACGCACAATACAGGCTCTTGCTGCCTGGTTGCGATCAGGTCGACCGGAAACTTCCTGCATCAAATTGGTAGCGGCCACGGAGTTATTGATCCCACAAGTCAAATCACGGATTTCCCGGATTACGTTCAAGGCATGTTGTATCTACTATCAAGCTGGCTGTACTGGCGTGGTCATTGCATCTATGCTGTGTAGTCAAGGGAACAATTACTTTGGTCATTAATCTTCAAGTCTCAATCATCATTTGTTTGCACTGATCCTAGACATTCGCAGTCGCGTTGGCTGTCACACTTATGATTGCGGTCAGTTTGTATCTTCTCATAGTGTCAGCACGCTCAGAATGAACAAAATTGTATCATTTGTCAGGTGACCCAGCCTGAGGTTGACTTCTTATGGGTGCTTGTTAAGAACGGTGACTCCTGCGCAGGAGAGACCAAAGTGTCTCGCGACTGTATGCTTCGCCAGAAGGATCGAATACCCCCCGCCTGCTGTTGACGTCTCAGGTGATGATAATTTCATTGTCTCCACCACTCACAATTTCACTGGTGATACAGCAACCGACCAGACCCAGCCGCTGTGTCCATCGAATACTGCCTTGCCCACGTT
>JRHT02000008.1:427891-547514 GCA_011800875.2 Suillus brevipes Sb2
GGAAGATTGATGGCCAATAGTATCTGAGGCGAGGAGCATATTTGATGGTTGCATCGTCGATATTTTGTGTAGAGCAGAGTTGAATTTCTACTCACAACCAAGTTTATATAGGTGCTTATATGTTCAGGGTTCTTGTTGGCACTATACCACACTGCTGCTGTGACGGCATAATTCGCGTTTTACTTCTTCTATCATTCCTGTCCCCTGTTCATGAATGCCAGTCGTATATCATCAACCCCTTCGTTCTGTGCACACGGAACCCGTTCTAATGTGCGTCCGTCTCACACCCTCAAGCACCGCCATTTACTCTGCAGCCAGGTCTCTACTCTACATCTTTCCCTTGCTTCGCCGCGAGATCAAGAAAGCGTAGAAGAATCGCCCAACACTTCTAATACTTCCTTTGCCGATAGGATGTTTTATGCAGTACACCCACCCGAGCTACTAATGCATCCCACTGGTCTGCGCTGATTTACATCCCTGTATGTGTATGTGCACCTTTTCGGAACAGTTGTTCTTGACGGTTCGTTACGGTGTCACGAGTTTTTTTTTCTACAGCAATGATTCACGTTGGCAAATATCTCCGATGAGTAAATCTAGCCCTCATGATCACCTGAACACTGAACAAAAAATGAAGGTATGGACAGCCACTATGTCAGTCCATGGGCTTCGGAGGTTCACAGGGAAGTTGGACGCAGCTCCAAAAGGTCCCATGCTTGAAACTTAAATTCAATATGTACTACATGGCATTTGGATGCAGCCATGCGTCTCGTAATTTCCATTGGTGCTTCAATTACTGTGCGCGCGGCACATCATTCTACTGATCGCTTGTAGAGTAACTCAAACATCTACCACGAGGCTGGCGGGCCCGACCAATAATATATCCCGACATGTTTGCAGAAATGGTCATGGATAGCGTCATTAGATCATAATGTCAAATCATCTAAACATAATGTCATGCAAATGCTCCGGTCACTAGGTACTACCAGAGCAGGCAAGGCATCGCCCGACTCTTAGTTTAACCAAACGTTAAATCTCCTGTTTATTGCTGCCCATCGACCCGCAGAGAAAGGGGATACTGGCTGCGGAATGAGAGGACACGCCACTGGGTATGAGAGTGCTCGCATCAACCGACAGACTAGTTCACTTCAATTTTTAATACCCTCTACACCTGAATCATACCCTAGGTCTGTACCAGCCAATCCCTACCCTTCCCTTTCCCTTCACGTGTTGCCGCACCACAGACACCCACCCCAACTCAAAAGGTCTTCGCCATCTGACGAAAATTAGTAACAGAAGCAGCCAAAATTTCAAAGTGAGTTACATACTTCCAAGATCTCAATCCCTCAAGTGGCAGTAAAATTTGTTCAGAAACCAAAACATTGATCGACTCAGCGACCAGCTTGGACTACTAATAGCTCACGAGTCAGTGTCATGGACCAATTTCACTGGTGTGAAAGCAGAAACACGACTCGGACTCACAAAGCATAAAAACATGAACTTCCGTGCCAGAGAACTTTGTGGTTAAATCTAGCACGCAAATCACTAAAACTCACGCATGTATCCTTGCCGCAGTCGCACTGATAATCTGTAATGCACCAATAGGTACACGATTCGGCGTCGGCGTCGGCGTTCGTGGCAGAGACTGATGATGCCAAAGCAGCAGCGACGGCGAGGACATATGCAGAAGAGAAACGCATAGTGTATGAAATGGTGATAAGATCAGATAGGTCTGTTAGTAAGAAGACATCTTGCTCTTATACGATGTTGGAATAATGTCCTTTATTGTGCCGCATTCGAACAGATACTATTATCTGCAAGTGCAATGCCAGCGGACTGCCACGCAAGGTCTATTGGCAATCTGTTGTGGAGCGATCAAAATACCCAGACCATATAGAAGGAAGACAGTCGTGGAAGGTCTGTTTTATAATGGCCAGCTGTACCACTCCCATCAGTAAATCGTTGAGACTCAGATATTCCTAGCCGAGGTGGTTCTTTCCTAGACATGACGTTATCAATGATACTGTCAAGCTGTACTGGCGTGGTCATCACATCTATGCTGTGTAGTCAAGGGAACAATTACTTTGGTCATTAATCCCAGTGAGAATCGACAATTGGCTGTACCTGCGTGAATATGAGCCCAGCTGCGTGACACCGCCTTGAATCGTGGCAAATCGAGAGTGTGATATAATGTAAGCAGTTGTTGTACCTGTAACACACGTTGTAAACATCTATGTCATGCTGTGAAGCCTGTAACGCACTGTTTTGATGAAGCGTTACAATTGTTGCGAAGCCTAGGATGCTATAGTATGCCTCCTAGACTTTGCATCAATTGTATCTCATCCTCTGTCTCTCTCATCGACAACTCGTACAATGCCCCGTTCTAAAAAAGAGTACTACTGTGATTGTCCAGATCACGAATACCTTCTCACTCGTCAGCAAATCAACATGGCTCCGTCACAGGTCGAGGAGGAATGACCCAAAGACTGCAGCAGCTCGTGCAGCACGTTCTCTCAATGAACAAAACTCATCCAATGAAGAAGAGGACAGCGAGACAGACCAAAGACTCGGAGATGCTATTGATCACTCCGAACCCTCCGAGTCTAGGGCCATAGACATTCCTCCGAGTGATGAAGACACGAGTCACTCTGCAGGTCCCTCCTCTCAATCAGTATGTACTATGATATCCTGCCTTGTCATTCTATACTAACTCAATATTTATTGATAGAATCTTGATTCCAACTCGGACACAGAACACGAAGACTTTCCACCACCTATCCCCGCTGATGGTGATATTGGTCATCAAGACGACCCTGCTGTGCTTCCGCAATTCGATGTACCGCCTCCCCTTGACGCAGATGAGGAGACGCTTGCAAATGATATCTACGCGAATGTCACCCTCAATGACTTGCGCATTTCCTTAGCTTTTATTTTCGGACTCGCCAATGCTTCCCTGGATGACCCTGAATCCGGACTCGATGCTGCAGCTGTGGAACGCATTTGGAATCCTCCACAACACCAACTTTCTCTCGATAATGAACCTGATCTAAATCAAACGGGTATACCCTCGTACACGACTGTTGAGCCAACACTCACACTAAAGTCTACATTCTCGTATAGGCAAAAGCAAGCGCTATCGAGTGCACTCAAGCTTCCAGTAGCACTGTGGTCAACAATGCCAGCCACTCCGAGTCTCAGCCTGCCCGGGCGCCGTAATCACCATCGTTATAGCGGCTGTCACGTCTCTTATTCCGTCGTTATTGCTGTCCAGTTCGAGTCGTTTTGTTGCTCTTCCCGCTGTTGTTTCGTTATTGCTGTCCAGTTTGAGTTGTTTTGTTGCTCTGCCCGTTGTTGTTTCGTATTAGACGTGCATGTATATTAGGAATTGATGCTCAATTGCACGCACTGCAGCTTGCCACTATCTCACTTGATTTGACTTGATTTGACTCGATTTGCGCTACAACAAAAAAAATTGGTAAATATCAGCTAATCTAGTGTAATACTCGCGCAGCCTGACTAGCCTCGTTTTCCCTAGCCCACAAAACTGTTGATCTGCCAAGTTCTGCCAATAATTCGTGACACCGATACTTACCAAGCTTTGCGTGGGTACACCCAATATCCACTTCTCACTGGGCATTAATCTTCAAGTCTCAATCATCATTTGTTTGCACTGATCTAGACATTCGCAGTCGCGTTGGCTGTCACACATATGATTGCAGTCAGTTTGTATTTTCTCATAGTGTCAGCACGCTCAGAATGAACAAAATTGTATCATTTGTCAGGTGACCCAGCCTGAGGTTGACTTCTTATGGGTGCTTGTTAAGAACGGTGACTCCTGCGCAGGAGAGACCAAAGTGTCTCGCGACTGTATGCTTCGCTAGAAGGATCGAATACCCCCCGCCTGCTGTTGACGTCTCAGGTGATGATAATTTCATTGTCTCCACCACTCACAATTTCACTGGTGATACAGCAACCGACCAGACCCAGCCGCTGTGTCCATCGAATACTGCCTTGCCCACGTTTCGCATCTGCAGTGTGGTTTCTGGCGTTAGCCTGGACAGGAAGATTGATGGCCAATAGTATCTGAGGCGAGGAGCATATTTGATGGTTGCATCGTCGATATTTTGTGTAGAGCAGAGTTGAATTTCTACTCACAACCAAGTTTATATAGGTGCTTATATGTTCAGGGTTCTTGTTGGCACTATACCACACTGCTGCTGTGACGGCATAATTCGCGTTTTACTTCTTCTATCATTCCTGTCCCCTGTTCATGAATGCCAGTCGTATATCATCAACCCCTTCGTTCTGTGCACACGGAACCCGTTCTAATGTGCGTCCGTCTCACACCCTCAAGCACCGCCATTTACTCTGCAGCCAGGTCTCTACTCTACATCTTTCCCTTGCTTCGCCGCGAGATCAAGAAAGCGTAGAAGAATCGCCCAACACTTCTAATACTTCCTTTGCCGATAGGATGTTTTATGCAGTACACCCACCCGAGCTACTAATGCATCCCACTGATCTGCGCTGATTTACATCCCTGTATGTGTATGTGCACCTTTTCGGAACAGTTGTTCTTGACGGTTCGTTACGGTGTCACGAGTTTTTTTTTCTACAGCAATGATTCACGTTGGCAAATATCTCCGATGAGTAAATCTAGCCCTCATGATCACCTGAACACTGAACAAAAAATGAAGGTATGGACAGCCACTATGTCAGTCCATGGGCTTCGGAGGTTCACAGGGAAGTTGGACGCAGCTCCAAAAGGCATATTCTCGCCAATAAAACTCTTGAAGCGATTCGGTCCCATGCTTGAAACTTAAATTCAATATGTACTACATAGCATTTGGATGCAGCCATGCGTCTCGTAATTCCCATTGGTGCTTGAATTACTGCGCGCGCGGCGCATCATTCTACTGATCGCTTGTAGAGTAATTCAAACATCGACCACGAGGCTGGCGGGCCCGACCAACAATACATCCCGACATGTTTGCAGAAATGGTCATGGATAGCGTCATTAGATCATAATGTCAAATCATCTAAACATAATGTCATGCAAATGCTCCGATCACTATGTACAACCAGAGCAGGCAAGGCATCGCCCGACTCTTAGTTTAACCAAACGTTAAATCTCCTGTTTATTGCTGCCCGTCGACCCGCAGGGAAAGGGGATACTGGTTGCGGAATGAGAGGACACGCCACTGGGTATACGTTAATGTGTGAGGGCGACTAGTGGCGACACTGACTGCGGATAAGTCACGTCGAACACGTGCCTGGATATTTCCAACAAGGTGAATGTTGCCAATGTTAATTTGACTTGCGGACCCCTGCAAGATCACTCATCGCCTTTTGAATTTCCAATTTCTCCATCACAGCTCGGTGCAAACTAGATTTATTCTTGTTTTTCGCTTTTGTGTGTGGCGTTTCCTCCATAGGGCTGGAAGACGATAGCTCTTGTTGTGGAGTATCAGTCTTGGACTCGCTTGTCGTTGTTGTCATGTGCGAAGGAACTATAATCGGTGTTTGGCGTGGAGGTGGAGGCCACTGGGTCCCGCGTGAGTGAACGTCTGACATATCTAATAAAAGAATAACATACACCGCGATTTGGCTGGTTGAAATGTAAAGCAGCCCACGGCGGATAATCCTTCTCGAGTTGTATGAGATGGTCCTCAAGCAGTCGGAGACGGGACAGGAGCGTTCGCGGAGGAGCAGGGACTATGTCTCTTGTTAGAAATGTGCCGTTCATACCATATACCATATACCTACCATAGCGGACGGCAAGATGTTCTTCGATATTCTTCACCCGTTGGTCTGTTGCAGGCTGATGTTCGCCTTCTGCGTCATCATGTAACGCAAGAAGCTCTTTCTGCCTGCCCTTATCGCCAGGGACACCTTTCATGGTTCGTCGGAGAGGTCCATCTTCATTCTTTGCAATATCATATTTCATCTGCACGTCGCGGTCAAGGTGCTTTGCATCTGTTCGTGCGCAGGACGGTATGGGCTCGGTACTGTCCGGATCAAGATTTAGTCGCCGTCGTTTTTGGGCGAGAGATTCGAGAAACTCTGTGCGATTAGAGGCGTCATTCCTCGCGCGATTTTGCGCGAGGAACTGCGATATTGATTTTGTTATCTGGAATGAATTAGAAGCCGTAACGAATGTCAAATAGACAGAAAACTCACCGACGTCTGAGACTGGGGCTTGGCACCGCCAGAGAGATGAACATAATCGAGCTTTCGCTCCTCCAGTGGTTGTTCCGGGATCGCTTCGCTGCCCTTCGTTTTCCCCAAGTTCTGAGGAGGAAAATAGTTCGGTAAGTAGCGCAGGAAAGGGGCGAAGCGCACACCATAAGATCCTTCATTAAATCTCCAATAGCACCAGGAACCTTCTGTCTTTCCCAATCCGCATTCATAACTACCATATCATCCTCGAACCCCTTCAAAGCCTGATTCATCCCAACCTTCTTCAAGAACGACCGTATCACCTCGTCCCAATGACGATGTAATTCAGGCTCTGGGGTCGGTGAACGCGGTTTTTGTGCAACTTTGTTCCTCTGACGCGGCTGGTAGGTCACAGCAGGAGGTTGATATTGAGCATAGGGAACCTGAGCGTAGTGTGTCTGCTGGCCTGGTACACTGCCAGACGTCATATACGGGTAAGAGGGGACTTGCCACGCGTTTTGCCACCCACCGGGTGTGTAGCTCATCGCGTAGTAGCCTTGAGGATTCTGGCCTTGAGTCGCAGGCCCATATTGTACAGGCTGAAGCTGCGATGAAGGACCTGTCGTTGTATTCTGCTGCGAAGTCGTGCTAGACGCTGGAACAGGGACTACGGAAGCTGGCTGTCGTGCCGACGTATCAGATGGTTGTGAAGGACCTGCTTGAGAGGGCGGAGGACCGTTGGTCATGGCGCTGTAAATTCTTCTGTCGGAATCTGTCAGAGTAGCAGTTCAGCTAAATGTTCTGCAAGTTGGCGCAGAAGGTCCGAGTCAGTAGCCTGTTTCTGGTGGATTCCGTACTAAGGATGCGATGAAGTGGTTATCAATTTAGATTTTAGAAACTGACCTCTAGACTAGCATTAGCTATGCAGTACACAGTACGTACGGCAAACGTACGGGTGCAATAGTTTGCTCCTCTCAGTTTACGTACTCTTCTCAAAACCACCTGCTCTGAACATGTTACAAAGGAGTCATTAAGACCCAACATGTTCGAAGGTCATCTTCGATAGGTCGCGAACTTCCTCTGTGCTTACCCTCACCCACATTAGTTCGCTTTCAGCAAGGACGTTCAACTTCGTGTCCGCGAAGTTCTATGAAAATTATCATCGCCGGAACGCGCTATTTGCATTCGCATCGACAGCGCAGAGGCGTCTCAGAGTGCGCTCCCAAGGGTTTGTAGCCGCGTTCAATGAAATGCTCATAACCTCGCTCGAAGCTTGCAACTACTAGGTAAGAATATGTAGCATACTCCGTCAGTTTGCCACTCGTTAATACCAATGGCGCTCTATGTTTCATAGATACCATTCCGATGACTTGCGTCGATCATATTGTCATCTTCCTTCTGCGACTGTGAATACTGGCAATGCCAAAAACTTGGTGACCATCTGAAATCCAGGTGGCCCATGCGAGGAGTTTGATGAAGAACCGATGTACTGTGAACAGTCTTCCAGGTTGGACGCTGGCCGAGTCACATGTTTCGAACATATGATCGAATCACAGACGTGTGATTCACGTACTCGTCACTTCGGATGCCCGTGGAAGATCCTGCAGTCGACGACTCAGAAATGGTGGCTTATGCGCTTCGTTTTTCCTGGTTTATAACTGCATTATTTCCGAGAAACCCCTTAGGCCCTAGTCTCCAGCTGGTTGCAGTTGTTGAGTTAACACTAGGGATGCAGGGTGTTTCCCGCAGTCTGGACGGGAAATCAATTGTCGAGCGTCGTAAGAGCATCAACGTCTGTTTGATTATGTGCTAGAAACACAGACACGCTTCAATGATCATCCGACTCCAAGAATTGGGGCATTCGGTTCTGTCTTCAAGACGTGGTGCCCATTTCCATCCTCCTGCATTTCCCGGTCGTCTTTCCTCGCCTTTAACCCAATGATGACGAGGTGACCAAATCCCAATTGCCTTCGGGATCACCCTGACATGCCCTCCTTGCTCAACTTCCCTCGCTCTCTGCCACTTTTGATCCAACAGTGCTGAGGTGACTGAAAACAACCCTAGGTCCCTTCGGAATCACGCTTACATGCGTTTCTCGATTCGCTGTCCTCGCGCCTTCGTTCCTCATCGAATACTGATGAAGTAACCCAACTTCAGCAACACCCGAGGCCGTTGGTATCACGTCCAGACGTAGTCCTCGTTTCTATCGTCAAAATCCTCATCTAAGAAAAATATACTTTCTTAAGTCGCTCGCCGAATTACCTAAGCAAGTATATATTTCTTAGATGGATCCTACTTATGATTTCTGTACAAATTTGCCGCAGTTGAAGCGAGTGACCGTCAAGGTAGAACGCATCAGAAATCCCACACGATGGACTCGTTTTGGGTTCATTATCTATTCGACACACCGATGGGCCTTCCTAGAGATGCAGTGCGTGGACATGTTTTCATTTCAACCTAGCCTTTTTGTTTTTAATGCCATCCCGTTGTTGGCACCTTCCGCTATTACTTGGTGTGACAGTACGCCCACGGAAACGGAGTCAATAAGGCTGTTATCAGCCTACTAAAATGACAGCGTCTACCACAGCTGGCAGCCCTGCATTGTCGTGGGGAATGTACGGTCCGGCAATACAATTTTGGACGCGAACCTTGCTCCGAATCGGAGCTGTTACTTTAGGTTTCTGATTTTGGAACTAACGTACAGTTACGTATGTGATATTTTCCTCCTTCCTGGCCAGCCAAGGTTACCTATTATGGCAATGGTAGTAAATCCTTGTATAACGAATCCGAGTCCGTCTGAGAACCAGAAAAGCTCGCTGGCAAGGACTTCACTTGTTGTGTTTGTGAACAAGATCAAAGAAAATCATTGTCATTTACTAGTCACACGGCGCAGCGTCTGTGTGCTTCCGCCGCCACTAATTAAATGATGGCTTTACATGGTCCTGTCACCAAGTCATCGCCTCATGGTATAAGTACTGTTATAGAAGATATTTCATCAGTCCATCATCGTAGATCAGCACCATACCAACAGGGGGTGTTAACTCATACTTGGGCAAGAACTTGTACCAATATATCTTTCACTGTTTCTCGCTCCCAAACGATATCGGGATCATGCACGTCAATGACTCCCTCTTCCCATTCTGAATCCATCCCTTTTGGTATCCCCCCCGGTCGTCTCACAGCCCCGCAAACGGCGCTGCTCAGAATTTCATCCACAGGGGAGTCCCTTACCCTGACACGATGAGACACCACCCTCGGGAAGATCCTCGCCACATCCGCTTCGGACACATCCAGTTCTAGCAGTTCCTCATCTTCGATGGGCGCACTCCGCGAACTGCGGTGCGTATGCACACTAGTCATGTCAGGTACATCGCAAATCAGTGCAGATCCATCGATAAGAGCCTCATAACTCTGGGTGTTCGTGCTGGAGCGGGGATACCCGCGTTCGGTGCTGTCATCGTCAGTGTGTTCGGGAGCACCGATTGGTACTTCCTTGATCAGTTCTGCCCCTGTTTGATCCACCCCGAGCACCCGAGCAGCCCGCGCGAGGACCTCTGCGTCTTGGCGCGCACGCGCAGTGAGCATCATGGCATCTAGCGCACCAAAATGCCGCGTGGCAGTAAATAAATCCGCGAGGTATATTTCTAGCGGCGGGCGCATACGGACTTCCGTGGCACATAAGCTTTTTAGACTTGCCAAGAACGTGGGAGGTATTATGGGCGTGGAGTTGTTTGGTGGAGGTGGGGTTGGCGGGCCCGATATAATTATGTTGGGGAATGGATACCCTGGTATCGAGGGCGAGGATAGGGCCGTGGACGGTGTTGAGGCGCGGTGAGGTTGATAATTATGCATTGCGGCTCGTGTGGATGGCTGAATATTGATAGGCGTACTCATAGCAAACCAGTCGAGCTGGAACACATAAGATGACACACCACACCGTGTAGAAGGTACACACCAGGCTGTTGTATATGGGCGGTCTCTCATATGGATCTAAGCGACATACATAGACCATGATAAAGTCATCTGGCAGATCAAGCTGCAAACCTGGCTCGATTTCTGAATGGTTATCCGACACGGTGAGCTTCCTCTCTACAAGAGTCCGTAGGACAGCACGCTGCGCAGGTAAACTAGCATGTTCTAATCCAGAGACGACAATTGCGGATGGTATCTTAAGCACATCAGAGTTGACATGTGATGTACGACGGTGATGGGTTGTCATATTGCCACTAGAACCAATATTAGGTACGGAGGGTTCGGTCTGGAGGCTCAGGCGCGTTGACATTGAACGGGTTTCTGTGAATGGTCCGCCATCAGCACTGGTAGCCGGATCATCAGAGGCTAGTTGCGAGGTATGCTGAATGGACCGCGAAACGTCACTTGAAAAGGACATAGACATGGGAAATGAAGATTTTCTGCTGTGTAGTGTTGTGGATGAACGATGGTGCCTGTGCGAGGGTGATAGCGGGCCATCGGTGGCGGTGACAGCTGGGGGTGGGATAAAGAGAGATCGCAAAAATCTAGCAGGTGTCTGAGACTTAGCATCGGCATGACATCTAAGTCTGTGAGTGATGCAACCAAAGACAGTTGTGAGTGACTTAGAAGCGCGGGTTATTATTGAGACGCGGCCGGTTCATAAACTTCAGCATGCTCACAATAGTCGCAAGTCTGGACACAAGTCCAATGTCTTCTTCGCGAGTCCGCAGAATAAGATTCCTATCCCCTGAAACGATACAAAGAAGTAAAACCTGGATAATGACAGGCTCGAGTGGCAGACCAGGAGCAGCAGCGCGTATACTGGCAAGCAAAGATGGCAGGAACAATGTAGAACCAGGATGTGGCAGATTGTCAGGAACAATGATTGTCGCCATCAGAATCACGGGCGCGCGACGTGCACGGATGTGTTCAAAAGACACAGGATGATAGCTAAGCCCGCCGGAAGACTCGGAAGTCAAGTGACTTGCAAGAATGGTTGTTGATATGGTGATGGACAAGGCTCTCGGGTGCTTGCTGGAGATCTCTCACACACTACACATGTTTGAGGCTTAGGGCTTCCGGCTACAAGTCATTATTTTTAAGTACGAGAAGGTCTTTCATAATGAGATCGTAACACACGGCCTTACTAGTATTACCTCGAGGCAGAATTTGCATCCGAATGGTCCCCGAGCGTCTTCATTTTCCTGCTGTTCCTCAGCGCCATTTCGAGATTTTCTTATAACTGGCTCTCTTCGCACACCTCCCTTCCCTTTCCGTCCCCCCCTCTCAGCCTGTGCCATCCACTGATCATATGAATGGCAGGCAGCACATCCCAGTTCTACGTCGAGGATGATTCACCGGAGATCGTCTACTACCCATTCATAGACACAAGCCTCAGTCCTAATGTTTCTGCAGGCTGGGAACAGCTCTACTCGGGTTCAGGTGCTGCCACTTCTCCAGGTCAGGTTGGTGTAGGAGACAGTGTACATTATACCAGTCTCAATGAAGCCAGCTTTATGATCAAATGGAACGGTAAGCACAGCTCTCGCCAATCAGCATCAAAACTATAAACCAGGCTGCTCATCGTTTACCCAGGCACTGGTATTGATCTCTTGGGGAATGCTCTCAATGCATCCTATCAAATAACTTTGGACGGAATTAACATCACAACCAATACATCCAACCAGGGATCCATCCTTGCATCCTTTCACGACTTAACCAACACAAATCACACAGTGTTGTTAACGACTCTCACGAACCAATCTACTCCAGATTCATTTGTATCTTTCGACAAGGCTCTCATTACCTATACAGCCCCCCTTGGCATCGTCAAGTGAGTCACTACCGCAATAGCTAGAGTGCTGATCCACGTTCCTAGCGTGCTGATCATATTATTTTCAGTTCAACGGCTAACTCAACGACCATCGATGACGATAAAGACATCGCATTCGTGGGTAGGTGGACTTATATCACTGACAGCACGGGAAACTCTATGCATGTATCCAACACCGCCGGTGACCATGCTCAGACCACATTCATAGGTAAGTGAGGTCACGTCTATTATTTGCCAGTCTGGTTAAACATACGGTGTTCCTGATTCGATTTCCGAAGGATCGGCCTTAACTGTCTACGGCCTCGTGTCTTCGTATTCTGGAAATTATTCTGTCACCATCGATAACATCACCACTAGCTTCTCCGCTCTGTCATCATATAATAATTCAAATGCGTTGCTATTGTTCGCCACCGATTTGTCTCAAGATACCTCTCATACAGTCATCCTCACCAACACTCAGAATACAACATTTGCTATAGGTGTTGGTGGGATGAACGTCACCACCTTCGGCAATGCCACTGCTACGTGCGTCGTGTTCTTCTGCAGAATGTTGTTTCAGATGCTGACCGACTCATCACAAGTACCACCGTGTTATCCTCATCATCGAGCAGCTCGACTCCTCCCGGGACCATTGCCGCTATTATACTTGGTGTTGTTCTGGTGGTCCTCATAGCGTGTATCATCATGTACTGGCTATTTGTTCTTCGCCCGCGTACTCGTAGGAGGCGGAGGTCGATCCAAGGCCGCACCAGGAAAACGGTGGACCCAGAACGTGTCATTGACATCAGCCCTCCTCCTGGCGAGGAAGAGACCGAAGTGGCAAGCTTGAGTACTAGCAAAGGGTACGGATTCGGACTTGGCCTGCAACGCACCTTCCCCTTCGTCCGCAAAACGAAAAACGGGGGCAGCAGTAGCGGCAACGTTGACAACACACGCTCGCGTTCCGTGTCACACGTTGCAATTCCGCCTGAGGAGCGAGACGACGACAAGCGTTTCTCGAACAACACCCTCACCGTTGAATTCACTGCCTTAGGGTTTCCACCGGAATCTGAGAAACTAGCGCCTGGTTGGACCAATCCTATCGCACGCACGTCGTTTGGCTCTATGGGGAAAGGACACACACGGATTGGAAGTCACAGATTAGCGCTTCCGGAACTGTGTGTGGAGGAGATGGGCGCAGAGGATGTGTATGATGACGATGACGATGCAGATGCCAAGACCCTCACGTCACGGCAAGATGAAACACTTGCTGCTACGCTTTCGCTTAGCCCGCGGACGTCGGAAGCGCCAGGCCTTTTCGTTTCCGCTGTGCGCTCAATCGCGGTGATTGAGGGCGCCGTCACGGAGAATGATGGCAGGGAGTCCTCTGTACCGTCTGTGCCGTCTGTGCCGTCTTGGCCTAGCTCACGGTTTCTGGAAGTGAGAGAGACCAGCCCGTTCAGGGTAGACGTGGGAGCTATTCTTGGCCAGCTCACAGGGCGTCAGGATTCACGACGGACGAGCGGGAGCGGGAGTAGTAGTTGGTCTCGGGTTTGTGCCAGACTCTACCGAAAAGCTCACAGAGACGACGGGAAGCAGAGCATTCACGAGGACAAGCATGAGAACCCCAGCCCTGAGTCGGTCCCGGTCGTTATGCTCCAGTCAGGATCGGGATCAGAGCCGCCTCCAAGCGAGGACGCGCCTGCCTCAGGCACTTACTCCTTCCTTGACTTCACCTCGTCGCATTCATCATTACGTCGGCAATCAAAGACCACCACGCTCAGCTCAGCCGCAGCCGAATTAGGGCACAGCGAAGCACGTACGCCATGGAGCGATAACACGTCCATGCGGATGGTGCGTATTGAACGCAATCAACCTGGTGATGCAATACGTCCTGGACCCGATGCACCTTCCACTGTCTCTCAAGGATCTCAGAACGAAAGTCCTTCAGATAAATCTAACAGTAACTCTTCGCCGTCTGCACAAGCTACCCACACTACTCATGGATCCTCGTTTCCCTTCCCTATCACTATTCCGCCTTCATCGCATATGCCACACCCCTTTAATATCGACTACCAGCGCGATAGCGAGCACGAGGAAATCCAGTCTTTCCCACCACCTCCTCCACCGTCACCTCCCGTACCCCGGCAACCGCAGGTCCCAGATCCCCGACATTCAGGTCTTCCATCAGACGCAAACTCTCCCACCTCTCCCACAGAAAGCGTACCCTTCTCTGTATCCGATGTCTATTTCCGACATAGTTACTCCGATTACACCGATATTGACTCACGACGAGAAAGCGCAGCCTCCACCCTACCTCCACATCCACCTCTCCCAAGCTCAGAACCAAACACTCCGCCACCGTACATTGTGCAGCGGGTGCTTGGAATGACACCCGTTACTCCGCACTCTCCTGCGGCCCGTCTTGCTGCAGGTCCTGCAAGCCATTCGTCATCAATGCCTGCGGGACGGGTATTCCGACCCGGAACATCCCCTCTTGGATCCTCTTCCAGAGCTCCTTATCGGATGGGCTCGTTGATTGGTCCTAGACCTCGGCCTTCAACTTCTGGATCATCAACCTTGCGACTACCTTTACAAGGCTCATGGAGCCGTGAAAAGAGAAGCAACGTTAATGATAGGCTACCGCCTCCATAATGACAATTTCTTGGACGATACAGGCTTCTCATTTACCCATTGGTTTCTAGAAATACCCCATCTTGTACTGATTATGCTCTGGTCTCACCGACCGAGCTCGTTGTCGCTCCCTTTGGGTCATCATTCATGCATTTGTACCCTACTACTGCAATTTTTTTTCACAATTACATTTTTGTTTTTCCGTGGTGATGTGTGTATTTCCGCCGGACAGTACAAAGTGGAAGAAGTTAAGAAGTTAGGAAGTCGGCAAGGTATCCGATCGCCGCAATCCAAAAGTGACAAATCGCCTTATATCAAAGACTTCTCGCTTCTGTCCCGGTTCCAGGCCCCTGGAAATGCTTCCGTCGGTACTGGATCCCGTAGGTGGTCCACTCAATGGTGGAGACCCAAGTGATCCAAATATGCTATCCGATCCAGCGCCTGGTGTGGTTGACAGCGGAAGGGTGACTCTACTGGAGCCCGGACTGCCGAATGTTGCACCGAGTGTCAAAGGGGGATCCATATCGAGGGCAGAAAGAAATGATGTACTGTCGAGATCTGTCTTGGTGCTCGTAATGGTGAGGAATGAATCGAGAAGGCTGTTCTGCTCGGCCTTCGGTGTACCTTTCAGATCGAGGATCTAGTGATAGCAATAGCAGAGCAAATGAAGCTTTTAATGAACGAGATGCAGCCAAGAGAATGTATGTGGTCTTACCTTTTGGAAATTCGAAAATGAAGCATCGCCGATGAGGAGAGTATAGTTTAGAATAAATCCTTCCGGAGGGTCCTGCCATTTTGTGAGTGACGGAAAATAGGTGGGAGAAAAGGTAGTTACCACCGGTGTTACAATGACCTTGAGCAGAGCCTCGAGCCTCGTTGTGCTCTTCGTAAGGCTGCGGGTATATCTAAGAAACAAAATTATGAGCTAACCTGAGATATTCAAGGTATGGGGTTGCTTCTTACCCCTGCGTTATTAGTGCTTCTCCTGGCAGGCGCGTTAGGTAAGATTTGATAACACCCAGGTCGATCAGCAACTGGGACATTTTGGGTTAGGTCAAAGAGGAGCAAATTAATCAACCTTCAACGTACTTGTTCTCCACCGATTTCTCTCAAAGGTCGGCTCTTCACCGCCGCATTGGTGAACTTCGTTAAGACAAGACTGTTGCCCAATTATCAGCATTTCTCCCTACATGGAGTGACAAGACCAACCTGCATGCCTTGTCAAAGAAATTCCTCAAGTACTTCTTCTGTTCAATTAACGGCTTTATAATGTCGCAAAAGCTCTCGATAGCCCGGGCAAGGTCATCCACATAAGAAGACTGGCCAGTGACCTGGTTCAGCTTCTCCCACGACGTACGGGACATCGCGGTGAAAGCACCCTCGCAAGCAGCCTCCAATTCTCGTAAAAGTGCCGTGATAGAGCCGGAAATAGCACTGGCTTTGCATTAGCAATCAGAGATGGACAACGAAAATAACAAGGATACATCATGAACAGGTCACGTTCTGCTTGCAAGGTTACTCTCTCTTTAAAGCCGTCCTGGATCTTCTCTTTGATGTTCTCCTCGAGCTACATCCGGGCAGTGCTCAATAAAAGTTTCACACAGCTGTGGCGAACTGACCTCCAGAGCCGTCGTTTGACAGTAGTCCGCTGTGTTGATCACCAAGGCAGCCTGTTGTAGATCTGCGACATCAAAACGCGAGTCCATAGACCTCCGTATTTGTACTGTCGGCCTGCAGATGCGTCAGATGGTTGAACCAGCAGTCTTTAGCTACACGTCACAAACCGTTTTGACCGTGGCGCAAGAACGTCCTCTACATCGTACATCAGAGATAAGACCATAAGAAACACCCGGTTATCTCACCGGCATATCTGCGCAGCCATTTCTTGTGTACCATACACAAATCAAACAGTGCCTGTCCTGTTGATAGCTTAGCGCATTGCTCAAGACTCTGGCCGTAGAAATAGAACAGTTCTGTTGACGAGGAGAGTACAGTCTGTGGAGTAGCCTCGTCCGCATCTGTAGAGACGGAATCGCGCGGGGTGGTATCAAGGGATGTTCTCGGTTTTGCCTTCGAACTCGATGCTCGGTGAGTGGCAAGCATGTCAGCAAGGGCTCTAGTAGATCAGCAGATATAGTAAATGTAGACATCAGGAGAAGTAAATACAGACTTGTCTTGAGCATCAACAAAGACGCCAAGATGTGGTTCAAAGGCAGATGACATCGACTGAACGGTTGGTGAAGATGGAGGTGAACTTGCTTCCAATATTTCATTGAGCTGTTCAAGGGTTTACCGTTAACAATGAAGTGATAGGCAAGCTTGAGATTGACATACTGGCATTAACCATTTCTTTGCCATAGATGACTCGAATTCGATTGTCTGCCGTAGGGCTTCGAGCAGTGCTTTGATTGTCAAAGAGGAGCCTGCTTTAGAAAGTAATGCTACAAGATCATCTCTGAGGTTGTAAAGATATTAGAAGTGCATCATATGCTATGGTGTGACGAACCTTGTGATAGCCACGAATTTTGTGAAAAGTGCCCATCCAACCTTCCACTCTGAAGGGAATACACGGCCTAATTCCAACTCATGCGTTCCAAGCACACGTCTAAACCATGCATACCTCCTACTGATATTGTCTAGATGACCTGCCTCGTCTGTAGCACGGAAGATACGCCGATATTCCTTGAGCTCGAGTGCAACGTAACGGTCAATCAAATGTCTCCGAACGTCAGGGCCCAAGACATCAGCGACAGCACAGGCGTCAATGATTTGAGCAGGTTTTGACGGTTTAACGGGGTCCTGCAGGTAGCTGAACAGATTCACAATTCGAGAACTCTGCATGCTCAGAAAGTGACTTACAACGCGTCGAACTCTGCTTCAAGTTGAGTGCGAATCTCGCCCTGAATTTGTTGTACCCGTCTCCAGACCTGGTTGATGCGATGGACGGATGTGTAAGGTTTAAAGGAGGCAGATATCTGCTTCACAGCCTGCGGACGAGTCAAGAGATTGATGCGAAACGAGAGATGGAAACGAACTGCAAGGGTCTGTGAAACATCTCCGTATTTCTTCTCTTTCGCTTGGTCTTCTAATTGTGTTAGAGCATTTACTTTGAAGGATTAGCGGAAATATTTGTGACAGCAATGCCAAGGAACATACCCAACATTTGCAGGCGCTTGAGTGTCGTCATGCTGAGGATGAGGTTCTTCTTCGCTAGGTCAAGAGCCTGAATATCTTTCGTGATGTCGCGCACGACAGCCTCAGATTCCGTCGCTTTCTCCCGGATGCGTGACATTTGCCCGAGGAGGTCCTGTCATAACACTTCGATAAGGACTCCAGCAGTTGGATCAGCAGGCATACCGAAATCATCTCCTGAATCATCTGCATTCGATTGGGGTCTTGGTCGCGTCTTAGTTCTTCCTTGAGTGCATCGATTTCGCCTTGCAAGTCACGTTCATTTTGAGCTAGTCTCGCTTGAACTGTTTCTAGCTGGCTAAGTGAGGCCTCTGTACCTTGTTCAGCGGGCACAGTTTACACTTCGATACGTGACATACCATCTGGGAAAAGCTGGTTCAACATATCTACTGGATTAAACTCATTAGAAAGAACATCAAGGGGATCGTTCTGGTTCTCGGGATTGAGCTCGAGGATGCGTTGGATTGCAACGATGACCTCTTGTGGAAGTTCAGCATGCCCATGTCCGTACGTCGAACGTGTGGACATGCGAGGTAGTAACCTGCAGAAGTGCTGCTGAGTATGACTGTTCCACGTAGTTGCGCTCAACTAGCAATTGGCACGCCAAATTGATTGCTTCCGGTCAACACCAGACTTTGACACAAATTTACCGACGGTGAGTTATCGTCGGAAAGAGCACATATCCAACGATAATCAGGCAAATAGTCACCAATATTCCGACAAGCCGAAAATCGTCGGAATGAGCCCCTTTCTGACGCTTTTCGACGGCGAAAAAGATGAAATTCTCGCAGTGATTATTTATCAATAATAGTATACTAGCTACTGCAAATGCCCTCGCCTCGCCCCTCACTAGGCCTCACTCCTCCCCAGTACTTGTGCCTCCTGGGTCCTCAATGTTCAACCTGGATGAACTTGAACCTTCTCGCCGCTCGGAAACCCTGGGACCCATCACAGCAGAAAAGTGAGTGTTGTAGGGACATAAGGAGCTACCAGGGTGGCAGGGCTGCAACCGGAGAACCTTGAGGTTTGATGAAGGAGCCCATCACATGGCTCGAAATGCAGGACAATTGAATGTGGTGCAGTCACAGACACGCGGGAGGGTGTTCACCAGTCACTAGAGCGCTAGAAAGTTCCAGATCAGTACGACTAACCAGCAAACAGTTTCACTAAGTAACTTACCTGATTCCTTGAGACTCGAAGCCATATGCATCTGTATTCGCCATCAATGTTGTTGATGTCGTCAGAGTCGGTGGTGGTGATGGTGGTTCGAGAGCAAGCGCGCAGGGTTTAGGGTTTCAGGCGTGGGACTTTATCTTGATGAAGCAGCGCTGGACTTGGGGAAAAGTTTGAGAAATTGTACACTATGAAAAGGAAGAAAAAACATGAAGAAATATTTGTGAATTTTCGCGGTGAAAATTTCAGGAGGAACAACAGCAACTTAAATATTCTCTCATTGATTATTTGGCTTTGAATATCTGCTGTGGATTAATAGCAGATATATGATGCTCACTTTGTTTGCGGTGAATTTCGTCGGATTTCCAAATTCTCACTCATTCTCGCCGGGGGATATTTTAGCTCAAAGTCCGGTGCAAGGGTTTGCCAAATTCAGCAACTTGAACTCCTGTGATATCCCGTTTCTTCCTCGAAGATGGCGCTTGACACCAACGACAATGACTTCCACCATGAATCCTAATGGTGACACCCGAAGCCAGGTTATCTATACCTATCACGACCATCCCAGATTTATTTGTGCGACCTGTTCAGCGGTGCTGGTGCGTGATGTTGAAAAGGCTAAACCCGACCATTCATGATGCGGCATCCTCAGGCGTTGCAGGACGAACTTATTAGCAAGTCTTTCTCAGGCAGAGAAGGAAGAGGCTTGTCAGTGACACTTAATTCGATTCATCACCAGAATGATTGAGGTGATTTTTCGCTACCCAGCCTCATGCACTCAGCAACCAATGTAAAATTGGGAAAGAAAGAGGATCGCCCACTTCTGTGAGTACACAACCCTTGTTGTCCGTTCCTTTTGACCACTCATCGTGTCTTAGTACGGGTGTCCACACCGTAGCTGACATCTTCTGCATGGGGTGCAATGACCGTGTTGGATGGTATTATCACAAGGCAGCCGATTTATCTCAGAAATATAAGGAAGGTAAGTCCTTGTACAAATCATGGCTTGATACTATCTTATATGCTATAGGAAAGTACCTTCTTGAACGCGAGAAAATGGTGAAGGAGAATAACTGGAAATTGGACGAATGATCTGCGACCCAGTGCAGGCATTTCTACAAGTTGTCAACAGGTGGAGTTCGTGTAAATTGCCATGCTGATATGATTGTCATGACAATGCATTCTGCACGTAGCAGGCGGCTCGGTGTCGATTACAGTGTCTTTCGCTGTACGTGCATGATGTCATCGACATCTGAACCTGCGGATTTATGTTTGCACATTTCACCGGGCAACGTTCGGTGACAAAAGTGGCTATTTAGGACAGTGGCCGCACTTCCGTTTGCTCATTGTCAGCTCTTGCATACGAATCCACACACCATGTCAACACAACCAATAGGCCCCCTCAAGGCACCACGGGTGTTCGCAGTCATCGTTTAGCCGGCCTCGAGTTATCAATGCTTGCCGTCAGCGGGCAAACATTTTATTGTGCGGGGCGCTATCTTACGCTTTGAAGGTGAACTTCAAGAAGATCACACGTCAATTCACGCGCTTGGATAGACTTTAGGTATCCATCCACCTTACCGTTATCACAAGTAGGACATGCCTCCCGAAATTATGGAGCCCGGCCTCCACACATCTTTCCGTTCAAAGTCTGACCGTCCCACTACCTTTTTAAAGCTACTTACCACCTTGGCTGTGTGGCGACCATCACCTTTGAATATGTCTCGCTAAAATGTCTTGCGACTGTGTGGCCCGGTGCGTTGTCCTTCACCACCATGCGTTAGCTGGCCTCTGCGGGGTCTCACATGATGAGACTCTGTGAGGTATCGAAAGATTCAATAGCAGATTGCAGTTCTACAAACACCCATCATAATCTTCTTTGGGCAGGACTCTGCGGGGTTCCGAACGGCTCTCTGAAGTTCCCTCGTGTCTTTTCGACGGTTCTTCGCCGCACAATCGAGTAGCGGTTAGACTGTAAACGTGGGAGTGACTAATACCTTATAGAATCATTTCATCACATCTTGTCATGCCAACGAGGGCCTCACTGGTCTGATGATCATGACCTTCCACCGAAAACCGAATGATGCTGTGAATGAACGTGTTTTCTTTCATAATAACAGGTTTTTTTTCCAGTGTCTACAACACTGGGATTTGTCATTCAATGTTTCTCACACTTACTTTCAGGGTATTTACTTCCCACAGTGGACCCCTGAGTAATTTTTAATGATGACGTGCTCTACAAAGAAAATGTCAATGCAGCCAATGAGTCTGACTCGGACACTGGCCAAGCGCCGGGCCGTACCATCATTTTCTCAGCTTAATTTTGATGTTCAAACTGGCCCATCAGTGATATCGTCAAAAGGGAAACCGGGACGTTCGCGCCAAATTGATTGCAATTTGCATCTCCGTGTCACAATTTCGCTGAATGTCACAGGTCTGAGGTCACACCGCACACAGGATCTTCTTCTTAACTCGTGCATCAACTTGGTTGATATTTTCTGCTCGTGTGCAACATACAAAGGCCGGCCACCGAACAAATAGAGACAGTTCTATAATCAGTGTCGAGTCATTGGGTCATCGGGTCCAAGGGACTCCGATCAGCTCGCTGGTTGATGACCTGATCACAGGTAAGAGGTAAGCTGACGCTCGGTCCCAGCCTGAGCACCTGTCGAAAGCTGCTGACCTCAATCTAGGACCAAGATCTGGGTTTGGGAACGTGGGGCGCTAGTGGATATGCGACAAGATAACAGCACCGCGGATAGATGTGGATTAGCCATCCAGTAAAAACCACGATAAATGGCCAAATAAGGTTTATTGAAGCTTACTGATGGTCGTTCAATCATAGTACGTCACAATTATATCGTGGTTTGCTCACCGGTAGTATGCCAGATTGTACTACGACCATCCTCATGAGCTCGGTTATCAGAATATTTCGGTGATGGAGCGATAATCGATGAGTAACCCTTGTGTCAACCTGTCATAAGCTTGTGCACGTTGATCTTTAACACGTTGCTTCTTCAAACCCAGGAGTCAGGACCAATGGAGTGTACCCTGTTTACACTCGGACCTTACTCCGGTTTCTGCAATCCCTGAGCAAATGTTCAACTGTTAAGGACCCTTATAGACGAGTGTGTAAGTGCCCTGTCACGGTTGACATTCCAAGGTAGATCGGCTATCAATAAGGTGCAAATCCGTAGCAAAGATATCGGGTCAACGACGCGTCGACGCCCATCGCTGAGCTACCCGATCACTTCAATTCCGAGTCCCACAGTGCTACGCATCCGAGAAAGATGAGCGCCAGCCGAAGCGAGACAACGAGCACGAGACTAAGAAAGGGGGATGGCCGATTGAAATGTGTAAGTACTGGTGAACCAGAAATTGATTTGACAGTCAGCAGCTCATGACATCGCTGCTGCTCGTAGGATGTTCTTCCCTTTGCGCACTTTCACTTCCCGCAGGCTACGGACGGACCTCGACTGGAGTCACCACATTCATCGGAGCAGCGGCCGCAGCGCTTCCCTATGCGCCGCCTTTTGGCTATTTTATCCTCGTCTCTGTCATCATCTTCCACATTAAACCTTGGTATGTAGGATAGCACCTCCATTGATTTGTCCTCTACATATAATCACGAATGAACCCGACTTTGGTGTGAGATAAGGACGGTGACGTTCATAGAGTCGGATACAGTTTTCGGGGTCTAAAGTTCGGACAATGAATGTCTATTGACAGGGTGGTCGCTATACTTGATGATGTACATATGGAAATTTGTAGGTATGACACTGAGGGCTAAAAAATCGCGCAAATCAACGAGTGATCCGACTTATCCGCGGTTTGACAGATGTGTGACAATGGACAGGGTTGACTCCGATCTCTGGGCCGTTGCTCATTGGCTGCTTCGGATAGATCCAGCAATCCAAGGATCGATTAGGGATCAAAAATTTCTGGCACGCTGCTTCAGCCCAGATATAAAAACGCTCTCCCCTTGTTCTACTTGTCTACATACATGGTATCTCGTATCCAACTCCCGCTATACAGTGAGTGTTCTCTTTGACCTCTGTTGTTCAGAAGAATAATCTAAATGTTTGCAGTTCTTCTCGCTGTCTGCAGATCCAGCTCCGGAAAGAAGGTTTGTGCTAGCCAAATTTTCTGACCCGTCCAGGGTGCTTATCATCTTGTCTACGATGAAGCCACCGTGATGCCCTCAATTGCAAACCTCTTCTCCACTCGGCGCCCAGCCCTTGGAAATTTGGAAAAGCATGGACCTGACATAGCTGGCACTCCAGACATCGAGAGCAAGAAGTCACCCATTAAGCCACAACCCGTCGCAAGGGAGCAACAGGAGCAGCTCATATGTGCTATACTCAGTCGTTTCGCGCAGGTCCCGGTCTCGGCTATATTTGTGTATGTCCCATATTTCCACTATGATGCCTAGTTTTTTGATCTTTTCCCCCTCTATAGAATGGAACCCGGATGGAACCCTAGCGGTCTTTCCGATGAGCAGGCTGACCTCGTGCTTAAAACGCATGGGCCTAACATACCGGTGGCGGAACGTCCTCTCGCTGCGCTGCAGATACTTTGGGGGGCCATTGCCAATCCATTCAACATCCTTTTGACCATCCTCGCGGTGATCAGTGCTGCCACTAAACAGATCTCCACGTTTGCCGTCATGATGGCAATGGTCTTCGCCTCCACCGGCTTAAGGTTCGTCGACCCTATCTCTGTCAGAGATGGTCTGATCTTGCCTCAGGTATTGGCAAGAATTAAAGTCCATGATTCAAGCAGTCAATTTGATCAAGTCAGTCACGACGAATACCCGCGTCCTTCGTTATCGAGCCTCTGGTCCGGAAGAGCTCGAAATCGATCAGCGGAATGTGGTTCCAGGTGATATCATAGCTGTCACCAGTAGGTTACTACATTTCTCCCCCTCATCATTTTAACTCTGCGTTCCATGCTAGGCGGTGATGTCTTTCCTGGTGATTGTATTCTCATCACGGCCGAGGCGGTCACAATCACACAGGCCTCGCTTACAGGAGAAATGATGCCTATCGAGAAAACCGTGCGCCTTGCTGCCCCACGTCCCGGAGAAACGCTTGATTTGCTGCACAATGACAATGTTTGTCTTGCGGGCACATCTGTTGTCACAGGGAATGGACACGCACTCGTCGTCTCGACTGGCAAGGATACCTACATGGCTTCTATCGCCAGCGAGCTCTCTAAACAACGACCGGAAAACGCTACTCAGATTGGCATCAGGAAAGTCAGTTACGTCTTGATGGGCTTCATGGCCGTGAGTCTACATTTTATCGAATTTTGTGAATCTCGCGAATTTTACTTCTCTGGTCAGGTTATGGCCCCGATCGTGTTCATCGTCCAGGGTGCTGTTAGTAAGAACTGGAAGGGCGCGGTCATGTTCGCCATCGCCATTGCAGTTGGCATTACGCCGGAAATGCTACCAATGATTGTGGTATGTGTGTATTGCTCTTTTTGATACTGTGGCTCTCAACAACGCTTGTGATGCAGACATCTAACCTTGCACTGTCTGCTGTTCGTGTGGCACGCAAGAAAGTCATCGTGAAGCGTTTTGATGCTATCCAGAGCCTTGGCGCAGTTCGGATTCTCTGCTCAGACAAGACGGGGACGCTTACTGCTGACCACGTGCGCATTTCAATGTCCACGACTGGCGCAGGAGACCTCTCGCAACTTCCCATCGAGTTGGCTTACATCAATTCCTCACTGCAGACCGGTTCTCGTAGTCCGATCGACCACGCGATCGTTGACTTCGTCCATGAGAGTGAGCAGGACATCTTCACAAACATTCCCAGAGACGGCTGGGTCAAGCAGGGCGAAGTTCCTTTTGATTCGTCACGCCGTCTTTTGTCGGTCTTAGTTTCGCGACCTGGTGGCGATGGCTCTGAAGGACTGTTGATCACGAAGGGTGCAGTAGAAGAAGTCTTGAACGCGTGCGTGTCAACCTACAACTACCATCCATCTCCTTCCTCAGATGCTTCGAAACCGCTTGGTTTGGATGTATCCCCCTCAATGACGTCAGTCCTCACAGCAGGCGAGCGGCAAAAGATACTCGAAACTGCCCAGCGTTTGAACGAGGAGGGGTTGCGTCTTGTCGCTGTCGCCTGCCGAGAACAGCTCATCAAGTCGTTCATGACCATATCCTGCTCTGACGAGAGCGAACTTACCTTCATTGGATTCATCGGGCTTCTTGATCCATTGAAACCCGATGCCGCCCAGGCAATCAAAGATTTGGCCGCATTGAACGTGCAGGTATGTATTTCCTTGCGCTTTCCTTGAATGCAGCTGATCTCATAATTCGAAACAGGTTCGAATCCTCACTGGTGATGCTCCTGCGGTGGCTGCAAAGGTAGCTCGCGACCTCGGGCTTATACCATCTCGCCAGCAATTGTCGACTGAGGACGATGTGGAGGCTTGTTCCTCTTCCAAGAGCGAGGAAGGGCTCATTCTCACTGGCGTCCAGCTTGCGGCCCTCGTAGATGATCAAGAAGCCTACAAGGATGCCATTGACCGCTGCATCATCTTTGCCAAACTGTCGCCTTACCAGAAGCTTGAGGTCGTGAAAGCTCTGCGTGCGGGTGATGGCGGCAGAGCAGTCGCTTTCTTAGGCGATGGTGTCAACGATGCTCTTGCTATCCGCGGCGCTGACGTCGGGATCTCGGTGGATTCAGGAACTGACATTGCGAAAGAAGCGGCAGATGTGATCTTACTTGAGAAGAGTTTGGGTGTCGTCGCTGACGGTGTGGTTGAGGGGAGGATTACGTGAGTATATCTAGGGCGAGTTTTTGCGCAGAACGCTGAATAAGAAGCGTAGGCTCATTAACACCCTGAAGTACATCAAGATGGCAACTTCTTCCAACTTCGGTAATATATTTTCGGTCTTGGGTACGTGTCTGCTGTTGGTCTTCATACCGATGCCCATTGATGTGGTGTGTTTTTGAAGTTGCTTCTGCGTGGCTTCCATACCAGCCTATGCTCCCGCTACAGCTTCTTGTCCAGAACCTGCTGTATGATTTTTCCCAAGCTTCGATTCCCTGGTACGAACCACCTCATCTAGCCGAACATCTGACGCTGAACAGTATATGTTAGGGATAATGTTGATCCCGAGTACTTGGAGGCACCGAAGACATGGGGAGCGAAATCGATCATCCGTTTCATGGTTTGCATGGGTCCCTTCTCAAGCCCCTTTGATATAACCACATTCTGTATCAACTGGTGAGTAGATCCTTGCATGATCAACGATAGTCCATAACCGTGCGGCTCCAGGTTCCACTACGGCATTCGTACGCTCGACAGCCCACTCGTCCCTCGTGCACAGACGAATTGGTTCCTCGAGGGGTCTCTGACGCAGGTATGATTCTAGCCAAGTTCTACAAAATTAACATCCATACTGATAATCACGGGGATAGCTGTTCATTATTCACTTCCTGCGAACGGGCAAGCTTCCCTTCATCCAGTCCCGTGCATCGGTCCCAGTTGTTTGCACCACCTTTGGTATCGCTGGTATTGCTATTGCAATCCCATACATGCCAAAGGTCAACACTGCCCTGCAGCTGACCCCGCCTGAGCCCATCTTCTATGCGTACCTGCTAGGGATGATCACTGGCTATGCTTTGGTCGTGCATGTTGCCAAGACGGTTTATCAACTTGCGTTCAAGGAATGGCTCTAGAAATTGTTGGTTGAGGTTGATTATCAGCCCCGTAGGGCCAGCAAGATTGTGTGGATTTTACAATGTTAATGTCGCTTATGCCAATTTTTTTCCCGTTGATTCTAGATTTTCTCGAATTTGATTTGAAAGTTATAGTTCAATGCAATCTTGTGTTTCATTCATCGTGGGGTCTGAATCGGACAGCTCAACAATGAGCTCACGGACATTAATCACCGCGAGCTGCTGGTCTTATGGTGTCTAGATGATCTGATCGACACTGAAGTACGCATATGTAGTGGATGATAAATTTAGGAGGTATTTTTCCCAAAAGGTTCGAAGGTGTAAAATTTGGTACAATCTCGTTTTGCGCGCAACGATCACATCAAGTGCACACTTCAATCCGCACCTCGTTGAGAAGCCAACGATGACGCGGATCACAGATTTCGGTCGAAAGCGCACGCATGTGCAAGCGGGTTTTCCTGACGATTCCGAGCGTGTTGAAGAACCAGCAGAGCCACAAGCTTCGACGTCCACTCTACCATCCGAGAGCCAGCCACAGGATCAAGTTCCTCCAAAAAAGAAAAGAAAGCGGACAAAAAAGCCAAAAGAAAATGGTGGCGATGGCGAGGACTTGAAGACAGAGGACGCGGGTGGTTCTGAAACAGCGATAGCCGCGCCCAAAAAGAAAGCGAAGGATAAACGGAAACAAAAGAGTATGCCTTTCGCTACGAGCGATTACCACGCACGTACTGAACGCTTGTAGCTCGGCCAGATCCTGCTCAACGTTCTGAATCGAGGCGCCAGAAACGAATTGCGGAGAAATACGCAGACACTACTTGTTTTGCGTGTCGCCAAAAAGGGCACACTGCAAGAGACTGTCCAACCATACGTAATGAATCCAGTGGTGGTGGTGGTGTAGCGAGACAAAAAACTGTTGGGATATGTTATCGGTGCGTCCTCTTTCTACTTTGTCCCCTTGATCGATGGATCAGACTCGGTTTCGTTAGTTGTGGGTCAAATCAGCATACTCTCTCGCGATGCAGAGCCCCAGAAGACCCTCATCACCCTCTTCCGTTTGCATCATGTTTCGTGTGTTCTGGTAAGGGCCACTTAGCATCAGCTTGTCCACAAAACAAGGACAGGGGTGTCTATCCAAACGGAGGCTGTTGTAAACTTTGTGGCGAGACGTCTCATTTGGCCAAGGACTGTGGACTGAGAAAACAAGGTATGTATTCTGGAACATATCAACGGTGATCGATGATCAGCTGAGTAACACGCATGCAATGCAGCTCAATCTGGAACCGCAACTTTCTTGGGAACGGGCCAAAGCGCGGGTGCGGATGAAGATGACTTCCACACATTCAAGCGGCGGAATGCGGATGTAGACAGGGATATAAAGAAAGACGAGAGAGCAAAGAAGAAGGCCGATGTAAAGTTTGCACCGTACACGGGAACGGTGAAAGCCTTTGGCACTCCTGTCGGAAACTCTGCGAAGGTGAAGGTCGTTTACTTTTGAGTACCAGGATCCCCTTATAGACCAACAATCGAGTTCCCACTGACTTTGAATTTGTATCTTGTTTTATTCGCAAGTTCGGCAGTGACTTGGGTTCAATGCGTGAAGCGAGCCTGTGGGTTGCGCTCACCGTGCAGACGGATCCGATACTACGCGGACTTGACTAGAATCTCCTAACTAGCGTGGAAATCTAATCTTATGACGTCGTCACGAGATATGATAGACGCGGAGCAGATGTCGGTAACTTACTCCATGATGCTCATATGCAAACGCCGCCCTATGAGCCCCGTACTTCTACTGTACCTAATCCTGCTGGCACTTCTGCAATAACGACTCCTGTCATGAATCTAGCGCCGAAGTTGATTTATGGAACAGCATGGTAAGTTTTCAGCCTATAAACATGCGGCGATATGCTGAACTAGCAGATAGGAAAGGAGAGAAAACAGCTCACCTTGTGATAAGCGCCTTCCTCCAAGGCTTCCGGGCTGTGGACACAGGTAAGTGTCCAAGTCGGCCTAATTTATTCATGGTGAACAATTTGTGTAGCATGTCAGCCGAAACACTACAGGTAGGCATTTGCATTGAGTGCTTTGTTTTATCTAATGCCAGGCATGTTACAGAGAAGATCTTGTTGGGGAAGCCTTAGAGATTCTTCAAGACAAACATAGCATAAAGCGAGAAGACGTCTACATTCAAACAAAGTACGTCAGCTCAGTCAAGGGTTCCTTCAGCGGCTTGAAGCGAAGCTTTTTTAGATTCACCCCCTTTTCTGGTCAAGACCCAACTAAGCCCCTCCCATATAACCCCCGGGACAGTATCCCTGCCCAGATCAAAAGCTCCCTTTCCAAATCACTGGCCAGCTTGCATACATCATATCTCGATGCTTACCTTCTTCACTCCCCTCTCCGAACATTGCCCTTAACGATGGAAGCCTGGCGCACGCTTATGGCTGCACAAGATGAGGGAACTGTGCGCGCCATTGGAATTAGCAACGTGTACGACGTTGGAGTTCTGAAAGCACTAGAAAAAGAAAGAAAGGTGCAGATCGTACAAAACAGATGGTATGAAGGCAACGCCTGGGACAAAGAGGTCTGGGCATACTGTAAGGAGAATGGAATTATCTATCAGTACGTCAGTTCGTATTGCGCAGTTGTTCAACGGTTGACAGTCACTCGAATAGGTCGTTTTGGACACTGACGGGTTCCCCTGCGTTGCTGACACACTCGCACACCACTTCTCTTGCTGATAAGCTAGACGTCACGGCAGCGCAGGTGCTCTTTAAACTTGCACAACTGAACAACGTTGTCCCTCTCAGTGGGACCACAAGTGAACTGCATATGCAGCAAGATCTTGCTGCGGAGCGCATTGTATTCAAGGAAGAGGTGCTCGATGATTATAAAAGAATTACAGATCTGATATGGAGATGAGGAAGATAGTGCAACTTACATTATTTTAGGGATAAGGACATGAGATTAGTATGAAGATATGAAGTTTGACCATTCTTCTCCATGATTGCGACGTTGGTTGTTACAGCAACTTCCATGCTTACTGGGTGTTGACTATCAGGACAGGAAGCCTATCACGACTAAATTCGCAGAGGGCAGCATGAAAAATAGGCTGGAAGTAAAGGCTGTTGCTCTATATTAATGATCTTCTGGGTGTCCTTGATTTCTACTCGACCTGTACACCATTTTAGACATCCTAACCAGATGTGATTCTCTTGCTGATCGTACATAAAACTAACTCGGCGAGGGAATGGGACCCTTATAACCTAAGAAGAGTCAGTGCGACCTTCGAATCCGTATCTTGCTTTTCATTTGAAAAATGGTCCTTTGACTGCTTTGACAGGTGCATTTTAATGATATTTCCGTGCGACGTCGTGTCCGTATACCGGCCTAAACCCCACCCTTTCAGCATACAGCTATCTCTTCGTTTCCCCAGTTCTTTAATAATTGGTCAATAAGGAGCGTACCAGTATTTGATGAGGCCTCACCCGATTTCCGTCTCATCGCCCCAGATATCCTCCGGTTTTAGGTCTGGGCCATATCTTTGTAGCACTAACTTCATAGACCGGCGCTGTATGAAGGGAAGGAATGGAAGTTCGAAATAAATCGCGCGCCCTAGTTTCTTGAATTTTTCATGCAGCTCCTCGACCTTGAGAGCGAATCGAATATCGCGCCGCGTGAGCCCAGGAACCTTTCTAAACTTGGTATTTCCTTCTCTATCAAAGCCGAGGATGCACGCTGAATGAGTGTGCAAAGAAATTTCAACCTTGCTATACTCAGCCACGATTCGTGCGTGATGCTAGTTTGAAAGCGACAACTCAATTATCTTGGGAATTATGGGGGACTTTGCTACGTGCCTTTTCTCCCCGTGAGATGTCTCCGACTCTCTGGACAAAGTCCATGACATCGTCGAAGCTATTGAAATTGTAACGCCTGTCCAGAGAGAGAGTTCCACTCCCACTGTCTCCTGGGCTGACGCGGCTAACTTTCCAATGATGCGAAACCAGTGGTTCGATATACGTTGTGACATCTTCAGATGATATGTGGGTGGTTGGTCTAGCGGGAAATGGTGGTAAGTCTGGAAGATACTGTACTTCGAATGCGAGAGGGTGCTCAGACTCTTCCTTCATTGAGGCCCGGGACTTGGAGCTGGCTAAATGTCTATCTCTAGCACCTGCTGAAGATAAAATGCTTTCCAATTCTGCAGCTGGTCATAACTCGTTAACGACTAACCAAAGTCAAACAGTTCGCCGAAGTCCATTTTTCGGAAACAATCAACTCTTTTATCGCCAAGGAAGTTGGTTCCACGCCGGCCACCATGCTGCATGCGCGCCTGACGCCATGATGTTTGCACTTCGACTGTTGGTCGGCTCCTCCAGTATAAATGCGTGCCATATAAACGCAATTGCAAGGACCCCTGCGCAGCTAAAAGCAAGCGACGACCGGGTAAGTTGAGGAGGCTCGAGCCCATGGATGCGGATCACGTGTGGCAACTTACAAGAGTTTGAATCTGGCTTGTCCAAATTCGGAGCGATCGATCGTGGTTGAGGATGTACGTACGCCAAGCTCAAGTCGTCTCTGCCTCAGCCAGTAGATGCTTGTTGAAACATAGTCACATCGATTTGGATTCAAGGTGCACAACATTTGCTTTGACCCATGTGCACTCAGCGTTGGTATCATGTCAGTATGCACAAGTACTCCATCACAGATAGCTGCACGAAACCAGCTCGCATCAACGCTCGAGACACAAAGCATACAACGTAACATGGCATTGGAACATATGTACCGCATATGTTGTCACGAGAAAATAATGTGTCAAGTGAAAAATGTAAGATAACTTCAACGATGGGCGTGCGAGTGATACAGTTGACGTCGTAGCCTCAAACGCGAGGGCACAAGTCACGTTGGAAAGAAATTATGAAAGGACAAGGACAACGTTTGAATGCATCGAGGCCAATGTGTATTTCATGCTTCTGTCATCGTAATATCACCCAACGATGTGTCCACAGTAGTGGAAGGGCCGTTCTCCACTGGAGACGTCTGCGTAATATCGACTTTCTTCTCTGCAGCAGCGTTCGCATCTGCTGGTGCACCGTTGACAACGCCTTCAACCATATTCTCATTTCCTTTGCTAGCGCCAAGAATAGCGTGCCATTTGTCGACCATTGACTTCGCTCGTGTCCGAAACTTGAATTCATCGTCGCGAGGAACCTTATCCGTGGATAAAGCAGCAATGTGACGCATGACCTTACCGATTTTGGAAAACTGCATGGAAATTTAGGCAACAGAAGCAATGAGTACACGTTGCAACCATGAACAATGGGATGTGGGACGCACTGAAAGGTATAGTATGAGGTTGGGATGGTCGTAATTCTCGATAGTTGAAAAAAGTTGATCGAGAGCAGGCATCTCCTAGAGAAACGTTGATTAACGATTGATTGGCCGATAACAGATAGAACATACATCAACTGGAGGTAACCCTTTGCTGCCTAGAAGGGCCTTCTGTAATCTGTGTCTCCATTCTCGGACTTTCTTAGCTTCGCTATCCCCTTCCAGGGCGGCTGAATGGAAAAAATTAGCACAAAGGGCGTGGCATGAGGACAAACGGCGAACATACGATCGATATCATCCTCCTTTTCCCGCTTGGGCTTCTTCGATGGGGGAGGGGCAGCCTTAGCACTCGATCCTGCCTCCTCGTCCTCTTCAGCTTCGGCTTCTGGTTCGCCGTCGTCCTCTGACTCGACCATTTCCTTCGATTTGGTGCCATTCTTCTTCCCTCTAGATGAAGGAGCCTTCTTCTCGCCTTTGGCCTTAGGTTTGGCCTTGGGCTTTGGGGGAGGCGCCTCAGATTCCCGCTTTCGTTTCTTGGGTTTGACTGGTTTTTTGGCTCCATCGTCCTCATTGTCGCTGTCAAGCTGATCAACTGGAGCATTGTCCTCCTGTTCTACGGCTGCCAAGTCTGCATTTTCACGTTCCTTTTCCCATTTCGATGGGTCCAGTGCAATCCGATAGCCTGTCAGAAGGTCGCCAGATTTCTTGTGGGGTTCGTTGATGTATGCTTCGATCTCATGTTGCTTCAACTTGGAGATATCTTTTGACACAAGCCAAGCACTGGACACCAAAGTTCAACAAAGTAGAAAAGAACGAGCGGTACTAACATACTAGTCGCCTGCAGGAAAGAACCTGACGCAGTGGAAGGTAGTTTTTTTGCCTGCTGGGCGCTCCTTTGACACAGCAGAGGGGACTGTGTCGGGGTTCACGACCTGAACATGCCATTGGCACGAATGTCTTTCAAAAAAGTTCAAAAGACGCGACATACCATGCCTGGCCACGGTGGAAAGCCGCGTACTTTGGCTAGCACAACATCACGTTCTGCGTAGCTAGTCTCTGGTTGCTGTGCTTTATTGCCCTTTTTGCTCATCGTCAAAGATGGCGCAGAAGTGAAAGAGACAAATGTAAAGTGCGTTTGACGTTTGCGCGACAGATAAACGATGGTTGAGGAGAACACGAAGGTTCTGCTCGGCTATTTCCACATGCAGCAAAACCCCCGTTTCTTGCCACGAGGGCCCGTGCGCCCTCGTGACCGATCAATGACAAATAGTCAATTCAAATCAGTAAAATAGTTCCGCGAGAAAAATGCAGTCGAAATCGAAATGCACGCAACATGCAGGATCCTTCAACACAAAATGCATTGAATAATTGTATGCTTTCCATTGCAATACGCCTCGTGGTCCCTGCGCAATTATTATGGAAGAATTGCGTTGAAACAGTTCGGTCGGATAAACCTTGGAATAATTAAACACCTTGCCTTTTTTGGATGAGGATAAGTGAATGCGCCAACCTATCGAGAGTCAAGCTGAGTAGGGGAACCTGGTGTCTGTAAAGCGTCCTGGCACTATTGAAGATGTGCAGTGGTGAGCACTCGGGTTGTGAAGCGATGGTTTAACACTCACCTCAACCCCAAAAAATGACTTCGCGGCGAAACGAGAGTGAAGGCAAAGCAGCCTAGCGGCCATAATTATTCGCAAGGCACTGACGGTGGTGCAGCAACCTCATTGAAGCCACCGTAGGGTGAATTAGTACTGGCGCTGGTCGTGGCATGGTGATTGGATGTCGTAGTAGATACAGGATTGTGGTCAGCGCCCCTGCGATTGCACGACTTTGATGGGGAATCGGACTGATGCCGCGTTGTGCTCGAAATGAACGTTTGATGCACCAGAACTGTGTTCCGGCGGTTTCAGCGTATTATACATGCAGCTGTATCATATTGGGACGAAAGAAGCCATGATGGTAGAAGCAACAAGAGAATAAAGCAACAAAATAATTGTGAAAAATTGGAAACAGCTTCCCCAGCTACTACGACTTTGGGATTACATGGGAATCTTTGTAACAATATCTAGAGCAAAGCACTTAGCAGTCCTCGAAGCGAGATTCGGCTCATGTTGCACTCAGAGCAGCTTGAATTAACGTTAGCTTGGTGGCATTGATCCATTGATCTGTGTTAAACATTAAAGCGCAACACGATCGGACGCCATCCACGCCTTCAAGTTCAAGCTAAGGCCCACACGCCGTAAGTCAGGCCACTCAGTCGCGTGGATTATGATAATGACGCGTCTATACCGTTAATGTCTCATGAAATCTGCCAGCGCGTGCAGATCGACATCGATGAGACAAGATACGCGCTGGACAGCGAGATAAAAGCAGAATCAGGCTCGGCTACAGCCAAACCAATACATTGCTGATCAGCGGGCCATTCCGATGAACAAGGTTCTGTCCTTAGACTTCAAGACGGGAAACCAACCCGCAACAAGGGAGGTGCTATCAGAACAATCGAGAAGCGTCTTTCCGATAACTCGGATTATGTACGTTAGACCCAGGCGTAGGTCTTGCTGTATTCTCCGCTCTGGCATCTCCCTGAGCGCAAATTTGAGGTACACGGAGAAAAACTGACGAGTCTGCGCGGTACCGGCGTCAAGATAGCATGATGTTGTAGAGCCTAGGACACGAGGCTGAGATTGCTCAGTCTGGGTAACTTTCTCACGGGGCCTCGGTCAGGGTTACCGAGTGTTCGCTCCAGTTTCGACGTTCTCTTTCCAATGTTTGAACCAATTCGGGGAGGCACTCGAGGAGGCCAGGCAGAGTTCAAATGGACGGATGTCTCCGCAGATAAAGACAGAGAGGTTCGTCGACTGTTCCACATTTGTTCTAGTGGTACTAATTGTCAACTAGAACTATCTGGGTCACAGCATCAATGCCCCGACAGGGAGATGGCAGAAGAACAAGGATGTTCACTGGTATAACAGAGATAACAAGGATGAGTCTGAGAGAGAAGAAGAGATAAGAAAGATCAAGGAAGCGGAAGCAGAAGCACTTTCTGCAGCACTGTGAGTCTTGTCCTGGACTTGTCAAATGCGGTATTGAACGACTTTCTCAGTGGGTTTGCCGCTGCCCCATCTGGTAGTATTCCTGTGGCAAAAGCCCCCTCAAGCGTTCCATCAGGACTCGCGCATACACTTGCTGTAGATGGTGGACAGCATCCTTCAGAGAAAGAGAAAGAGGAAAAGCGCCGCAAGAAAGCCGAACGTAGGGAAGAAAAAAAAGCTCGCAAAGAGGCGCGTCGAGAGTCTCGACATGCCGATCACGAACGACGCTCTCGTAGAGATCAGACCCGTTCACGCTCACCTAGACCCAGCAAAGACACCGATCACGACAGGCGTCGTTACGCGCGACGCAGTCGTTCGCCTCCACCAGCTGGTCGTTCGCCCCGTGCTACTCGACATGTGAAGGACTTTGATGAAGTTGCACGCGAAAGAGACCGCGAAAGAGACCGGCGGCGATGGGACTCGAACCAAAGGGATAGGCTGAGTACCCGTCATGAACGAGATTAACTCGGCTGAGTCTCCTTCAAGAAATATGACATGCCGCCTCAGCAGACATTCCAATGTTCATATATCACGCACTTAGAACTTCGCAATGCATCTGCCCCGCACTAACTCATCAAATCTCGCCTTCTCGGGGAAGAATCATGGCACCGGCCACTAATGACCGCACAATATTTGGAACATATGATGCCGTAACGTAAGATTCGTTTGAAACTTCCAGGTACTGCCAACTGCAGTACGTCCTGAGATTGACCAAGTTTGGGTTGTATGCTAATACATGCGCACTGGGGCCACACCATTGCAGCATGGGGGCTGCCAATCGGGGATCAAAGCCGTGAAGTTGCGCCTTCATCTCTTGATGACGAATTGGTGTGCATGTCGGTCATGCCTGAGAGATTCTTGGCTACAGATTTGTACTCAATTTCGAGATATTCCCCATGCGATAATCACACCGTATCACTCGATCCGGTTGATGCCTCACCTGACTCTGCCTCGTTGCCTGTCCTAGCGCCTGAAAAACATGCTGGTGCTAGGGCCAAATCGCGTTAGGCCTGTGCTGTTTCGTATGAAACAAGTATTAGGTAAAAGCACGCCGGCCGCATGCTCTCAGGTTCATCGACCATGAACGCAGTGGACCTGATGAAATTTAGGCTTTCTCTCTAGTGACCCTCGAGAGTCTGTCCTCCTTGGTACGTCATGACAGGCACAAACGTTATTAATTTCAATGCATCAGGTCTTCGCGAACAGCGTGCATGGCGAACACCTTGCCTGATCCTTGATCTACGATTCCTCTTTCGCATGACTTCCACTCCTTCTGGCTTTATCTGTCAGTCCGAGGTCGCGCGCCCGAACTCAACCAACGTGCCCATCTCATAGACTTACCGCTTAAACGGTCTTTTTTTTTTATCTCGGCTATAGGCCAGTGCGAATCTCTCCTATCTACCGCCCGGATACCATGACGGTCTCCTGACATGTCATGGCTGCCGAAATAGGCTGCCGGCTTGCCATGTTGAACTTGCAGAAATACCTGGGATGCAGCTGAATTTTTTCGTCATCCCCTCACCGCAACCCTTCATCTTCTCTGTCCTTCGATATCCAATCCCCACCATGACAAGCTATGGAATGCCATACCTCTTGGAGGACAAGACGGGCAAGCTGACAGGGTCACACTTTGTGGACATCAATGATCGTCTACGGTTGACACTTCGATGCACTGCTCGGGGATCTACGCATTCAACATACATAATTTATAACACGACAGTAGGGACAGATCCTGTCGCGACCCTAAACTTTGGGTCCAACAACTCCCTCGGCACAATAGCCTTTGGTTCAGGGCCTCAGGTACCCATGGGTAGCTTCCTTGAACCATCTCCCAATGGGAGGTAAGTTCCGAGGACGCGTACTTTTTTCCGAGCTTATCAATCATCCAGCGCGAAGTCGAGGAAGTTCATTGGGTCCGACGGCCAGCAGTACAGATGGAGCTGGCGAACCACGCAGGGCGAGGAGTGGACGGTACGTGTCAATTCTCACGTGCTTTTTAGAAGCTCATACATAGTTCTTAGTGCACAAACGCGAGTAATCATCACGTCGCGAATTATATGTTGAAAGTAGCCGGAGAGCCAGAGTACGACCACTCCTCTGGGTGCGTGCTTACCATTGAGGAGGCGTATCCACACCTCGCAGCCGGTATGCCCTTTTTCAATTATCTAGCGCTACAACGCTAACTGGGATGCAGAGATGCTGGCTTCCCTGATAATAATGAGGCACATAGTTGCCCATAACCTTTGATATTTTGTCCAACACTTGTAACTTGTAATTTTTGAGCTGTACTACTACATTCGTGCTTTATTCGTGTTACAATACTGTAGCATATCGTTTTGAGTTGTGTATATATGATACTATACTCGTTGTACCTTGTTTACGCAGCCGCCTTGCAATAGCCCACCACTCGGAAGCAATACACGTTGAAACTCCGCCCACACCTAAATGGTACTGCCCCTATAACGTGCTGTTGTGTCACAGGCAATTCGTTGGCGGAATCCTATGGGTAGGCTTTGATCGACCAGCTTTGTATGGTGGCGGTGCAAGAGTTTGACGGAGGCGCGACAAATCAGTGCGCGGCGAGAAGGGAAGATGATACTGATTTGTCGAGTGAAGGGGGGAACTGGTGAAGGTTGGATCAGAGGTGTCGGAATCGCGAAACTGAATGAAAGGAATTGAGTGAAGACTAAGTGAGAGATGTGAGGTTTTTACACCACGAAAGCAAGCTTTCGTGGTGTGGTGGGGAAGGTCTGACTTGCCAGACCGCGTCTGAACGCGGGGACCGAGGCAGGCGTTTTACGTCCGAGACCCAGAAGACCGAGGACGGAATCTTTCGGACACAAAAGAGAGACAGACCTTCGGAGTGTGTAGAAGTCAGATCTCAGGTAGCGGGGAAGGGGACCGCGAAAGGAACGAGACCAAACCATCTTGAGAGCACGGCTCAACTACGAGTCGAGTTCCTCTTCGAGGAACCCGACCCCGACACAACGCGGAGGCGGGATCGAAAGAGGATTGCAATTGGTGCGACAAGGACATTCGTATGCAGGCAGTGCTAATGGAAATAGAAAAAAAGAAGAAAGGGAATTTACGTGCTACCAGAGGGAACGGAGTGACGATGATGAAAATCTTGCATAACGGTTTGTACGTGGAGTATGGCCGTAGGAGACGTGATTGCAGTAGAAATAAACAGAGGAAGAATAGTCTCAATCTTGCGCCAGTAGTCCAAGAAGGCTCTGGACTTCCACCTCCCCTGTACGGCCACGATGTCTGGAGGGACACCTTCCAAGAGTAGTTCCGTGGCGCCTCCGATGCGGAAGGCGTGGCCAGGCATGTGAGGATGACCTGCAGCGACCCAGACGTCGTTGCATCGCTGTAGGAACCAGGGTTTTGTCATGGGAGACCAGCAATTGTCGGCTGTCTCGAAGGCGAAGAGAGGTGCGTGAGAGGGGATGTTGGTACTGGCGCTGAGGTGAAGAAATAAGGCCGCGTGAGGACATGTTGCATGCAGGCGTGCGGTGACACTGATGTCCGCACCCTCAGTAACGGTGGTCTTGGTCCAGGGAATGTGGAAGGTGGAAGAACGTACATTGTTGGAGTCTGAAATTGCGATTGGCAAGATGGAGCGAGAGACATGCTTGACGGAATTGAAAGTATTGATGCTGGGGATGACAAGCTCTCCAAGACTGGAAGAGGAGTGAGAAGGGAAGTGTGAGGAGGATGTGGGACCTACCGGCAGCAGCACCAAAAGGCTACGCAGGCGATAGCGAAGACGGAAATGTCAAAAGAGTTTGAGAGATCTAGCCCGTTGCGAAGTTGAGTTAGGGCTTCAAGAGTGACAGGAGGACGACGCGCACGTTTGGAGGATGGGGGAACAAGACGTGCGAGACCTCGACGCATGTGACGGAGTAACTCTGAGCTAGCGCCATGCCACTCAGCACCGTTGACGATGTGCCAGTAGTGTAGCCCTGACAGCCAGTTGTTGACAGTACTGTTGGAAACGGTGCCCGATGCGTCTGCAACGAAGGCAGATAGAAGTTTGCTGGAGGCTGGCATGCGTTTATCTTCGGATATGGAGATGCGGTCGCAGAATTGAGTGAAGCGGAGTAAGCCTGCGCCGTAATTGCTCCGTGTGTCCACGTCTAAGGAATGGAGTGCGACAAAAAACATTTTCAAAATGATGGATTCAGGGAGAAGGGTTTCTAATTCGTGTTGAAAGTCTGTCCCGTGAGGGGTGGTCCACAGAAGAACCCTGTCGCTAGCAAGGACAGGTGGACGATGAGCAGAAGGAGTAATGATAGCGTTGGAACGTGGCTTGCGGGGTAAACGCACGCGTTCATTGGGACGTGAGGTGGCTAGGGAGCGAATCTGATGGGAAGACATGCGAGAATGTTCCTCGGAAGGACTGAGGCTACTGGCGCTGCGAAGTATGTCGTCGAAGGTAATGTTAGGAAGTGACATTCTCAATGAAAGGTTGCAAGGCGGCCGGAATCGATATGCGGAAGGGAAGACGAGAGGTGGAGGGAGGAAGTATATTGCGGGAGATAGGATCCGCCTTGTTGTCTTTCGTGTTGACATATATAAGGGAGATGGAGAGATTCGCCGTCTGCATAATAGCTTCGGACCGTCTGATGCACATGTTGACTGCAGGGTTAGAGGAACGCCCTTTGCGGAAGGCCCCAATGACACCTTCATTGTCGCTTCGAATGAGAACGTCGGAGTTGGAGATACCAAAGGAGCAGGTGGCATAAACAGCGAGCTCCACTGCGATGGCCTCCAGCCATCCAATGTCATGACCTGCGTGATTGCGCCAACCGTCTTTGAGAGTCCATGCATCCCACTGGTAATTCCAGCAGAGACCGATGCCAGTACTCGTGGAAGCGTCCACCCAGATATCGTAATCTCGTGTAGGAGGACGTGGGTGTAAGGAACGAGGAATGGTTCTCGCCTTGAGTAGCGTGAGCCACCAAGTGAGATCTGTGCGTACTGAAGATGTGAGATAACGTGGAATGAACTCGCCACGGAAGCTGGCGATCCAGTGATACAGGTTGGATAGATAGGAGCGACCGAATGGAAACACGAAAGCGCAATGGTTGAGAGTACCGCTGATTTTCTCTGCCTCTCTTTTGAGCACTTGACGGTGAGAGTATTGGTCGAGAAAGGATTGTAGACGGGATACGTATTTGATACGTTTCTCCTCGGGAAGGCATACTGTGCGCTTAGGAAAATCGAATGTGTACCCGACATAGTCGCGAACATCGCCGAACTCGGATCCTTTGAGTTTGTGCCAAGGGATATTGACAGGACCGATGTACTCTTTGATAGAATAGAGGTCGTAACGATAGCGATACGTGATGCCATTGGAGATGCCGACAAAGGAACCGTTAGGATCTGGGACTCGAACGACGAAGAAGTCGTCGACCCATTTCCAGGCAGGACCGATGTCGGCGTGAGCCCATATGTCCACAGTAGCATTGGCGACTTCGCCCTGAAGACCGGCTGCAGATGCGGCGCCAAAAGGAAGGTTATGATCAATATAAAAGAGATCCTTGTAACGCACCACAAGGAAACGTTTGTGGTCCGGGAGAATTGGGATAGTGCGATATGCGCCCTCTATGTCTAGAGAGGCGGCTTGGGTGCCCGGGGGAGCCGTGGCAACCTGGAAAGAGGATGTGTGAGCGACAGGCTCGGAAAGAATCAGGGAAGGATTCAGATAGGAAAGAATCAGGAAGGATTCAGATAGGAAAGGATAAGGATCGCCCATCAGAGGATGGACGACACTGGAAAAGGGAGCCCCAGAGTGTTATAAGTATGCGGAGGGGGTGTGGAAGCCCGCAGTACTTGGGAAAGGGAGTCCTGAGCCTCGTGAGAGACACCCGAAGATTCCTCAAATGACTTGCGTCACGAGGTCGTCTTAAGACGTCTCCGAGACTCGGAAAGGAATCGGAAATGAAAGCATCGAGGCAAGGCCTCGATGCGAAGAGTAATAAGAAGGAAGTGGTACTTACGAAATTCGCCACTTGTTCGGCTGTGCCCCATCTGGTGGGAAAATCCTTTGCGTCAATGGCGTCATTGACGGAGTGCCCTGCCGAGCCTTTGTATGAGAGGTTCCGGCAGACGCGATATTTGGTGGGTTGACCTGGGCCTCCTTCTTTGGAGGCAACTTGCAGGGGAGATGAGCGAAAAGGTCCAATCTTGGTTTCAAGTTGTTGACGGGTAAATGGACCACTAAGGCGATCGAGTGCGAGTTCGGATGCAATATATTCTTGAATGACTTCGTCGTGTTCGTCGGCGCTGGGCAGATTGTGCGGAGCGTAAGTGCGAGTGAGCTGGTCTAAGTGTCCAAGGGGGAACCCTATTCTAAGTTTCAAAGGAAGTTCTGGGTAGGCGTCAAGAAGGTTGGCGTTGCGGAGCATGATTTCAAGATTGTCGGCAGAGTAAGGCGTCAGAATTTTGGCGAAGTCCGGGTCAGAGTCGTATGGCGTGCGGGAGACGTGCAAGTGGTCAAGAAAGGGATCGTGGACGTATCAGATGGAGGAGCACTTGCGGCTGCAAGCGCCGTGCTCGGAGGAGCCGCATAAGGAGCAGGCGTGCACTTCTCCTCCTTTGTGAACCTGTCTTGTACAGGTGCGTCGGCCGTTGCAGAATATGTTGAAGTCGACGCAATATTTAACATCGGGGGAGGATTGGCACACGAGTTGTTTGTTGAGGACTTTGGAATGCGGTGACGTGCCCGACGGCGTTTTGTCGGAGGAGCAGGCGATGAAGGTGTGGCCGGTTTGGCCGCAGATAAGGCAGAGGGGAGGGAGACGATCAGAGCTGGATTTGCTGCCTTCGGCCCGAAAGGACTTGTCTGCAGAGGATTGTGAGTTGCGAAAGGAGTCACGTTGAGGATAGGGTTCGAAGCGGTGGTTCTTGAAGTGGGCGAAGTGATCATTCATGGCTTTGAGGTTTTCATCTTTAAGGATTCGTATCTTGATGTTGTCGAATTGTCGGAAGTACTTGGCCTCGTTGAAGGCTTGAGGATCTGCGGCGTAGGCAGCGCGTTGTTCGATGTCGAAGGCGAGTATGGAGGACCAGTTATCGGAGAAGTCGGGATGTTCACGGAGAGCCGTGTAATGATCGAACCAGCGCGTGAGTACCGCAGGGGAGGCGTGATTGGTGAGGAGAAGCAGATAGCGGGTCCATGCTTCGTGCCAGTCAGGAATATTGATGGAGTTCTCAGCAGGGAATTGTGATACGTCGATGAGGTGGCATTTGGACGGAGCAGCATTGCGGTGTGAGGAATAGTGGGTGATGAATTTGAGCGAGGAAGATTCGATAAATAGACGCGTAGTAGCTTTGGAGGTGAGCAAGGTGAGTGGAATATGTTGGTGGTATTTAGCTAGTTCTAAAATATACGTATGGATACCGTAAGAGTCGCGGAGAGAGGTGGTGGAAGGACGTTCGTGGTTGACGTCGAAGATGATGGATGCTGGGTCAGTGGAAGGTAGTAAGGCGTTGGTAATCGCGGGAGAGACACTAGCGGAAGAGGAGGCGATAACATTATTGGTTGCCAGGGGCGTGGAGAACGTGGTGGATGCTGAGGAAGCTGTGGACGTGACTGACATGGCCTGGTTGAAGGCTGAGTAGACGGTGACTCGTTTGGAAGGTGTGAGACTTTGGAAAGAGTTGATCATGCGGAGAACATCTGCGTCCGTGATAGGAGTTCTCGGATTAGGCCCGACAGGTGAGACGGCTGGTGGAGCGTTGACTATGGAAGGGGTTGCATTAGTGGGACCGTTGTTAGTGGAGCTCAGACTGGGAGTGACGACATTGGCAGTTGAGGTGTTGGCGGGGAGAATGATGGGAGGGACGGGCAATAAAGCCTCGTCATTCTCCACATTGATATCTCCTTGATCGCGGCGTGTTTTGCGTGCGAGATTACGCGAAGTGATGGCTAAGTTTAAGGCGATCACTTCCTCGTGGGAAGGAACCGATCTACCAGCGGGAAGGGTGATGTTGACCATTGCTGATGGTGATAAGACGGAGGGGATTGGTAAAGAGACGAGAAATAGACTAAAACTTTGACTGAGGGAACGAAGATGGGGGAAAGAGACAAGAGGGAATCTCTCTGGATTCTGACAGAGCGCATATAAGTATTATAGCGTAGAGATCTTTCTAAGTGTGGGATCTGTCAAACGGGGCACAGCCTTACAAAGCCCCAGATCAATGTTGTCCTATTCGCGAGCTCATTGGTCACTTTGATCGACCAGCTGTGAGACCTGGCATCGCTTTGGGTACACTTGCTCATTGATGAACAGCCTTAATACGGGGATTTCAATTCGACAAACTACTTTGAACAATTATCAATTGTACGTATACCTAGTCTGGACTCTGCAGTCGAAGTACTAGTTAGACTCACGAATGCGCCCAAATCGGCCGGACCACCTGCTTCCTCCTCCATTAGTGATAGATAAACACACCAACAAAATCAACAATAACTCTGGACAATACTTCTAGTCCCTCGAACGCGGGGACCGATTTTACTTGCGAAACCCATATGACCGGTCCGGAATCTATATGCGGATCGACGCAGCAGTTCGCGATACTGGAATGCGAGATAGAAGGGGCGGAACAAATGCTGGCCGACGGAACGAGATATCGCAACACGAAGTCGATTTTTTTTTTGAATTTGAGTCCATTAAACGCAAGGACTTGTGCCACTTAATCTGGTGACGACGAGATCGCAGTGACGTTCTTGTTACCCGCTATGAAGGACAATTTTTGAATTAAGTTCTTGTATTGTCAAATAGCGTTCTTGGCGCGGTATCGCTGGCAGAATTAACTTCGAGCGATTCTGCCTTTACATCGCCGCACAAAATGAGAAGTCCGCCACCGCAATGATGCCCTTGAGTAATTTGGACAATGGAGAGATTGGGCTTGGATTGGACAGCCTGCTTGCACATGCAAGAAGGGATCCCGCCGATGAATTGACGAAGCTTCAATTCAGTGGAAGAGGCTGCGGACGACGATTCAGCACGAACCGAAGCTACCAAAAAGATGGTAGCGCCTGAACTCGTCATCGCTTTACAAGTGAGAGAATGAGATACATGAGTGAATTTATCGCATAACTCAGCTTATTTTGTTGGACTGCAGAGAAGCAGGACGAGGGGCGATAATGAGGTGATACGACCGATAAGAGTGGCTGGATTAATCAAAGCGGGACAACAGCACCCATCCGTATGCCGACTGACATATGAAATCGGCTGGGAGGTTCTTGGAAAAGTCCGAGTCGAGTAATAATTTGCAAATCAATGGCTAGGATCGTCGCGACTGTTTAAGTGTTCATACAAAACCATAGAATTTGACTTGGCTCCGAATCGGAAAGTCCTTTTATCTATCACTCCATCGATATATGTGCGTGTTTTTCGCTGGAGCAGGTCCTAGCTAGCGGTATTCATTGGTGACTCAGGATGACGACTGTATCCGCCAATTATATTGACTTACAAGTACCATTTGACTTTGTGTATTTCCCTTTCTCGAGATTTTGTCCCCATCAAATCAAAATGAGTCTGCATACAATGTATGTTCCGGAGGGTTCAAGTCGAATGAAAGATGCGTTTCACGTCATCATATGAGATCCTCTCGTATTCCAAGTCGTCATGCCACACAACCAGGATGACAACCGAGAGAAGCGTGCATGTAATGCGGAGAGGACGAAACCGATGAAACCGATCATAGGTGATTTTTTCGCAATGGTGTAACAGTCTTCCGTAAATAGAAGCGCGTCGAATTGTTGTTTGCGAGATAGTGACAAAGACTCGAGTCGTTTGGCAACTGTGCAACTGGTGCAGGCTATATGAAATTCGGGTTCCTCATGGTGTTAGCTCCGTCCTCGATGTTTGATGAGCCAGGCCTTTGTATGGTTTGACCCTGCCAGTGAGGGGGACTGCCGGTCACAAATGCATATAGCTGAGATCATATATACTACGTAGTACGGTATGTTCCGTCCACGTTTAAAGTTGCTGTTTTTCATCTATTACGGATGTGTCAGAGCGTTCATGAATCACAACCCCATAGACTTACCACCGGAATTTTCCCCGCTGACCCTTGCTAAAGGAGGGCGCGACACGCACATGGAATGTCATACTAGAACATCGGAAGCATGGTTGAGTTTCAATGAGTGTCCTGACGAGACTGTCTGAGATGCAGTGCTTCTCGTGACAGAATCTCGTCACACGTTCCACCCTCGACAAGATGGTTGGTTCATGACACTGTAGGTCCTAGTCATGACATGACCTGATCTAATTTGATCCACTGTATGTTCTTATAGAGTCTTATGTACCTGACACTCACAGGCCTCCCAATCTGTTCAGAATCCCAGAACGTCGGGATCTAATGGACATAACTCTAAAAAGTGGTTCGGCATCGTGCGGATTTCACGGTAAGACGTGCGCGTTGCCACGCTCATCTGAAACTGTGGGCACACAGCGTCATCGCAAGGATAACACTTCTGTGGCAAGAGCCGTGGCAACAGACTTCGTTGGGCCTTAGAATCGTGGGGATGCCAGGGCACGCGCCGCGGAGTCCTGCACCTTCATACATAAACTCAAAATACTCACGTGTAATGGTTCAATGTTCAGGAATGAAGTTAGAGCGAGTGATCCCCGATGTCGCAATGATCCGCAAAGTCTGGGCCTGCGAGATTTTTTCATGTGAAGCTCCAGGGCTGGCTGCCGTTCCCTTAACAGCCCGTAACACCTGTGGTTCGCGTCATTTTAAGTTCGTCGTTGGATGGACACGTATAGCGAAGAACGCACCTGAATTGGATCTTAATCCCATACGCATGGCCGCCGGTGAGAATGAAAACCGTCCACCGCCCTGCCTTTTAAGGGCAAAGAATGAACCCTTTTGCAATGAACCCTCGATTTGCAGCGGATGGATGTCTAAAAACCTATATTTCTTAGGAAATGTCATTTGTTTGCAACCCTGCCCCGATCATCTTGTGGAATCGGATCATGTTGGTGAACATCACCTGCCCATGCCTAGTTAGTGACGTGCCCGCTATCAACCACGACCTACTGCCCAGTCAACGTCGAGGATTTAGAGCGCAATGCGGAGGACGTACCAAAAACTCAACAGTAAGACGGGCATTACGCCGCCAGAATTTCATGGTCCCATCTGCAGTTATTTCAGTGTATCGTCCAATCATTCTGTCAAAGATAGCTGCGTGGTTCTCATCCTGGGCTCCGACGAAAATATTGACCAATGAATTGGGCCGGAACCTTTTGTATGGGCAAATACCAACTAGATGTAGCCTGAAATTAGATCCGGCAGATCGACTGTGCGGAACAATCCTTGCAGTACCCGGAAATACATGCAAGGGTTATGTACTACCTTACATGGACGACCATGTTCCGGAATGAACATAGCAGATTTTAGAACAAAAGATCGGAACATTCAGTCCCCCCAGGAACGTGATATAGCACCAGCGTCACGAATAGTGAAATCCTCGGTATGTATGACATTGGCATCAGGAGACAGCTTGGACGGGTCCTTGTGGAGAGAACGTGTTAGTGTCACAGGATGTCAACCATAGAGTAATAACTCACGCTATCAAACGAATCAGTTGCATCCCCATCAGATGTGTGCGTCTGTAGGCGAGGTGTCAGCGCATCATTGCCTTCAGCCACATTGTCGTGTTCATCGCCGTCCTCGTCAGGAGAAATGTGGTCGGCGCTGACAGCCATCACTCGTCTATGTTCGAACCCCCGCCCTGGTCGCCCCCGAGAGATGCCATTGATTGCTCTGTTTGCACCGTTGCTCGCAGGAGTCGATACAAGCCTGACATTTAATATCGGCTTGTACGGATCGCCTCTTCCATCCACTGTGTCATTGCCCTGAGACGTGGAGCCTTCCGCGTCCCGATGTAGTGAAGTGCTCGAATACCTCGTGTGTAGCGAATCACGTGCAGGAGATCGCGAGGTGCGCCGACTGCTATCCAGGGTCCCGCCTGAGACACTACGAGACGGAGGGTCGCCGAGGGTCTGGTTGTGGAGGTTAAATGGGAAGGCGGCATTCACATTGACCATTTTTCTGTGTGGCATTGTCAGACAGCACGCTGCGGGAGAAGGAACACGGATTGTGGAGACAAAGGAAACGCACCCTTCTTTTGACCGCACGACGGTGCCCAACCGCTCTTTTAGTTTCTGATGGTCAACCACCCGCGGCTGAGGCCTGTGCCGACTTTGAGAAAGGGACAGTGAAGAGTAAAGTGTAGACTTGCGTAGGGGTCTCGCTTGCGGCTGTGGCAGGGATTAGAAAGGTGTGTTCATCGGGAACGGTCTACTGAATTGTTAGGTATATTGAGACCATGATCCGTTTTATGATACACACTGGGTCGCGCCGACGCTGACGAACACAACATGAAAACAAGAAATTGAACATGGAAGAGGCAAGACACGAGGACAGTTGTAACCCCGAATACAGAGGCTACCAAATACAGCAATTTCGGAGCCAATAATTACTTGTGTCTTCCAGACTCATTTACGCGGAGGAGAAGCATGTAAACATGCAAAAGCTTGCAAGTAGGTTTTATCACGCAGCACAACCACCCTTGAATTCAAGTATCGCATAAAAGTAACCTGATTTGGCTTATCATGAAAGCATGCGCCTGATGGGCCGGCGGCCTGTAAAGCTAGGGTCGCGATGGTGACCAGGAGGACTACTGAAGTGAACCAAGAGGTTCGCCACACTTGCATGGGCCTGCATGAAGTTAACGAGAGGACGGTGATCGCACAGGATAGTATTTGACGTAAGTAAGAATATTTGGACATATAAGGGACTCCACACCAAAAATCCCAGAGAATCCCCCGCGCTGACGTGTCTAGGCGACAGCCCAGGTGCGATGTGACCGCAATGCTGCATCTGTGTGGGGTATCTAATCCCCTCAATCGCAGATTTACGACGAGGAACTTAACAGCGCTTAAGTCTCTTGTGTATCTGCCGTGTTCTGCCGTGCGCTGGGCCTTCCAAACTGAGCACGGCTATCCGGGTAATTTTAAAGTTTTCAGACGTGGCACAATCAGATTATCAGGCTGTGTCGTTAATCGTCGCGGGAAGGTGCGGTCGGAAGTCCGACTGACAGTAGAATGGAGTCAAGGAGTCAAGTGATGGAAGGGGGAGAGAGAGTGTCGGGGGCCGTAGATGGAATGGATGAGTGTGATAAATCTAGGGACAATCAAATTTGGTAATTTTTGCAATGAGCCAGGTTGAGAACAAAAGTAGAGGAAAATAATTAGAGTTTTGTTCGGAACAACCTGACGACCAGGCACGCGTATACCACGGTGCTCAAGAAATCAGGCGGCCCCGAAGTTCTGTCGTGGGTATGAGTTTGATGGAAAAAAGCAACTTGCACCCCAGGGAGAGATTTAATCGAGGTCCAAGATTTTCCCCCCTTTTCATAATGTTATTAGCGATATAAAATATAAAATATAAAAGTGTGATATAGGTATGATATATCAGATTTATATGTTTGTACCAGGATTTGATAATCATTGAGCTTGCCGTGGGCATGTGTTCCCCTTAGCAAGTACTTTCTCCTTCAAGTTTTACAAGTAAGTCTCGCGTGGCAAAGCATCGAAAACCTGTGCCGTATTACTAGTTTCCATTTTCCTTCTAAACTCTCATCCCCCTTCTTTCAGTACTTATGGTCATCAGCACAGACAGTGATATCTATACTCCATTTCCGCAAGGCATGATGATGGAGGACGGTCCTCAGTCCAGTGAGGATGGCTCCGGCCTCCACTCACCCATCTTCGGGGCTCAATTTCCTCAGCCGCACGGAGACAGTAAGTCCTATCAAAACTCGTAGTCTTTTCGAAACAACGTTAATCGTCATTTCACATGTTGTCCACAATAAAGTCCGCTATCATCAAGATCAACTAGATATACAACATGCAGCGGGCATCCTGGCCTCTCAGTTCGATTACTCGAATATCAACATCCACCCTCACCCTCACCTCCTTGAAACCCCTTTGAATCTTCATTCAAATCAGAATCCTCACCATCATAGTTCATATCAGTCCGACTTTCCTCTTCCACAAAGGAATCACCTTGGCCTTGACATTCCGCCCCATGCCTACCCTAACACCCGTCTTCCGCCCCCTCCTGCTCATGGCGCCGCCGTCAATTTGTCCTATCAAGGCCCCCCAAACAGAAGATATTCTGCCGAGGACTTGCGCCCACAGTCTTACTCCTCAGGTGGTGGCTCAGCACCACCCCCTGTAATACAAACACCAGAGAGTACTCGATCTTCCGTTCCAACTTCAGAGTCAACCCCTCAACCGCAGCCAGCGGCATCTACATCTCAGGATCCGCCCCGCAGGGAAATTTCGAATCAAGTGATAGCTTGTCGGCAATGGTGCGTACATTCTTATCCTTCTTTCAGGCTGCTCATTCACGTGGTTGCTAAGTCGTGCGAGGAAAATTCGGTGCGACTCCACAAGACCAATTTGTCATAATTGTGTGCGCCGCTCGAATGAGTGCCAATACGATGCAGCACCTAAACGGCGAGGGCCTGATAAAAGGCCAGGCACTCGCCAGCGCTCATGTAAGAAACGTCCGACCGATGGGTCATCCCCTCCTTCCCTTCCGTCCAAGCGGAAGCGTTCGTCGGTCAGGAATGACGACCTCGAGCTTCCGCGGGAATCTCGTGGACTTCCAAACGTTCCTGCTTTGCGACCTGATGGGGATAGGATTCGACTCCAGCCATCACTTTCACCTGCTGGCCCTGACTTTGCTTCGTCTATGCAAACCCGTGCACCATCTGATGACAGTTATCCAGTACGTTAATCTCACCGTATTCTTTCGTCTGCCAAATAATTTTTGACTTGATCGCTTCTTGTCTAGCATCAAGTGGAGAAGTACCGCATCCCATCAACGCCCTCCTTACAATACAGTCGCAAGGAGTGGTGGGATAATTTGGTTATGAGCTACTCTACTACTCGGGATCAGTCGTACGTCATGTCCATTATCGATTGCATGAATAGACTAATTAAATGACGCTTTATGTATCAGTTTAAAGGACATAGCATCAGATCTCTCAACATTGTAGGTCATCAACTGATGGCACAATTAGTTTGATTTAATTGTTGTCAAGGTTCACCACTAGCGGGTACTGGCTATCATTCGTGAATGTTCCGGATTTCGTCCACAGCCTGTACAACCCTGAAGAACGCTCGCTTATGCAACCGTCACTTGTTTTTGCGGGGTTGGCTTTAGCAACTCTAATGAAATCGAGTGAGATGGAACTGGGGTCTGCTGGTCGCGAGCGCGCCGTTTGGCTTCGTGATAAGGCTCAGGCTTGGCTCGAAGCGTCGTGGAATTCTCAATGGATAGACGTGACCCTTGCGAAGGCTGCTCTTGTAAGTGTGCTTCCAGCTTCTTTACTCAATCGTTGCTTACGTTCTATTCAGATTATCGCTGTATACGAGTCCTCGGCTCATCCACTCTATACCCCTGAACGTGCGAGACGCTCTTTAGCCTATCTCGATGGAATTGTCCGCCATTGTGGCTTGACATTCATGGATGGCAACGAGCCAGACGTGTCGACGTTCACCCCTAACGCTGTGCCCATCGCTCACAGACACCGCCCCTTTGACCAAATGTCTAAGGACGGGGTTCGTACCCCCCATGCAATCCCTCGCAAGTGCGACTGTATCCCCCTTCCAAATTCATCTATCGCGGCGGAGCAATTTTCGTCATCATGGTCTTTCACGCCACCTTGGGATCCCTCGTGGACCCCTGAGGAGATGCACAAGGAATCTTGCAGGAGGCTATGTTGGAGCGCCCTTAACCTCGTGGCCAGGTACACGTCACATTGCATCGCTTTCCAGAAAGAACCAAGCGACCTTTTCCTAACTGATCCTTCCAATGTTTGTTCCTTCTCCGCGCATTTAACTCGAGCTGACAGCTGCACAGTTTCGGTTACTGTTTCCTGGTGAGATATCACAACGAGGCTCAAATGAGCACAAGGCGCAGTCTCCGAAAGAATCAATATGGGCACTCTATTGCCGCAGCATGCTCCTTTGGAATTTCTGTACCACTCGTCTCCGGAAAAATGCTTTTAACAGCACAGAGACAACCGACCTTGCGGTTGAAGCTTGGTCGGAAACCCTTGAAATCCAGGATGCCTTGGATACCCACACTTGCAACCTCGATATGGCGTTGTTGTACATGTGTCGGGAGTACGTGTACAAGTACGCCTATTTCATCTCCTTGGTGTTTTTCATTGATGGTAATAACTTTTTGCAGCACACAGATCATAATTACTCAGATTTTGCGAGCGTAAGTGTCGGATTTAGGTATGTCGTCATACGTACTGATAGTGGCGTATCTAGTGGTCATGCAGAGGCTGGCAATTCCCCTCAATTCAATCGCAAACAGGCTGAGCAATGGCGTAAGTGACTCTATTGTGGGCATGTATATTGATTGATTGTGATCTTGGCAACGACAGTTTATTACCAGAGCCTTTTCATCCGCAGAGTTAAAATGTCAATTCACCACCTGGGCGATCAAGATGGCCATCTTTTCACCAGACAGCCATTCCAGGTGACTTGGTTTGCAAGCCAAGTAGCAATGTAAGTGCAATGCGCATTTAGAGATTTCGCCTGCTTAATACAGAAACCATACGCGCAGATGTCTTTCTTTGTGGGAGGAGGACAAGTCACTTCTTGACGCCTTGGAAGTTGCCAAAGACGTCATAGTGCCGGTCGATGTGCTGAATACGTTGTGGCCTTGCCCAAGTTAGTAATATGAGCGTTTCATCGTTATCACTAATCTTATCGGGATTCTTAGTGTTATTGAGCAAATGCGACGACTTGCGGAAGCGGGTGACGGAGGCTTGCCACACCGTCAATATCCCTGCGCCCCTGCCACCCAACTGTTCACTCCCTCCACTTCTCCGGGGTGGCCCATGAACGATATTTGATTCAACACTCATACCCATTACTCTTCGCCCACCAATATTGCCCCCCTGTTAGTTTACGTCAGATGCTATGTCAATATTGTTTCGCTTTCTGCTGCCATGGTTATTACTGTCGATCTCTCTTACTCTTCCTTTCTCCATAATCTGGTCAAGGTTCGCGATAATTTACATGGTTTCGACACCTGTTTGTATTGTACCACTTCCGATACCCCGTCGATTTAGCTTGTTGTGAACCTGTTCTTCAATAACATTATTAACGAACGATCTACCCGCGCGCGGAGGATGCCCTGACGATGAAGCAAACTTTTTACCTTTTGCAAGTTGAATGGTGCCGAAATGTTTTTTGTGCTTCTTGTGGTGATTGGATTTACCACTACGAGGTCGATCAGGGGATTAAGAAGCCCATGGGGGCAGTTAGCTTTCCACTTGAGGCTTACGGACACGGCATAATACTCCACACCACGGGAAAGATACCGATTACAATGCTGTTACAGGTAGCCTAGCGTGATCAAGTACATAGGAGTATGTAAGTATGTTAATGAGAGTGCTTTGTTGCATAATGAATTGTTCGATTTGTGGTCCGTATGATCCTAAGTCCTTTCCTTTATGAATGCCGGCTTAACATCCAACCCCGCCCACGGGCGGATCTCCAAGAGCGTGCGTGGCCTCGGGTTGCGCGGGATGAACCGAAAGGGGAGTATGGCAACCGGTGATTATACGTTCTATTGAACCGAGTCCTAACGGCCTCGTACTGCGCGACAAGCCGCAAGCTTGTATGGTCAAGAATGGGTTTCAGCAACGCGTCTCTGTAACTCTGCCAATCTTCAGGGGTGTAATGTTCGCGTCCTTGTTGATCTAGCCAGACCAGTGCGTCAAACTTGATCATGAATGCGTTGACGATGAGCTCTCGCTTTGGCAGCACGGTGCACATAACCTCTTGGAGGAGGCGAGCCTGCGCTGCTTCGTGCCACTGTTGAGTAGCCTGAGACGGGATGCCCCTTCTTAAATCACGGGCCATCTTAATGGCATCAAGCCTCAATGCAACGATGTCCAGGTCATTTCTTGTGAGACGTCGGGAGAGAGCCGTGGATATGTTTAAACGTTCGGCCCAAATGGTGTTCACTTCGGGCGCGTGAGGAGGCACTAACCTTGCGTTTCGCAGGTATTGCTGAGTGCGAACAGGCAGCTGCGTGAAGCTAAGGCCTGAGAGATCGTATGGAAGCGATTCATAGACTGGGGGAATCATTGTGCGCTGATGTTGGAGACAGATGAGAGATGATGATTGGTACAAGAAAATACAGCAGTAGCACTGATAATGAGAAGATGATTTGTGCCACCATGATTGGAACCTAGCTTTATAAATGAGAGATGTGGCTGCTTCCACAGTCCAGGGTCACAGCACTTTGACCAGCACTATCCAAGCTACAGAAGCGGAACAATAATTAGATAAAGGGATCGTAGTGGAGTCATGTAGTGATCCATAGTGCTTGGACTACAAGGAGGAAACAGCAATGATCAGGATGTGGTCGTTAAATTTGAAACTCCGCAAGTCAACGAGGAAAAGAGTGTAAGAGGCGGCAAATGCCGAATGAGTGGTTAAGCTGGTCATGTTTTTGGTGGTGATCTATGGACTCGTGCTGGCCTTGCCCCTTCTATTTCTCGTACAGCGACGCGCCTTATCGCAATCACGCCAGTCTCCACCAGTAGACTCACCACCAGAAGAGAAGAAGTCTCTTAAGACTATTATGCAGCCACCTAGAGATGACCTCGACCCCCCGAAGGATGACCCCTTCACGCTTGATGAACTCAAGCAATTCGACGGCTCCGACAATTCGAAGCCGATCTATGTATCCATTAAGGGTTTGTCCTCGTGTATGAGGTGAAGATCCTCCTGCTCACTTCTTGTAGGCACTGTCTTTGACGTCACACGTAAAAGCGACGTGTACGGTCCCGGAAAATCATACAACATCTTCGCCGGGAAGGACGGTTCAAAGGGACTCGGAATGTCCAGTTTGAAACCAGAGGACGCTGTACCAGACTACAGCGACCTACCAGAGAACGAGAAGAACGTCCTCAACGACTGGTTTCTATTTTTCCAGTGGGTCCCGAACGCGTAGACAAACGTGTCGTGGCGCTTATCTTGATTTTACAGGAAACGCTACAACATTATCGGACGCGTTACAGATATGCCTACTTCAGTTTCTAATCTTGCTAATCTATAGCTATCATCCAAATCGATAAAACCTCTATCGCCGACCTATCATTTTGCTATAATTGTTGTTCAAACATACCTGTACCATTGCATCACAACCCTATCTTGCATTCGCACGATTACCTTTTTGACAAAATTTGATCCAGTCATTTGCCAGCGAGTCGTCGGAGCACTATCCTGGTAACACTGTCATCACCTGCCATGTGTGGGTATCGCCAGCTGTGTGGCGTTCCATGCCTCTATATAGTGGCACTACATTTTGGAACTATCAGCAGACCCATAATGTGTGATTTGGAACGGGAATGGATGTTCAACTATGCTCGAAAGGTAAATAAACTTCTGCCATACCTGTGCAAGGCGCTCAACCTGGTCGTTGTCCATGGGCGCCTAACTAAATCCTATGCCTCCTCGGGGATGGTGCTTACGGCGTCCGCAGTCTGCAGATACCAAAAGTCGCCATCAGTCGCCATCTTCTCCTCTGCGCCATAAATATCGAGGACAGCACGATCCCATGACAGTTACTTATCAAATTGGATGCTATACTTGGATCCGGTGGGGTATACCTGGCATGGCAGGACACCGCTCTTGTGATGTCCCACAGAGCCCAACATGGTCGTGGATCCAGCACCACCGCCGACTCCTGAGCGCGTGGTATGGTATGTGGATGTACGACTGATGGGGTTCTCTGTGGTAGGCCCATGTGCTCCCTCATCAGTGTTTTACAATAATATCATCCTAAACTTCGCATCATTCACACCTTCAAGAGGCTAATATAAACCACCCCCCCATGGCCGGAACACCCGGTGCTTCGCTTGAAAATTTGATAAATTCAATCCCAAAGAATTAACGAGCGGTCAAGATAAGGTCTCCAATTACATAGGAATCGTATAAGAAGGGTATACTAGGTTTTGGTCACTCCACGTTTTGGTAGAAGGAAATGAGGAAAATGACACAGCGATATAAAACACACTCCTACGAACCCATCATGGTACGTGTATGTTCATCAGAGCGCATAGAACGATGATAGACGTGGGGATCCCAAAATAAGAGAGATGGATAGCCAATATGTAGAGGTGTGAATGTCTGATGCGATGAAAGCTGGTAGAGCGAACTGCATGCGCGGGAGGCAGATGATGCATGGGATAAAACAAAGACCAAAGGGAGAAAAGTGGCGCTATGATACCATCACAGCAGACCACACTCACGAAGATGAATCTGTAGCAGAATATCTTGAATAGCACTCAACACGACTATAAAGGGTCGCAGAATTAGTTTGAGTAAACAGCACAAGGGGCGGGCTCTCACATCTAATTTGTTGAGTATCCGTTGCGCAAGTATAATGTGCGTATATTTGCTTGGTTGCCGCATTCTGATTGAGCGCAACGAAGCGGTGAAGCAAATAATCGCAAGCGTTGTCATAGTTGTCGCCGCCGGTGTAGTCTGGGAAGTAGTCACCAAGCGGTGAATGTGGGAGTTTCTCAGCGAACAAGTCGATTTTGTTCAAGAACAAAATCTGTGCATGGAATAAGCATGTAATGCGCCACGAGGTTTCAGTACGTACAATTGATGTCTTGACAAACCACCGTGAATTGCATATCGAATCGAAGAGAGTCAGGGCCTCTTGCATGCGGTTCTGTGGGCGCAATCAATCTGAAAGGAGATACACAAATAAGAAATTCTAGACTTACAACGCTCTCATCTTCATACAACATCTGATCGTACTCGCTCAAGGATACCAGAAATACCAACGCTGTGACGTTTTCGAAGCAATGAATCCACTTCTTACGTTCACTTCGCTGACCTCCGACATCAAAGAGTTTATACGTGAGTTCGCCGACCTTGAATGTGGTTTCAGTGATACCAGTCGTCTTCACTCTACTCCGTAAGATATCTTGATCCGTCGGCATGTACCCTGGTCCGCACATGCGGTCGATTGCGTTAAAGTAGTAGACCGCAGAATCGTTCAACTGGAACTCTCGTGACCGACGGACGGCCTCCTTGACACCCGAGTCTCGCCAGAGTCCCCGGATGGAATCGGCAACATCTCTTGGGAGCACATCACCCTCAATCTGGCCAGGAAGAGCGAGAATTACGGCACGGCGAGCATCATTCTGTGGCGATAGAGATATATCGAGTTGAGGCATAGCCTCGAGGATGGCGCTAGAAGAGGCTTCAGGGTTACAATGGAATTTCGAACCGGGTATAATACACACCGCATGGACTGAATGGTGTTCGAGTAAATGATTTCCTTGTAGGAATCTCGTTCAGAGTCGTTATAACCGCCATGATGGATAAGTTTCATCTGCTTGAGAACGGTGGACTACGAAAACAAGAGTTCGTCAGCAATGTGTTCGGAGTGGCCAGTGTGTAACTGACCTTTCCTGACTCTCCTGCTCCCAGCAGCAACATTTTAATCTCATTCTTGGCCATCATTCGATCTCGTCTGAGTTGGTTTTCAATCTCATCATTGCCTGCAAAAAACGAGTTTGAGTCACTGAGGTCTTGTTCAGGTGCGGGGTAGATGAATACGCACGAGCTTTGGCCTCGCTGTCGACGCCGGTAGATTGAACACAGCCCATGTTTGGGAAAGAAAGAGAGAGAAGATGTCGTGCGTGAACAGGACGAAAGGAAGAATGCAGGCAAGAAGAAGAAAGTAGAGATCAAAAGTTTCGAAGGAGCGGGTGATCCAACAATAATTAGCGGATGTGGGAAGTCAGCAAGCAAAAAGAAGAAACCGCCAACATGGCCACCGTCCCCGAATTTATTATATTTGCTTAATTATTTTTCTCGGCATGGTAATTCGGCATCCAGAACTCTGACAGCATATCCCATAATTAATGTTAACGGCTTCTGCAAGCTAGTAGGCTCGCTTCGCAGAAGCCTTCGTTGCGACTCTAGACTCTTCAAGTTGTTACTCAGAGGGACTCAATTCAAAAATCGAAAACTTCTGCAGTTATCATCTTCTTGTCAACATATATATTCAAATATAAAATGCCAAGCTACAGCTACAGCCATCTGGGAATGTACCTGGTAGCTCGGTGGTTGTTTTAGTTTTTCATACACATTCATCCGAGGCTACTCATTGATATTAAAATGCGGTACTGGTCCAATGGCATTAGTGTTTGGCATTTCCTACTGCTTGATCAAGAGATCTGCCCCATGCCATAGCTGGCTAGCACCAGTGGCACCAACCAGCACCAACCCCGCAAGCAAAGCAAATGGTTCATGCGGAAAAAAACTGGAGGCGAGCCCTGGCAGCTGCTCTAACGGGACTCCGCCATGACAGGAAGTGACAAGGCTTGCCGCCCAAATTATGTAATATTTGATATTTGGATGCAAAGTTTTATGCTAACATAAGCATTTGTCATTAACTCTTACTTAGATCACGTGCTTGGACCACACGACCTTCCCCAACCAAAAGATGATGTCTCAAGGGATGTCGACCGAGGAATCCTGTAATTTTTCTGGAAATCAGAACGCAGTTCTTCCGGTTTCAAACCAGGCGGCTGCCGTTTACGATCCCCCACCGCCATATCCATCGCGAGAACGTCGCTCACGCGCGGCTCGACATAGTCGGAGGCATCGCTTACCGGCGCCATTGTCATCACAGGCTCCACCAGATTCAGTTCCTGCTTCAGGATATGTTTCCCCTCAATTATCAGTCTCAACTCATTCGTTCCCTCGCACTGAAGATGCCACAGAACAGACACCACTGCTTGGTGATTTTCTGTCAGCTGCCTCCGCCCAACATTCATCAGGGCGTCAAAGAAGGCATTCGCAGTCGAGCACAATCGTTTCATCCAATTCATTTGCGCCCTCTCTAGCGCAAACAGTGCTGTCGCTGCTCCATTCTGATCCAGATATCGAGTCTGACGTGGACATGTATGAGGCGATCGGGGATGACCGTGACTACCCGTGTGCACACGATGGTCATCAGAGGCGTCCCAGTGCACCAATAGAGTCACAGTCTGGAACCTCGCACCAGTGGCCGTTGTTTTCGCGACGCTGCTGGTCTCGTTACTTCCGACCCATGACCCACAGAGCATACCATGCGGCTGTATTTCATCTTCTAGTGCTCAATTTTCCATATGCCCTCCTTGCATGGGTTTTCCTTTTTGTATTTACTCTGGTAAGCATCTTGTTCTGACCTCTAATTTTGGTCCTGGCGTTCAGTTTGGAAATTGAAAATTGTATTCACTTCTGACCGGCCACTATAGACTGGCACGACGCTATTAATTGCCTTGCCTTTGGGTGCTCTCCTTTGTTTTCTTAATTTGCTCGGTGCCAGGGCGTTTGCTCGGGGAGAAGTGCGTCTCGCTTCTATCTTAAATTTCAAATTGAATATGAAACTGGATCGTTCGTAGCTCGGTCTCCAAACAACATTCCATGGACCCCTTGCTTATCCACCTCCCTATCCGCCCCGACCTATCTTCCAGCGGGTGCGGGCACCGCGATCATCTGACGTAGAGTCAGGATCACCATACCACGAATCTTCATTCTACAAGAACACGATAGCCATGGTGTGTTCAATCCGCCTTTCCCCCTGTAGCCAAAAGCCCTCTTACCTCCGTTATTCGGCCGCCTATTATTATAGTTCACAGACTGGACATCCTATCAGGCTCTATTTTATTTCTTGGTTATCAAACCGAGTATCACTTTGTTTCTAACCATCCCTCTGATGGTCATGGTCCCTGTGTCGTATGTGTTGGTGTTTCCTGCGCCAATGGTTCTCAGAATTGTTCGGAAGCTGGGCATATGGCAGGCCAATGTTGCTGTAGAAGGGTTATACTTGGTGGTGTCGTGATTCTAGATTCATTTTGCTATGAGGCCACATGTATAGTACTATATATTCTGTAGACATTATTCACTTTTCTCAAACGTTGGCAAGAAGCTGTGAAATGCTGTGAAGTTTTATCGGTGGCGTGACCGAGTTAGCCCGGCGCCTAATGGTCTTGGGAGTAGAAGAATACCCACGTTCTGCTGACGCGGCTTGACTTGCTTCCTCCTCGTTGCAGATTCAGAACGGAACCGTAGTGACAGTCCTCGACTTATTTTGTTGCCTGACTATTTGTTTGTCCGTTCCCTAGACGCTAATAGCTTTAAGCTAACTTGTTTGCTGCTTATAGGCTATTGCACCAGATTCAGAGAGACACAGCTTATATATCATCTTACAGCGTTTATTAGATACCATCCTCCTCTTGTCCTCACACACCCATCTTGTTGCTTACATTCCCAGTATTTACACTCAAAGTGTCCTTCCTCGCAGCGTTGGCTTGTCCACTCACCTTGAGACATTACCATTACCATGGACGCTCTCAAGTCGCTCGTGCAACCCCTCGTCGGAGGCGCAGGAGGCTCCTCAGTCATTGACGGCATGAAGCTCGTCGTCTTGGGAGGAACAGTCGAGACAGCTAGAAGAGCCTCTAGCTCAGCTTGGTATGTTCTGAATCAATTCTCATCCACCTCTTTGCTGACGACAGCGCACCTCAAAGGTCTCATTTCCTCAACTGTAAGCAGTCGCTTGTCATTTGACGCTTTTTCTGACACGCTATTACTGGGCACAGCATTCTTCCTCACTGCGCATTTCTCGGAAGAGGACTATCCTTATGATTGGCTCATGCTGTGGCTCTCACGCCGCCCTGAGTGGCAGCGTTCTAGGGAGTTCGAGACTACCACTCGCACCACAACCCCTGGCTTCTCAGGATCTCGCCAGGCAGATAATTCATTTGGTGACGACGAAGAGGAAGAGGGCGATGAAGACTCGCCCCCCGGCAAGGTCAAGACACGTGTCGTCTTCCAGCCGACATTCGACACCACACATACTATTTATTACAAGGGTCACTGGCTCAGGGTCCGTCGCAGTAAAAAGCAAGACGGCAGCGGTTGCGAAGTCTTGTCAATAAGGTGATTTTCAAATTCCCCTTCTGACTCATTTTAAGCCTCGTGGCTGATGTATGCTGGCATCACAGCGTTGTTGCGCGGAATAACACCATCCTCAAGCAACTTGTCTTGCAAGCCAAGAAAGAATATGAGGCCGAGGCAATCCACAGGATCCAGATCTACTTCGCAGACTCGCACGGCAGCTGGCGCTGGACCGACTCTCGTCATAAGCGCCCTATGTCGTCCATTGTTCTCAACCCTGGGGTAAAGGAGATGCTTCTCAACGACACGCGTGACTTTTTGAAGTCCGAGAAGGTAATCTCGGTATTTTATCGAAGCCACATTTCATTACTCACAAATACACAGTGGTATGCGGATCGCGGCATTCCATTCCGCCGCGGCTACTTGCTGCATGGTGTACCTGGCTCTGGAAAGAGTTCCCTTATCCATGCCATTGCTGGCGAACTCATGCTTGACATTTACGTTGTGTCACTGTCTTCTTCATGGATCAGCGATAGCACATTGACCACCCTCATGGGTCGTGTCCCAGCTCGCTGCATCGTGCTTCTTGAGGATCTCGATGCGGCGTTTACCCGCAGCGTCACGCGTGATAAGGGTTCCAATGGCACTCCGGACTCGTCGAGCAACAGCTCGGAAGAGGGCGCCCCGGAGCAGCCGGTGACGAGCAGCAGCTCGAGGCACAGACGTCACAAGGACCACATCTCCGATGTAAACACATTGAGTTTGAGCGGCCTGCTGAACGCCTTGGATGGTGTAGCTGCTGCCGAAGGTCGCATCCTCTTTGCGTAGGTTTGAAATTCTTCTTTGGTTCAGAACGCCCTGACATGCGCCTATAGCACCACCAATCATTTGGAACGTCTAGACCCTGCCCTCTCACGTCCGGGCCGTATGGATGTTTGGGTTGAGTTCAAGAACTCTTCAAAGTGGCAAGCGGAGGCTCTGTTCCGCAACTTCTTCCCGTCCACGGATCAAGACAATGAAGTCATAGAGGGGGACATCGAGGGAATTGACCTGCCCACGACGCCCACACCTCACTCGTCCTCTCCATCACCGTCTTCGCAGTCTTCAACGTTGTGGTCGCTTTCTCCTTCGTTCTCGTCGTCGACGTCATCTCTGGCGTCTTCCAAGGATTCTTCGCCATCAAAGCCCCCGCGAGACGGTTTTGGTTCCAAGAACCAAGCATATTTGCCGCCTCCAGTCGAGGAGCATCTCACCGCATGCCAGCATTCCGCTAAGCCTTTGGATGGTGCTAGACTCGCTCAACTCGCGAAGATGTTTGCGGATTCAATTCCAGATGATGAATTCAGCGTTGCGGCGCTGCAAGGTTGTGAGTTTCTTCTAATTTTATGGCGCCCCTTGTGCTTTGATGTGCCTTTCCATCGTGCTTTACTTGGTCTACTGTGGGCGGGGTGGTGAGTGAGGTAAAACCATGTGCTGACACATTTTTGCACGACTTTAGATCTGCTCAAGAACAAGTCGCAACCTGAAGCCGCTGCCAATGGAGCTGCTGCCTGGGTGATCAGCGAGAGGGAGCTCAGGGAACGCTTGAGAAAGGAAAAGGAAGCTCGTGAACTCAAGGAAAAGCTCGATGTGAGTACTCGGGATGTTGTCGACGTCACCTGTTCTCCTGTTTATCCGACTGAACTAACGTACTCCACCTAGCGCGAGAAGCGACGCAAGGAACTCTTAGAAAAGGAGAAGGAGAAGGCTGAGCTTGAGAAGAAAGAACTTGAGCTTACCAAGCTCAGACAGCAACTCCAGGAACAAGAGGCAAAAGACAAGGCCGAAGCTGACAAGAAGGACGGCGTTGTGCCCATTGCAGATCTTTCCGCTGACGATAACAAGGGTGAGCCCTCTACCGATGACGACAGCGACGAGGAAAACGTCCCGCCTCCCTCTACTCCACCTGAAGCGGTTTGGATCCAAGTTGCCGATTCGAGTTGACTCTCTGCAGACGGTCCCGTTGCGGTGAATGCCCCTGATCCTAATGTTTCCATCTTAGAGCCGACCGTGGCATTCCTGCATGAGGATCCACTTGCACGGGACGTCACACAACCGACGCAAGCCATCATTGCCAGACCTGCTCAAATGACCAATGTTCTGACGATGCGTCACGCTGGAGGCTTCACGTTGGTGTATTATATGCTCCATTTCTATTTCATTCATCTCTACGCAATGCTATTGCATCTCAATCCCGTCGGGCGGAGGAGGCAGGCTTAGGGGTTTTAGAATGACTTGCAAAGCCTTGTTTCTTTCGTCTTGACACTCATACAATCAACTATTCCAAATTACATTGCATGTTCACAACTGATATCGTAGTTTCTTCCCGGCCCATTGTATATCTTGCCCACCTCCTTCTCACCGGTTCCATCTCTTCACTTGCATCTAATTTCCCTGCAGTGCTGTTATCTTGTTTGATAGTCTGGTCAATGTATATTCGCACGTTGGACTCTTATCTCGCTTGTCAGAAAATTCTCAATGTCCTCAGGGGGAAATCGAGGGGTTGCAAGACCAATGGGGGATGTGGTGTTGGAAGGGGCCAGCCTGGGCCAGCATAGGCATCGTAAGTGCCTCGTAGGAGGCTGTATATTGATCTTCTTTCCCCATCTATTCAGGGTTGTGATGGCCTATGTAAGTGACATTCCCTAAACAAATACAGGATTTCCGCCATTCGGGCCATATGTTGAAGTTTGCTGGATTTGATACAGCAGGAGTAATATCTAATGTACTGATCTGCTCTTCTCAAGCTTAATATGCGCTGACTTGCTTTGGGAGGCCATTTGGGAAGTATTGCGCGAAAAGGTCGGGGTAGTGACGTTGCGCAACGTCGGGGTGACTCCTGACGGAGAAGAGACATATTCAAACACTACCACCACCGAAAACCAATGGAAAACTTACTTCACCCGCCCAATGAGGTTCACTTTTCCAGATGGCTCGCGGTCAAACTCTGCGAAATTGACAGCTGTAGAGCATGGATCAATAACGTTTGCAAATACAAGAGAAGACGACGAAAAACATACAGTCAGTCTGTACAGGATCCCCTCGAAGCTGTTTAAGTTGAAGGATCTCAGGTGGGACTGTAAACCGGCCATCAAGGTATGTAGAGCAAGTATTTTATCGAAGGCACCCACAGTCTAAGACTTCATCAGCGAGGCGAGCGTTCAGACTGATGTTCTGGAAAAACGGCACAGAATAGCGGGGAGTCGAACCCACAGGGGGAGATAAGACGCGGTGCGATGTGGCTCTCGCCAATCCACGGGTAACAAACTCGAGTGCTAGACCGTCGGAACAAAGAAGTCAGATTAATGCTTCATGGTAGCTTTCAACGCACCCTTTCCGATATTCACAACAAACGTTCCTGGGATAGGAGGAACGTCAATCCATTGCCCAGAAAGGTTTTGTACCTGCAGACCGCGATGCGGTGATGCGGTAAGAAGGAAGGTCAGGAAGCCAGCGTCATAGTGGGGGCCAACGCCTTGATCAGTCAGAGAACCATCATTAGCGGGATATTTGACGACCTTAAAACAGGTAAGTCTCGATCTTCGTAGAAGATATAGTGACCTTCATGATTTGATATTTACCTTTCCGCGGTGCTGCATCAATTCATCGGTATCGTAAAACTTGTTCAAGGCATCGGATGGAAGGCCAAAAGCCTCCGCGAGTAAGCTGATGAATTGGTAGCTCAGGGCCTGAACCTGCTGGAGATATATCTCCATGGTGTTTTTAAACCCTGGGATAAGGTCCTCATCTGGCCACTGGGTGAAATCAGTTCAGTTTGCGCAGCCTGGAAATGATTGAATACAGAATCTTCACCTGGGAAGGTCCCCACAGGCGCAGATGCTCAGGGGCGCCGGGTTTCCACTGCGTCTCATGAGGTGTTGCAAAGTCAAATTGCTCTCTATAATCTGTCTTGCCTTTGGTAAATTCTGCACCTAACTTGGAGTACCCAAGGAAGTGTGGTGAATTCGCCATAAAAATCTGGTTCTTAGCCTCCTGGGGAAGGTCAAAGAGTCGGGGGATATAGTCGATTAAATCATTGGTAACTTTCTGTGAGACGGTGTGATTGCTGAGATACAGGAATCCGACATTTATCAACGCATGTCGGAGCTGGAGGATGAACTCTGGTTTCGTAGCATTATCAGACACGAGAGCGAAATCGAGGACTGGAACACTAGAGAAGTTAGCTGCCATTGCAAGTCGTTAGCAATCAGTGAAACCGAAGAGCGAAGGAGGCTCCGGAGTCAGCATGGATTGATACCATGATCATTGATCAGCAGGTATAACGCCATCCATGCGTGACCATGATTCGAATTCACAAGCCCATCTTGATAATTTCCCTCTAGCGCCACCGCTAACACGCCGGATCCCGCCAATCACAGTGAGAACGCAAAACACGTTGTATACTATATGTGCAACTGTTACACCTTTGAACCAGTAAGAAATCTATATGACTATGAATCTAAATTGATCAATATGCAGCAACAAATAGCACACAGGTGAAAAGTTATTGTAACGAAACTTTTGGAATGACCAAGGTTTAACAAATAAGAATGCAGAAGCGTCAACATTTCCTTGTGTAGAAGTCCCGTCATTGGGATCCGGCGTCTTGAAGGCTGGTATTCTGTTTGGCTCTACTAGGAAGGAATCACACGGCACGGGAGGATGCGGTGACCATTATGTGACAGAGAAAGCGATGTCGGTGTGAATTAGTTTGTCTCCAACTTGACTCTGATCTTGGATTGACGCCTGCGTCTTTCCATTAGAAGATAGCTCACTAGCAAATGTACTTTAGTCAGCGATATCTGATGTATCATTGCCTGGGGAAACGAATTACCGATAATCTTGTCCAAAGCAGCAGACGCTTCAGGCTTTACTTCCAGGAAAGCCCGCTGCGACATGCGCCAGACGCCAAAGTGTCGTTTGTACGGGTGATATTCAGCAACCGGGACTTCTTCCTCGTCATCCGATTTAACAAGCTGCAGCTTGGCTAGTTAGATAGAGAAAGCACGAGCCAGAAAGATAGCTAACCTGTAAACAGCGGTTGTGTGTTTTCCAGCGGAATTCAGTGCCGTCTTCATGGGAGAAAGTACCTCCACTGCTATCGATCATTAAAAATTGTCGACCACTGGCCTATAAAGATCAAAAGCTTACACTGCTGTACTGTCACTCCTGACGAAGTCACAAGCTCTCGCCCACTCTCCCTCTGCATCAGGAGTGTTGAAGCGAACTTTCACATCCTTCTGAGGTTGATCCTCGATCTCTGCGACGCAGTTGACCACACGAGCCTCGTAGTCGTATTTATTAATTTTGGTGAGGTGAGGGTGCCAAAACCGAGTGACGATCTCATAGTAGAACTTGTTGTTGTCTTCGGCGAACGTAGTATTGCGCACGCTGTTGGTGGCAAAAGTAAGTTTGTGTGGTGGTGGGGGCTTAGGTGCTCCGCGAGACATTATAAGGAGAGTGGCAGATGGTTAGAACGAGAAGCACAAGAAAAGTGTGACAAGAAGAAAGCGACGGAGACACAAGCTAGGTGAAAGAGCAAGCTATTAAGCTTATGAGCTGGCAGAGGGCCGCCGATACGTGAACGGGTATTGTGCGAATGAGATTGCTAGATTCATACAATGATCGCATGATATCGCATGTCAGGAAATGAGATAGCAGTGCGAGCTGACCGGTCGTCACGAAAGCGTGGAGCAAACACGATTATCCCGGATGAATATCAAATCGGGGAGGACGTGATTCTAAACATATTCCCATACACAGCTGGGATCTGCCCCTGATGCATAGATTTTCGTGGGTGTGAGAAGGACTAATCGCCAGAACGTGAATGAAGGACCAAGAGATTTCTGGGATCAGAGTCTTGATCCCAGAGCTCTACATGAAAGCCTGTGTGAATTTGAGCTTGTCAACGTGTGTTCAAAAACAACAACGACTACGACCAAGAAACGACCAAGAAGAATTGACAAATCGTAGCGCGCGATTGCTATGTTAACAGGTAATTGATTATCGCCGGCACAGCAAGAGCCAATATGGCTTTAGGTCGTATGTTGAGCGGTGTTGGCAATGCGTGAAATCTAATTCTGGAGGCCAAGAGGTGGGATCTGAAGCGGTTGCGAGGAGTATTTACCGGTAACTGCAGAGCGGCGAAGCTGCAGGAAGTTACTGAGGCTTCATTTAGACTCTGTCGGATATTAATGAATCAACTTGGAAAGGACAGCCTCTAAATGTGTTTACCGTCAGTTTTTTGTGAGAGAGTATTACTGAGTACTACTAACGGTGCTGTTAAAATTCTCCATCTTGGACTGGCTGGGATGAGACACATGGATTCGTCCCTCCTTATAGTACGGTCACCTTCATGACAATTGAACCAACCGTTTTGGGCGGCGAGGACTGGGCGCTGTACACTGCCATCCGACGACGGAGCAATTGTTACTGCGGCGAAAAATGAAAACGACCTGCCAAGTTTCCCATGGCCGTGGCCCGTAGTGTTGAAAAAGGAAAGTAAAGAACGAGGCCCACAGCTTACCTAATAAAGACGGTGCAGTCTAACAAGTTTCTTGAACTTTGCAATACCTTCTGCTCTCCAATATGACGTTTGGATCGCCAACCGTTCAATCGCGTTATTCATCAGTCCAGGAGCCTCATCCCTCTCCCACATCTGCTATATTCGCAGGCATAGATGATGAGCTCCGTGATGCATGGCGCGTTCACTCTCATGGCCAGGAAGAAGATCTCAGATATGCCCTTGATCGTGTAATCAAGAGAGTGGAAGAGCTAGTGCGTGGACAGGTCTGCTTTACTGTGGCAGTAATGAATCGATCATGATTCGCTAGTCGTCATTGCTCAAGATCGCGTACAAGGCTCAGGCGGAGCTTGAGACCTCACTGAGCGTCGCAAAATCTAATTTACAACTGATGATGTCCAACAATGAGATGCTTGAGGAAGCTCTCAAACGTGAAACTCCTTGCAGCGCGAAAGATGTTGGATGGCGGCGTTGGAGTGCACGAGAAGCTCAGAACATGCAACGTGTATCAGAAGAAGAACATCGAAAGAGTCTCGATTATGGCCCTTTGAATGACTCGGGTGCACCCTCCCACCCCACGAATACTCCATCAATTGTTCTCAATGGTACAGAGCCATCTCCAACTGCCCCTTCTTCGGCGACTTCATCTACAACTTCTCAGAATAACCAGGAGGGTCGTTTCTTCAGATTCAGATTCAATAGTGGTATGATTATCTGTTTCCATATAATACATGCATCATCTACATCTTGATACAGGATCAAAGCCGCCTGCTGTTCATTCTAGTCCACAACATTCTTCTCATCTAACGTCACCTTCCTTGCCAACTCTTGTAGCAAGTACGAGAGAGAAAGAAATCCTGGAACTTCAAGAGCAGCTTGAACGGGAACGCCTTGCTCATACATTGGCGACTGCAGAGAAGGCCGCTATCGAAGCCGAGCTAGAGTCTTTATCACAAGCACTCTTTGAGGAGGTATAGCCTCTACTGGACACAATTTATTCAACAAACTTATATAACTTCTAGGCAAACAAGATGGTCGCGACTGAGCGCATTAAACGCGCGGAGACTGAGGAAGAACTACAAGAAGTGCGGTTAGAAAAGGATGCACTCAAGGAAGCACTGCGGTTGATTGAAGGCGAAAATGATCGACTTCGGGGTGCACAGCTCTCTGCGGGAGGGGTATCGGATAAAACTCCGCAACGGCCGTCTTCACATTCTCGAAGTTCTTCGCGATACGCAATAAAGTCCCCGCCGACATCTCCTTCTTCTCCGGCTGTTGATGACGTTGCCGTACCCTTGGCACTTCAGCCAAGTACCGCCTCGTTTACGTCAGACAATCCAGAACATCTCACAGATTTCACCCTTGAGCCAGCACCGAAACCTCTATTTCTAGCGTCACATCGAAAAACGCAATCTGTGGAGAAAGCGACCTCCAACATCCCAGACAGTTCTCCTCCCCTGGGTTTGGGCTTCACCAGCCCGACGACAGTATCCTTAATACTTGATGAACCATCCCCTTGGGACTGATCTTAGCACATATCCTGAAGCTTGTTGACAATATTAATATTCATTTTTGATTACTGTAGCCACATAGGAGTCTCATTTAGGTATTTCTCCCCATCACAGCGAACAGGAGGAGAATGGATTGTTGACGTGGTATGCTGGACGGGTACTATGTAGTGGATTATGAATCTGTCTGGACAAAGTGTACAAAGCAGGGGCTTGCGTGACGCATTCTCTGAGAGCTGCGTGCGTAATTCTATCATCATAACTTGAACATAGGCAAAACCGCAAGCCGTTAAATTATATTTTTCTTGTGATTTGCATACCAAGTGTGGACTGAAACAGCATAATATGGGCTATGTCAGGATATGATCCCGTTGATCTATCCAGGTGGGACGGAAGAGGATGAGCTTGTATTCTGGGGTAAGAGAATGAAATTTCGGGATCTGGAACAGCCTGGTAGTAGAGAACTACAGTGTCCGTTGTGGTAGAAATAGGTTTTGTCCATCTATCGAAGGAGCTCGAGTAGCCGGCAAAGTTTGTAAATTGTGGGGTCATTTCAGCAACCTTCATCGATTCGCACATAGATTGCCATCGTAGTCCACATGTATGCTAAATTCAATAGTCAGCTTCCGTTGTTGAAGGAGAAGCACAATGAAACCACGAAACCACGAATGTCCTGTGACATGAATTGAGCTGAGGATGTGTAAGGGAGAAGACTTACTGGCCCATCAGCCAAACGCTCGACGGATGATACAATTCGGTTGGATCTTTTGACAGCCTACATCTTCAACGAGGGAGCAAATAATATGAACATCGCACATTTGCACAAGGTCGGAAAACTCTGCGAGTGAGAGAGCAGCAGCGCACGCGTTGACACTTGAGATGATCAGGAAAAAGTGGCATCAGGACTGGATACAATATCACAGATGCAAAATAGAGCAGTGCGTGTCTGCTTAGTTCGTAGGAAGGACTATACAAATGGCTGTCTGCGTCGGATGAAAATCCGCTGATATTGTAGTGTCGTGCAGGCTATCATCAAATAGTTTGGTCTTGATAACCATGGAAGGGAGGCATAGTAGAACTCTGGGGGCAGCTCAGTACACCGTATGGTAAGCAAGCAACACTACACACTCACGCACCGTTGCCATTACCCGTCAAACATTTTGACAATTCGCCTGCGACGAAGATAACAAAATGCGACACGCTGAAGCAGCGAAATTTCCCACATAAGCGCACGTTTAGGAGCCTCTTCTTCGATGAGCTCAAGATTTAGTCCGGCAGGGTTCTCTGCGATCCGTCTAGTAAACAATGAATCGTGACCCTTTGGCAAAGTGATAGGCTGGCTTGCAGAGCTCCACACATGGCGGTCAGCGCGCTTTACAAACCATGACGGGAGCCGGTCTCGTCCCCACCGTGATGAGGCTAAGGACTCAGTGGCATAGTTTGCATTGTGACTGTGAGAGATATGATTCCGTCGGTACAACTAAGAGCTAGGTGACACATAGGACCTGGCACTGGCAAGCTAGCCATATCTATGTTGGGGTTAAGAATATCTATCTTGCTGGAGGCAATAGCATTACTTACTATCCGCAGACTTTTGGGATCGAGAATAGCCTACTTGGATGCTTGACAGAAAAATTTGTGGTGTTCATTGTGGTAGGAAACAGAGACGACTTCTTAACATGGAAACCCCGAACAGGAAGTAGTCATTCTGTGCTTATACTTCAACTAATTACAGCAGCTGAGCTCGACGTCATGTTCTGGTGAGAACTAGCGTTATGTCAAAGGCGCCTGCACCCCACCGCCGCGCAGGCATTCCTGCTACATCGACACCACGGCCCAAGCCACAGCTCACCATCGAAGAATGGGAAGCCAAAGCACCTCTCAGTGACCTGGCGCTCAAGAGCGTCGCAGTGGTCAAAGCTGCCAGCGAGAAAACACCTCTCCCGCTCAAAGTACAGTTAACATGATTCATTGTGCTGCTTATTGTTGAATACACTTTAGTTCAGCGTGGATGAAGACGAGTCATCGCGTCCTTCTACACCCAATCTACGAGGGAAGGTCAGATCGGTGTCGCGTCCCTCGACACCAGTGCCAGTATCTACTCGCCAGTTTGCCAGCCATGCGCTGCACCCCAAGCAGCCAGTACAAACGCCCCAACAGTTCTATGATTGGTTTGCACAGATAGATAGGTCTGTAGCACATAGCCAGGAAGCGCATTTCCGCGCTCATGTCGCGGTGGTATCCGAACACCTGAACACAGCAGATACGTTGATCGAGCGTATAGATGAAGTTGACCGGGAGGTTGGTGGGCTGCTTGAAGGCTGGCGAAGTGTGGAGGAGGGTGGAAAGAATCTGAAGGATGCATGCGAGCGGTTGCTAGAGGAAAGAGTGAGCAATTCGCGCTGGAATATCCCTGTCGCTGATTCTTTTGCACCAGGACAGGCTGCTTGAACTAACTGAAGAAATCGGAGCTAGGCTCGAGTATTTCCAAGAACTGGAACACGCGACACGCATGCTCAATCATCCTGGAGAGTCCCTTGTCCTTCAAACCGACTTCTTGTACATGGTAGAGCGTGTGGATATCTGCATAGATTATCTCAAGGCTCATGTGAGTCGTTGAGTTAGTTGCCATGATGCTACACTAACTGAATACTTTCAGCGATATTACAGAGAAGCGGAGATATACCTGCTCCGCTTCCAGCAGTGCATGACGAGAGCCATGACACTCATCAGGATGTTTTTCGTTGGTTCATTAAGAGCTTTGACTGCCGACGTTTCCAGAAGACTGTCAGAGAAGGTTGACTTATTCATTGCTTATAATCAGTCCTTTGACACCGCGATTTTCAGGATGTATCATCGACAGCACAAATGCATCTGCTTTACACCAGGTTCCGCAGTGTCACTTCTCAGCTTTCTCCTTTGCTCAGCGAATTAGAGCGTCGCGCTGAAGCTCATCCAGAGGACTTGTCGGCACTGCTGTCAGAATGTCATTCTGCTTATTTTGCAGCGCGTAAAGGTCTACTGGTGGGACGCTTGATGGAAGAAATACGTGGGCTCGATCCGGAACACACTGAGCTTGTTGAATTAGTGAGTTGCACGCGGTTGTGCCCGGCAATTTACTTATTCAAGAACAGACAAATGCCGGTTGCAGTTATTTGAAACACCTCTGCACAGATGAGTTCAATCTCTACCGAGAGTTTTTTAACTCTGGCGAGGACCAGCTTTAGTGAGCCCCATTTTGTTGTCCCTACTTTCACTCATCGATGATATCAAGCACTTATCTTGAGAACTTATGCGACTACCTTTACGATGACCTGCGTCCCCGGATATTGCATGAGACTCGCCTCACAACTCTCTGCGAAGTATGCACGGTGCTTCAGGCTCTGATGGTTCTCGATGTGGCAGACTTCCCAGAGGAGCCACCTGACGAAGGCAACCTAATCATTGATTTTGATCAGCCAAAACACAAAGGTCTAGGGCAACTCCACATCAGTCACCTTCTGCAGATGGTTCTTCAGGATGCACAAACCCGATTGTTCTTCAAAGCGCAGTCGGTGATTCAGGCCGATATTCGATATTACACACCGAAACCAGAAGATCTGGCGTATCCTGATAAGCTTGTTGGTAAGTGCATGATTCTGCCTGCTCTAGACACTGTCTGATAAGCGCCGCTAGCCGCGCGGAAGCCTGTTTCCGAATACGAAACTAAGGAGAAGGATAGCGTGAGCCGGCTTTTCCAACTGCCTTCATTAGACAAGAAAGAAACGTGGTTTCCGACCTTGCAAAAGACGGTATGGGTGTTATCTCAACTGCATGACTTCGTTAAGGTAGGTCACGTCTCTTGCACGTTTTGACTGGATGCTGAGTTCAAGCAGCCCGCTATTTTCGAAGATATTGCGCATGAGGCCGTGAGCCTCTGCCGCCAATCGCTAGTTACGTCGTCCAACTTGGTCGAACAGAGAAGTTCTACCGGCGTGCTAGATGGCCAGCTATTTCTCGTCCGCCACCTTCTGATTTTGAAGGAGGTTGCAAATAATTTAGATTATACCCCGAAAGATACAGAGCCGAGGTCTGATATAGGCGGTATGACAGGTGGGTGTTTGTTCATGACACTTGATTATCCTGTTGACTTCCCCGATTACAGATACCTTGGCATCAGTTCTGAATCGCACGACTGCATTACTACCAGATGCTCTTTTCGCTTCATTGGGAATGCCTAGAGGACATGATACCCTTTCGGACTCTCGACATGTAAATGATGCGTTTCTTTCACCAACTCTCCATCCTTGCTGACGTTGACTCCCGATTTAGGACATAGATCAAGATCTGAAACGTGCCTGCCAGGAAGTTATCTCGTTCTGTGCAAGATTGCCCTGTGAGCCTCTGCGAGAGTGGGTGGACCGCGTACGAGCATTCAACGACGCCCGCGCAGCCTTCTCCTCAGGGCCACAATCCCCACTCCTCACAGAACAAGAGTGGGCAAAGCAAGCGATTGCAGAGAATCTTCATCAAGTCTTCGTCGAGGCTTGTGAACGGGATCTGCGGTCGTTCGTGACGAAGTTGCGGTTGTACCTCGAGGATGATCGGACGGTGTCTGTGCTGGTCACGCATATGGAGGAGGCAATTATTGATGATTACCTTAAGTTCCAAAATGTAGTGTGGAACATGTATGCGGGGGCGATGAAGACTGTTGTGTTTTCGCAGGACGGTCTGCGTGATTATTTGAAGAGTATATGTAATTAACATACACCGTACGATGCTTCAATTTAGAGCGAGTCTTGCCAGTGAGAAATCTCTCGTAATCCTGCATCATGAATAACAATACACTGTAGTTGATGCGTCTGCCACATGCCGTCCCGGACTGACCAGTAGCTTTCAACGAAGGATGAAGAACTACGAATAGATGATCACCAGATCCGGCGAAAGACTAAAGACGTGGTGTCACTGGTAAGGGACCTATCTTCATGGAGAAATATTTCCAGTTTGAATTCATCAGGACTGAGATATTTTTTGAATTGTGCGTCATCGCCCTAAAGTTTGGTCGTTTGGAGAAATTCAGAATAAGCATGTAGGACTTTCGATGTGTTTGGAAATACAGCAACTCCTAACAATTTGAGCCGTCAGCGGCTGTCGCTGAATCAGGACGGTACAAACCTCTGGGGATGAAATAATCATTGTAGACGTCACTGGTTGTTGTTGCGCGCGGGATGCCTGAGAATTTTGTCAAACGATGTCCAAAAAATAATTATGCTGCAGACAGACCGAATGGTGTCACGGGGTGTCACCTGAAGGTTTCACGCAAGATAGCTTCCACGTAAGGCAACACTGGTCTGTCCTACAAGTTCTGACTATGGGACAATATGATAGTCCGGCACAAGCCCTGCGATATTCATTTGATGTGGAGGTGAGTCACCAGACCATGGGCACTTCAGCGCGCTCAGCCTTCAAGGGCTGTGCCTATCATGACGTTGAAGACGCGCACATAGCAACTCGTCGGCGGGCCACCGTGAAACTCTCGATGACACGTTACTGGCGCCAGCACGACTCTTAAGTGACACCTAACCTAGGAGGATGGTCGCGAAATCTGCGCTCCACGTAGTGCAACCCTTGTCGACTGCATCATACAAAGCTGCGCAGTCGTGAAATAAGTTGTTCATGAAGCCTAAGTAATTTTTGAGGTTGTAGAGGTCAGGTTTGGTTTTTGAGAAGGGGAATTGGATCGTTGTCTGGCTGATGATGTGATCAGGTATTTTGTGGACAATGTGCCAGACCTGAACCCAAATGCCAAGAGCTGCATGTTGGGTTCTTGATCAAATTTCGCAGATTGCTATGTGCGACGTTGTAGTTGATCCAGGAGCTGAAAAACCGTCGGATCGGATCGCTTGGGGCAATGCATGAATAACTGGATGCATTACCTTCTCATTCCATTACGTTCACTGATGATGGGAGCATTTATCTTCCCAAGGTGTTCCATGATGATTAGCACTGTAAGGGCCCGTGGCGTGGTCCAGCCTGTTCACGAACCCAGGAAGAAACAGGTGGGCTCAACATTGGCTCAACCTACTGCACGTACTGAACAGTTGAATTGATGAGCTGCACACGGATTATTCAAAGAGCATATGTAGCAAGCGTACGCTGTACTTTTCACTTTTCTTCAATATCTGGTGAATTTTTCTGTATTGGCGTTCTCATTATCGGAGCCTACGCAAACCGCTTCTTGGTCACCGCAGCTTCGACGTGTATGCTGCGATATCATGGATCGCACCTATCCTCATGATCTGTCGTGCATCTCCACAACGATTACAGAACTCCTGTACTTGTGCCCTTGTCGAAGAACACAGCACCTGACTCCGTCAAGCGATATTGCAGCGCCGACGTACGAGATATAAGATGTTCATTCGTATCTCTCATGCCGGGGCCAAGGTGCACGCATACCTTGATGGTTTTATGAGTTCCGAGGCATCAAGAACAACGCAACAGGACACACCTCTCCGCTGACCGCGCCGCTTCTCCCGCTCGCTAAAGGCCTGACCTCGATGTGATAGGTGCATAATTGAAGCAAGTGTTGCATGAGCACATCTGGCTCTGGTGGAGTGACGATGTGATGTCTGACGACTAATGCTGCATCCATCTATGTTTGGGTTGCAAAAGCAGCAATGACTTGAAGTTGATAGTGTCTTACCTTGACGCAAAGGGTTCTAAGAGCACGAGCAAACCGAGACAGGTCAAGCAATGAAACCCCAAGCCATTCAAGCGATGTGATATCATCCAGGATTACGAGTGGAATTTGACCATTGGTCCGGGAGTCTGACAACTTCACTGATAGCAAATCGTAAATGCACTTTAGAGAGATTTTATTCGTATGTTCCTCTCCAAGTTGTTGTGATGGTGGATGCTGGTCGAACACATCTATGAAATGAAAAGATTCGCTATGGGTTACATTGGTGTTCTGTTGGGAAGCCATTCAATGTTAAATCGACGAGATGGCAAAGACTGGACGTACGGCCTTTGATGCTACTGATTTCCAGCGCTCGAGGCTTTCGGATACAGCGAGAATAATACATTTTGCGGTTTTGCTTTGCTTCAGGTGCAAGTGAAGGAATCGATGCAGTAAAAAGTCAGCTGGAGCGGGTAGTTGGTCTGTTATCAAAAGCAGACGACGAGAAGAAACTAGGTCGGGCGCAGGGAACTGCATGATTAAGAAACCGTTTGACTATCGAATTGTCTTTGTATTGCTACATGCGCGTTGCTCTTCTGATCATGAGGGGGAGTGCGTTTTCATGAAAGTGTCAGCTACAGAAACAAACAAAGCTCTCAACCAACTCTCATCGTTTCGCACTCACTGCTTCAGTAGTTTTCATAAAGCACATCAGTATGGTTTCACCTTTAAGGTTCTAGACACAAACATTGATCGTTCACGTTAGCAAAGGTTTAACCAAGTACTAGTAGACCACTGGACGTGACATTAATTGCCATGTCCATGCCCAGCTTTGAGGATTTTTTTGGGTCTTGTACTCTGGAAGTGATAGCTCCAGATACCTCCATAGATTTTCCCGAACCAGGAGCTGCTGATGACTGGTTAGTCGCTCTCAAATCATCTGGTATTGAAAGAAGACAAGCGTTCTTCGGTAATGTATAAGATTCCATCAAACATGCCAGTCTCAATGCTCATCAAATGATCGATTCAGATGAGCAACTACACCTTTTCTTGATTGCACAGATACCTTGTCCATCTGCGGATGTCGACCCCAATGATCCACCTACATTCCTTCTCGACTTTCTTGCCCATGTACAGGTTTCGCTTGAAGCCACTTATATCTCGCAAACGCCTACAACTCTCCCTGAAACTCCCCAGACCGCTCGAGTTATTGCTCCACCACGCACTTCGTCTATAGCTAAGCCTCGGCCTACATCACATCACCCTTCCTTATTTCCTCCCCACACACCAAACCCTACACCGTCTTCTACGGAGAAGGACCGCAAGTACGCGCAATCAGAAGGAACCCTTCTTCTTGCCAGTATATGGGGTCACAGGCCCGCGAATTTGTCTAAAGAGAAGTTCACTCTTTTGTATTCAGAGGCAAAGATGGCCTGGTTGGCTGTATATGAGCTTTCCTTGACTGTGTGTGAGTGTACGCAAGTAGTGTGTCTGCCACTTCTCCTAAACACTCTTCTAGCGTTTCTTCGCCTCTCGTTCACAGATCCTCTGCTGTCCTTGACTGTGTCAACTACATTACGAGAGAAGGCGGTTTCGCTGTTACAAGCAAACCATCCATTTGTCATATTTCTGTCGGAAAGCGGCATTCTTGCTAAGCTTTCTGCTTCTGGCATAAGTTCATTCTCGGAGCAACAGAATTATGAGACAGATGATGTCGGGGAGGATGATCAGACTGGGCTTGAGGAAGTCAATTTATTAGAAGGTCTTTCAACTGGTAGTCTTGCACGCCGTGCTAATACTGCGGGATCACTTACGTGTTTTTCTAGGATTAAATGTTACACCCGGCTCAGAACCGCTCTGGCTTCCATCCACTCGCCTTGGGAATGTTATGCGTCGAGAGCTGTTCTCTCTCCTGCCTGTGCAACCTTCAGCTGGCCAATCACTTACGTCAACCCCTAAACGTCCACCTAATGCCACTTTACGGAAATCATTTCGCAAAGTTCTCCAGACAGTCTCTGGCTTTCGGGTGCGGATGCGAACCGTTTTTGTTCCCCACATCCTCTTTCCGGAAATGAATTCAGGGACTGATGATGATGACGATGATAGCGATGCACAGGAACGAGAGGCTGGGAACAATGAACGTACCGTTGTTCTCTGTGTTGAAGTCGAAAACTCTGGAGAATCAGGCTCAGGTGTTGGCTTCTCAGTGGAAAGGGTAGATGTGAAAATAGGTGGCGAAGGTGCATCTGCCAAACTGATTGGTTGGGGAGAGGGTGCTTTTGAGGCTGAAGTGGAGACGCACATCTTCCCACTTCTGATCGGATCTATGGAACAGTGCAATTTGTTATACGCTGTTTCATTCCTCAAGCCTTCTGCAGACTCAGATTTCTCGCTGGTCGGTCGGCGGTCTGGTGCCGTTTCTGTAAACTCAGATCTGCAGCGGGCGGTAGCGATCAATATCTATGGTAAACCTTATTTGTCGAAGGCAGGTGGTGAGCATGACTCTGGGGACGGCGATGATCCTCCCCTGAGCTACCCAACACATACATTTTCCTCTCGGTGGAATTGTATCCTGGATCTTTCTTCGAAGCCACCGGAAGAACCTATTGACCTCTCAGACCCTTCTGGTAGTACCCGTAGTGTGTTACCAGAGCCTGCATCTCCCTTCCCGGGGCAAGCGGCTCTGGCATCTGCGATCCCAAAAGTGCAATCCATTACTGGGAACAAGCGACTTACCCTTCCCACCAATATCACAGCCATACGTGCGATCAACCCGAATACTAACTTCCGCCCGATGCCATATCGCGACCAACCTTCCGCCTCACCCATCCTCTCAAATAAACAATACACTCCTCCCTCTGTTACTGTGCAAAGTTTCTTGAAGTCTCCGTCCACTACATTCGGCCTTCCACCTCCGACCACGCCCCTATTAGGCGTCAGTATACCCAACGGCGTTCCACACGGCCCATTAGAGTCTCAGACGTTTGTGACACCGCCAACTCCTGCGTACCCTGCATTCCCTCCAGCAACTGCTCCAGCACCGTCTCACTTCCAAACGCCACTGAGTAACCATCAAGGAGCCTCTGGGCCGAGTGTTGAAATCCGTAGGGAGCGTGGTCTCGGAATGACGGCAGCCATACCGCAAACTCCTGGACCAACCATCGTGGGCGGCGAATTCGATCCCGCTCGAGATACCCCAGTTACTGGTGGAGAGCCCATCATCGTCTCCGTTGGCTTGCTCCCACCTCCTTCAGGTTCCATCGCATCTAGGAAATTATATCCATGCGATCAGTTCACGCTTGACATCTTCGTGTTCAACCAGAGCTCATGGACCAGAAGGTTTGAAGTCAGCTGCCCAGATCCAGATCGCAGACGTAGACGGAAGATCGAGCAGGAAAAAGCTTCGCGTGGTGGCAAGACGACTATTGAGGAGTTAAAAAGTGTAATGACACCTCCTGGGATTCTTTCGTTGCAAAACCGCGTGCGAATCGGGTATGTAGCATTTAAGGGTGATCTTCTGCGCTGTTGTTCAATGAAATCACAGGCCGCTGCGTCCATCTACCTGCCAGTCAGTCAGAATGGACTTCCTTGCAATGACTCCTGGTGTGCATTCAGTTGAGATTCTTAGTCTCACGGATATTGAAACAGGTTTCTCCATGGATCTGCGGTAAGTGATTCGTCTTCTGAAATTCTGGTTTGCGCGCTGAACACTTGCGGTAGATCTGTATTAGATATTGTTGTCCACGAGCAACATCAGATGTAGTCATTCCATTCTACGCTGAGTCATCGGCAGATAAAGATTGAATCTATAGCGAGGCAGGGCATAAAACAAACAGCGTAAAATATACAAGAAGGGTGTGGCAGAAGGGGTACATAACATATGTCAAGGTTATCTTCGGAGGTGATCATTACAAGTATGACGCAGGTGGGTTATACCCACTGAGACTTCTCCCAGGCCGGATCCTGCATAAATGCGCAGAGAACTTTACTACCGGTCTGAAAAGGCGGTCAAATTATTTGCACGGTTCTTCTTTTCTAGTCGCTTACCTGCAAGAGTGGGTGACCAGCGACGATGCTTAAGAATCGTTCCAACCCCTCCCTTCGACTCTCTATGACTTCGTCAGAGAATCTGTTGGTGAAAACTTTGCCAGGGAGTGGGGGGATGTTGACACGGGTGGATTCGCGCTCCAAAATATCGCGGAATGCCTCGAAGTCGGAATAACGGCGCCGGACCAGGGAATGGCGCAGCTTAAATGCAGGAATATTCGTCTACAGAACATAAGGATAAGGATTCGGCTGATTAGAACCGCAGTAGCAGTACATATCACCTTGCACACGATCTCGTAGTCGGTATACATCTTTCTGCCAAAGCCTATTATTCAATGGTAAGGATGTAGGACCTCACCGAGCAAATTTTGTATTGCTCACCGTGTGTTTGAGGATTGCGTACTTCAATTTCTAAGAAGCTCTCAGGGACGCTGTACATTTCTTCAATCTGGGAAGCGCTTGCTTGTGTTTATGCAGCAGAAATGGGATTATAAAAGCAGTATGGGCTTACGGTCTGTTCGCGCCCGCCGAGGCGGGGCTCGTCGAACGCGCTGCTTCGAGCGAATGGCGACACAGTTGTCATGTCGTCGTTAACGTTGGTGCAGTCTCAGTTTGAACACAGCAATGATAGCAGCGTCACAACTGGTCACATCCGAGTCACACGTCACCCTCCGTGCCCTTGAAGTTGACACGGAAGACAAAACCGCACGGTTCAACACAACACAGAGTCTCTTTATTGACGCAAAATCATATCATAATTTGGAATTTTGTATACGACCGGACCAGCTACAGCCATATTTTCCTATAATCATTGGCATACAATCTCTTCTCTCGGTAATCCAATTTCATTCTAGTACTACTAGTATGCGCACTTCCGTGCTCTCTGCATGACAAAGTATAAACATCTGACTTGAACCACATTCCTATTAAATCATGCTCACCCTCTAGTTCACCCAGGCACGAGCACTCTGGAAGAGCCTGAACCATGGACTTGTACCATCCCAGGAGTCCCAGAACGCGGGTGGATGCCAGCTGCAACTCTCTAGTGTTACGACGCGTTCTGGATGCGGCATAAGACCCATGATTCTACCGTCGATGGTCTGTACGCCAGTAATCCCGTCAGGACTGCCATTCGGGTTCAATGGATAAACCTCCGTGGGTTCACCCGCGGAATCGACGTATTGCAGTGCAACGAGGCCTGCTTTCCTCAGAGCTTCTCTCTGGGTATCGTCCGAAAACGACACCCTTCCCTCTCCGTGAGCAACAGCCACAGGAAGCTTTGACCCAACCATATCTCGCAAGAAGACGGAGGCCTTCGTGACTTCATTAGAAGTGACCTCCACCATGGACACACGACCCTCGAAGCGTCCAGAGGCATTTTCCTTGAAGTCGGGCCAGTGGTCTGCGCCAGGAATGATCTCTCTCAAATGACTGAGCCATTGGCAACCATTGCAGACGCCGAGAGTAAACGTGTTTTTATCTGCGAAGAAGTGGGTAAACTCCTTCCTCGCTATGTCGTTCAAAAGTACTGAATGAGCCCAGCCTTTCCCAGCGCCAAGCACGTCTCCGTAGGAAAAGCCACCGCAAGCCGCTAGCCCGCGGAAACGCGAAAGTGACAGTTCTCCAGAGAGGATGTCAGACATGTGAACGTCCACGGCATTAAAACCTGCCGCAGTAAATGCCCAAGCCATTTCCACATGTCCGTTGACACCTTGCTCACGCAAGATGGCAACCTTCGGCCGCGATAAGAGACTTCGTAAGGGGGATGGTGTGTACTCAAATGTGAGGTCATAAAATAAACCTCTGTGAGTGTGATCCTTGATGAGGTCAAATTCCTGTTGTGCTCCGATAGGGTTGTCGCGCAGAGATTGCATACGATACGAGGTGTCGGCCCAGGCTTGTTGAAGCTCCTGACGTGTGCTCGAAAACAGCACCTTGGATTCATGATTAATGGCGAATAATTGGTCAGAAGGGTCAATGTTGACGCGCCCAATGACGTGAATGGATGTGGAAGGGAAGCTGACGTCGACAAACTCGCTCATGAGCTTACTCAAGTGAGACTCGCGTACTTGAACGACAGCTCCTAACTCCTCGTTGAACAGAGTCGCCACTGGGTCGGAAGCACTATGGAGAGCGCCAAGGGAAATTACAGCCCCTACCCGACCAGCGAAGCACATCTCTACCAAAGTTGTGAAGAGCCCTCCATCCGAGCGATCGTGATACGCAAGGACTAAATCAGGTTGACTCTCCTTGATCTTCTGGCACCCATCGAAGAACGTTCGGACTGTAAGAGGATTCTCGACGTCTGGCGCTTCTGACCCAATCTCCTTGAAAACCTGCGCAAGCGCCGACCCACCCATCCGCGTCTTGCCGTGAGCAAGATCGAAAAAGACGAGCACAGTCGGTTCTTTCATATCTGTACGCAGTTGAGGCGTCCATGTTCGATCGACATTGCTCACTGGCGCGAATGCCGTGACAATGAGAGACAACGGTGAACTAACTTCACGCTGCTCCTCTCCTTGCTTCCACTTCATCGACATTGACATCGAATCCTTGCCGACGGGGATGCCGATGCCCAGCGCAGGACAAAGTTCCATACCGACAGCGGCCACAGCAGCATACAACCCTGCACCTTCGCCTTCCTTGGAAGCAGCGCACATCCAGTTTGCACTGAGCTTGACGCGGGAAAGACTGGAGACGGAAGCTGCAGCAAGGTTTGTGAGCGCCTCAGCGATAGCCATTCGAGCAGACGCAGATGGATTTAACAGGGCTACAGGTGTTCGTTCACCTATTGCCATGGCTTCGCCACTCAGGACGTCAAAGCCATATGATGACCGAGTAACGGCAACGTCAGCGACTGGGACTTGCCACGGTCCAACCATTTGATCGCGAGTCACCAAACCCGTAATGGTTCTGTCTCCAATAGTGATGAGGAAAGACTTCGACCCTACTGATGGAAGACGAAGAACGCGGTCCACTGCGAGAGACAAGCGGTCGGACAAGGTGGAGGAGTTCGGAAGATGTTTAGAAAGGGAAGTATCAAAATTCGTGAAACCAATCTTTCGCGTGGTATCCTTGCGCAACATGCGAGGGGGCTTCCCAAACAGCGTCGACATTTTGAGGTGAATGACATCCTGCAAAAGGAGGCGGTCGGTGACAATGAGTTCTTCTTCCTCTGTCGCGACACCGACAATAGAGAATGGACAGCGTTCCCTTTGGGCTATTCTCTCGAACTCGCCGGCCTTCTCTGCCGACACAGCGAGTACATACCGCTCCTGACTTTCGTTGCACCATATCTCCATGGGAGACATAGAGCTGTCCGCAACAAGTACGTCCCTGATCTCAAACTTGGCACCGAGTCCTGAATCGTGGACCAGCTCTGGAAGTGCATTGGACAGTCCACCGGCGCCTACGTCATGGATGCTCTGAATAGGACTACCCTCTCCCAAGCTAATACAAGCGTCGATAACTTGCTGGCATCTCCTCTGCATCTCTGCATTCTCTCTCTGGACAGATGCAAAATCCAATTCCGCGGAGCTGGCGCCAGACACCTGACTAGATGCTGCGCCACCACCCAAACCGATGAGCATACCTGGGCCACCCAGGACAATAATCTTCGCCCCTGGGGAAATCCGGGTTTTCATCGCGAATTGTGGACGGACATTCCCGTAACCACCGGCGATCATGATTGGTTTGTGATAGCCTCTGATCTCCTGTTTTGATCCGTCTTCTGAGGCAGGGACAGATTCAGAGAATGTACGGAAGTAGCCTGCAAGTGCTGGACGACCGAACTCATTGTTGAAAGCACTCGCGCCTAAAGGGCCTTCAATCATGATGTCGAGGGCTGACGCGATGTGTGAGGGACGGCCAAAATCTGTTTCCCAAGGTTGCTCATAGCCCGGTATAAGAAGGTTGGAAACAGTGAAGCCAGCTAGTCCGGCCTTGGGTTTCGATCCTCGGCCTACTGCTCCCTCATCTCGAATCTCCCCTCCTGAGCCTGTAGCTGCTCCTGGATAAGGAGAAACCGCAGTGGGGTGGTTGTGTGTCTCGACTTTGATGAGGATTGGCATATTCTCGACAGAAGCTTGGTAAATATGCTCTGTAGAAGGGTTATGTACGCCAAATCGAGGAACTTGTGCGCCTTCAAGGACAGCTGCGTTATCAGAATATGCGGAGATTGTTCCCAGCGGACTGATTTTTTCCGTATTTCTGATCATCTGGAAAAGTGACCAGTCGAGAAGCTTCTCGTCTATTGTCCACGATGCGTTAAATATTTTGTGCCTGCAATGCTCCGAGTTCACTTGAGCAAACATGAACAACTCCGCGTCGGTGGGATTACGGTTGATCGGTGAAGATCCAGATACAAATGCTTCCACCAAGTAATCAATTTCGTCTGCTGCAAGCGCGAGCCCCAGTGCTTTGTTCGCGGTCGAGAGCTTCTGACGTGCAGCACCAGCATCTACCTCTTCTCCTTCACCTCTCAATTCCACGATCCGCAGGGGGCTAGGGGCGTGATGTTGAAAAACTACGCCCTCGTGAGGTAGAGACATATGGACGCTCTGCGTCATACGATCGTGAATCAAATGAGACAGCGCAGTCAACTCTTCCTTCCCTAGATCTTCATCGTTTGCCACCTGGAAGACGAACGCGACCCCGCGTTCGAGACGATCTATGTGCTGTGATAAATTGCATATACCAGCGATGTCAGTTGCTTTGCTGGACCACGGTGATATAGAACCGGCTCTTGGTAGAACGTAGAAGACATTGTGTCTGGAGTGAAGTGCTTCAGATGTCGATGGAAGTCTGATGTCATCGCCGTAGTCCAGCAATAGATCAATAGCTTGTCTTTGTGGGGATGCCTTGTTAGCTAGGTCGTCCTGTAGCGATTGACTCGGGCACTTGATGAGGTGGATGTGGACTGCATCGACAGAGATTACGTCCGGTTTGATGGTTTTGATGTGCTGGAGAAGCGCTTGGCGCTTCGACCAGGAGAGTGCAGACGAGCCTGGGAGAACGAGCATGCCTGTGTGATGTCAGCGCTGCGTAAAATCCATTGTAAAGTCTTTCCATCTCACCGCAATCAGCTAATTTTCTCAATTGAGCTTGGATGGCGTTGTCGAAGTGACTAGCTAGTAGAAAATTTGAGTCTGATCCAGATCAATCATTTATCTAATCTTATCTTGCCTCAAATTTGTTGATATTTGGTTTTGTGCAATACTTGTTCTTGTGAGGAATGGATGCATCGATGAGCCACCGGGTCCGAATTGGACACTCCTGTGGCGGGTAAATTCGTTGAACCAGATCATCATCGAAGAGTCTACATCATTCGAAAATACATCGAAGCGTTTGTGTTGTATATCGGCTTGCGTTCACAATTTCCAATCGTGCCTGAGACGCGTGCGGAGTTCGAACTTCCAATCCTTGCTATGGCGTCCAGCTGCTCTTTTCATGCCATCGTATGTCTCTGTACATACTCGACAAAAAAACGCTTGAATTCCATGGAGAATGGATGTCTTTATCCCTCTCAGCACAGATGCAGAGGATGCTAGCAGTGCCGTCGATCTTCCCGCGTCTATTCGTGCGCAGGCGAGCGGAGCGCTTGTACTATGTATGTAACCTCATTGTTCACCGCCTCCTGCCATGCCAGGCCAGTGCTATCATATCCGATCATGGTAGATCTCACCAACATGCGGTGGATCTTCAAGCCCAAGCCTGTCGGTGATTTCAAGTTGACGCATATACCATTTGACTTGAGTTCCTTCGGGATAACGCCTTCACCTCAAGATAGACCTGGTGACGATTACCTGGAAGATGCGCAACTAGGGCCGTGACTAGTATTCCACCAATGCCTAGCAGATTCCTATGCTCCAGACAAATATATCTCCCGTCTTTGCAAGTGGAGATAAGTTGAAATAGCAAAGGATATATTTGATGGATCTTGGATGGATCCTACATGAATGGGTAGGTTCGGTTGTGGAAGTCAAAGTGGGAATTTAACCGGAGCCGGATTGTCGGAATGGATGTCTGCGAGTGCTACTTGAATCAAGGCCCAAAGTGTCGCCGTCGATCGAATATGGTCTCATCCCACCAGCAGCCATACTCATCTTGAATGCCGTATTCGCTTTCTACACTTGCCAATCCAGCCGGGACGCTACACTCATCAAATCATCTCCTCACTCTTCCTGCCCGAACCCACGATACGCACCGTTAACGCTATCCACTCTACCAGCTCGATAAATTTAGCACGACAATCAACTTTTATCGTTTAACTTGCGCCTACCCTCTCCCAGCTATCGGACGTACTGTTGTTCAGTGTCTTGTGTACTCTCATTGCTAATCCTCTTCATCCTTCGCAGATATCAACTTTCATAGACTCCTCTCCGACGTTTGGTGCAGATGAATCACGCCTCAACAACTTCAACACCATCCACGATCCTGCTATGACTCCCAACACAAGTCTCTGGAGGATGATTCCCCCCTGCATTTCTGCATAACCTGCAACCCAATCAGTAGCAAGTAGCACTGACGAACAAGAAGTGCCTGCTGCTACCTTCACGTACCCAGAAGCATGATGGTGCATTTTGTGTGCTCGCTATAGATGTTTTACTCAGTCCGCTGATTGGCATGTCTGTGCACTGGAGATATGCATAACTCGTGCTAGCTCAGCTGATCTCAACTGACATGAAACATACAGTCTCGATTTCGTCAAGGACGCCGGCGAGTGTTGACAGGTACCAGCGAAAATGATGGAAATCGTGTCACATTCCAAAGAGACGATTTCGTTCCCAATCTCTTCCTAACACGCCTGTGAACGATGCCCTGCCTGCAGGGTCAATCAAGACTTCGAGTGAATGGCACTCACTACTGCGAGTTGTCGTGCCAGCTTCCTGGCAAAATAATCCCTCAGTCTGCATGCGACACTAGGCAGCATGCAGAGTTCCTTCACTACCAGTGACAACCTCGTCAGATTCAGATATAAGAATGAGACGATCAGCCTACCCTTACGTCTCCGTACACGCCGTGCGAGGCTGAATTACATGTGAAGTGAGAAGGACCCTTCAAACCACGGACTTGAGAGACAGTAACTGCCATGAGAATGCTGCGTTTGAAGTTATCTGAGACGGCGCTGACAGCGCTGACATCTCGCACCAACTGCCCAGTGCAACACCTACTCAACATTTGTATAAGGGCGCGACGTCTCTGATAAATTAGGTGTCGGTACGTGCTCTCATGAATCAGCAGCAACATTTGAGCTTCACCCAGTCCGCTGTTCAGCACGTCAATCAGTTGGACAACTGTAAAATCAGGATCGGTGCTAGGTAAAAAATTGACAAAGAATCAGAAAACTAAACGGTACACTCGATACAGCGGTTCGTTAAGTGGAGCTACGAATTGATGTTAGCAACTGTGAGGACGAATGGTAAAGACTAAGAACTCACGCATCTCGACAACTCGACCAGCGTGTCCCATGTACCATGCGGCTCAAATCAAGCTCGGGATATCCTCGGGTATCACCAACAAAGTCCAAGGAGTATAAATTGCATGTCGGGGAGCGGGAGGTACCCAGAAAAGGAGGTGTTGATTGGGACCCATCATCCATCCATCAGCCTGCAGCAAGAAAGGGGTTGAGATAGAATTATAATGAGAGGTGGGTGCAACCAAGTCAATGGGGTTGGTCAGGGCGTGTTCCGGGCTGGACGAGAAGCAAATGAGGTGATTGTTATAAATGTTGGTTGTGATACGCCTTTCTTGGATATGAGGTGTGGTGCTTCGATGCAGCAAAGACGCGGAAGAATCTGGCTCTCGGGACTTGGGGGATGACTGCACTTTCACTGCACTCCACAGACGGACAGTCTGGTCAATCGAATCAGACGCGATGCGAGTACCATCCGGTGAGAACGAGACTGACGAAACAAATGCAGTGTGCCCCTCCAAGGGCTCACCCAATGCCTGTCCAGTCGCTGCATCCCAGAGACGCACAGTCTTATCCCAAGAACCAGACGCGATGCGAGTACCATCCGGTGAGAACGCGACTGAGAGAACTTCGTCAGTGTGCCCCTCCAAGGGCTCACCCAATGCCTGTCCCGTCGCTGCATCCCAGAGGCGCACAGTCTTATCATCCGAACCAGACGCGATGCGAGTACCATCCGGTGAGAACGAGACTGACCAAACCGCTTCAGTGTGCCCCTCCAAGGGCTCACCCAATGCTTGTCCCGTCGCTGCATCCCAGAGACGCACAGTCCTATCCCAAGAACCAGACGCGATGCGAGTACCATCTGGTGAGAACGAGACTGACCAAATCTTTTCAGTGTGCCCCTCCAAGGGCTCACCCAATGCCTGTCCTGTCGCTGCATCCCAGAGACGCACAGTCCTATCTACAGAACCAGACGCGATGCGAGTACCATCCGGTGAGAACGCGACTGAGCGAACCCCTTCAGTGTGCCCCTCCAAGGGCTCACTCAATGCCTGTCCCTTCGCTGCATCCCATAGGCGCACAGTCTTATCATCCGAACCAGATGCGACGCGAGTACCATCCGGTGAGAACGCGACTGATTGAACTGCTGCAGTGTGCCCCTCCAAGGGCTCACTCAATGCCTGTCCCGTCGCTGCATCCCAGAGACGCACAGTCTTATCATCTGAACCAGACGCGATACGAGTACCATCCGGTGAGAACGCGACTGAGTTAACCCCTTCAGTGTGCCCACTGATTACAGCCTGAACAGCTGTCCAGTTCAAATCACGGCCGGATGCCAGACGAAGGTTATTTGGAAACCTTGCCGTAAATTTAGTAGCCATGGTGGAGTTGACGGGGGAGAATGGGAGTGCCGATAAATATAGATGCGGTGTGCTGTACAAAATCATGCCACCAAACACTTGAATGAATCTTTGTACATCCATCACGGTGCGCCGCAAATCTTCATATTCAGAATGATCCTGTAATTTGTAAGCTGTTCGTCTGACATTGCCTCATAGGTATGTGCTCACCTTCAGCCACTTGGCAACAAGTGGAAGTACAGTAACTGCACCTCTGATCGCATTGAGAAGTCCGAGTGCTTCAACCCAGAACATCAGTCGCTCGTTGTCGAAGAGCGAACTTATTTCCTTCGCGAGCTCATCTTCAAAGTCTGTTGTCTGGACATGTGTAGCCCAGTGTCGACAGGAATAGGAGAGATGTGCGGGAATAGATGTTTTGACACGTTCAGGCAACCCCGTATCTTGGGAATTAGGGAGGTACGACGACTTCAAATCACAGATATTGAAGCGAAGGCTATGCTCCATCACTCGCAATGACGCCAATGCAAGGTCGCAGTCTTGTGCCTTGGTTCTCTCGACGAAGAAGTCTCCACTGGATGATTCATCTGTCAGGAATTCTTGGAAGGTCGCATGAAGGGGACGGATGGGGGTATATGAGTTCGTGGTGCCACCGAGGAGGGCACCCATGCGTTTGATCACTACATCTACTTAGCAATGGTCGTGGTCCTCCGGGAAATGGTGTCGCATAGCCTGCAGTGAAGCTAAAGGGAGGGGTTCGGCAGTGGCAAGTATTTGTCCCATCACGGAACGAAATCTCGCTATTGCTTTCTGATACTGGACTTTTGTATACTTATCCTTTGGCGTGATTTCTGTCAAAATGAGCCGATACATATCGTACAACAGGTTTCTCCGCTCCCCGGGATGGCGGTTCACGACAGCATCAAATAAATCCATCGGGGATAAGCCGGTATAATCTCCCTTGATGTATCCGCACGCGAGACGCGCCCACTCGAAGAGTCCGTCAGATTTCGCAGCGAGGTCTGCAAGATGTTTGTCCTGGAATTCTGATAGGTCTTTCAGCTCCTCAGATATGAAGGCATGAATGTCACGCTCCACGACCTTGTGCGGAATGTCGTCCATGGACAACCGTAGAATATGATCAGCACCTTCAAATTCCTTTTCGATATCGGCAAGCGGACGAGAGGTGACGAGAATACGAAAGTTTGAAGGGAGTTCCGTGATTTGGGGAAGTCCTTTGTCCTGAAGTCTGCCAGCAAGTATGCGGAGGAGATTACGTCGCGTCTCCACTCCACCGCTCTCATCTAGTGCTTCAATGACGACCAAGACAGGCCCTACACTTGACGCAGGGAACTTCTTTAGCGGTTCCATGAGAAGCTTGCGCCACTGCTGGGTGATGTCTGTCGTATTCTTGAGCGAGTTTGCATTCTTGACTGCATCCGCTAACGCTCGTTTCATCCCCGGATCACGATCAGCGAGATCGCGCGCGATAGTAGAGAAAATCTTTTCATGGCGACGGTCTGCTTCTCTGTGCCGATCGAAACAAAAACACGAACCAAGGCCACCCGTTTCATTGAACCAATTGGCAATAGTGTGGGCAATGGCTGATTTGCCCTTGCCTGCAGGGCCAGATAGCCACATTACACGCGGAACAGAATCTCCACTGCTGTTGATCCACTTGGTGATTTGGGACAGAATGTCCGTGCGAGTGCCTGACAGACATTGCTTCGTGGTATCTACTCCCGCACCCCCTGCATAAACCATGCCGCTAAGATCGAGTGCTTCACCTTAAAGGGCTTGAGTATATATAAAATCTGAGGCACGTAAGAAATTTTACCCGCAAACTGGACAAAGACAGCTACGTCCCGATCAGTTTGATCCCGAAATTGTTGCATGAGCCCATCCAAGGCGTTGTTGTACTGTGTGATGATATCATCTGTTTCCGCAACAATGTTTTTACCGACTCTCTTCCCTATGGTCATAGTGAGTATAAGGTACACGTGCCAGATGCAATTGCCTGACAACTCACAGAAGCTTTTCGTCTTTGTGTATTCCCTGATGAAACGGGCACACTCGAGAGTCTGCTGAGCAATCTTTCCAACGATATCGCGCATCGAATCAATTTTGCTAAGACTGTCATCTTGAGTAATGAAGCGGTAAACTTCAACCAATTTCATGAGAAGACTATGGACCGATGTGTCGCGCTCTGCTTGAGAGATTATAATCTACATGGAATTATGACTTTTGAGTGGGAGACTGAACTCCAGGAGAAACCCAACGTACTTTGGATGCAGCAGACAGCACGCCGAGCGCCATCTTTGCGTATGGATGCACCTATAACTTTATTAGTTCGCTACCAACTAAGGAGAGCAGCCCGTACGTTTGCGATTTTCTCAATTGCAGTATCAAAAAATTTCAGAGGTTGAAGGCATGAGGTCTGGAAATCATCTGCGGCAGCGAGACCCGCTGGGGCATTATTGGCAGTGTTTGCAATAGAAATCGCATGTCTCCCCAGTAATCCCATGCTTTGCGTACCATCGTAGGCACCCTGAAGTTCAGCATTAATTAATTGGGCATCAGGAGCTTCCTCGCCAGAAGGAGTAGCTTGAACCTGTGGGACCGCCAAAATCAAAATCAGATACATAAATAAAGTCAAGATGTCTGACGAAAAGACCTGTGAAGCAGGCTCCCCGGACAACCCTCGGTTCACGGAGTCGCTGGGAATCTCCAATGTGGCGGGATGCTTGTTGTCGTTGGAAGGATGCAGCATGTTCTGGACGCCTGTGAGAAACCCGAAAAACTAGTGTAGCTAATTCGAGCACTTACTTCGGCTTGCTGGCTCGATGAAGACCCTTCAATTTCAGTGCTCTGGACAGCATTGGTGCGGTTGCGTGTTCGCTTGAAGCGCTTCTGCAAAATCTCAGCCGTATTCAGATAAGCATTCACGTCTACGCACAGGAAGTTTTTTGATTAACCCATTCTTCATTTTCTGCAGGGACTGACAGACTCCTGTACGAGATTGGTTCTGGACGAAGAATGTAAAAGGGGAGCGATGGATATCAAGAGACCGCGCACCGAGCTTTCAGCAACATTTGCCTGGCTGGATCTGGAGGCTCCTTGATCTGGTCTGTGGTCTGCACTCATCACGAGTGGCTGTAGATTTGGATCAGGATGAGAGAAACGGTGGGGTGCACTGAGATATACGGTAGTGTGAGAAGGGAATGGGCATTCTCAACCTTTGGCGGGAACCTTCGAAGCCAACACACGGTTGACTTCAAGCGCTAATCATTCAGTCACGCCAGTTTATTTAAAGAGCGGGTTGCTGCATGCGCGTCAAAGTGCACGATAATAACGAGAACTACTATCCGGAGAGAGCTCGGTCTACTCCAGAGTCGAATTGTGCAGTTGCCAACCCAGATATTTAGGTCCGACGTCAAAGTTCAACGGCCTGCTTCGGGCCACTCCGAGCGAGTCACGCTTTGGATAATCTGGATCACCTAGGCTCCATCGACATTTGACAGGTGTCACTTCCTTTCAGTAATTATCAGCCAGTCAAGACTACAGGAGCTCATCAGTGACATACTGAACCAGATTTGCCGTAGCTGTGTTTCTACGACGAGAGCATCAAGTTGAATGCCTTCCACTAATACCTCACACACACAAGGCGGGGTTCGTTAGGAATATTACATTCCTACTTCGGAGTCAAGCTTGAAGCTTGAAGGCCCGCGTCCTCATCATAGGCAAATTCATCGCAGCAGATCTCCTTGCGAATAGCATCAAGAGCTTCCAGTGGCCTCCGCAGATGTCTGCGACAAGTCAATCCACGTGGTCAGGGCGAATGTGACCCTGGCCTTTGAGGCTTCCGTGCACCTGTCCAAACTTCGGCCCAAACACTTACTCGTCACCACCAGAGATGTCACAAAGTGCCAAAAATGTGCGCGTGGTGCTTGCAAAGATGGTCTACGTCGCGTCCTGACATGGGCAAGGATCTGCAAGGATATCCAACAGCGAGCAAGCATCAGTGCGATCGATGCACGACCCATGGAACTTGCCTTATCCGAGTCAGTAGCCCAGTTTGCGAACCAGTTTGAAGAGGATGGTTTTCAAAAAAAAATACACTCCAATGCTGGGATTGCAATCTATGCGACACCCAATGACTGTGGATGGTTGGGAGACGACGTATAATGGTCTATCCTATAGCTCCCCAAATATTTCTCGCTCAGGCTTCAAGTGAATTACTTGTCAACAGCGCTATTGAGCATCCTCATGCTGATACGAACCTCAGTCTGCGTCGAAACACGTTTTGTCTCAAGCGAGCCCTATAACTTCGCTAACAAACTTTCAGGAGCCGGCCAATGGCCGAGCATTCTGGAGAAGCTTGATGACTCAGACTACTGCACCTCCTACTGATACTGAGTATCAGATAACCACGTTTGTTTATATCGACAATATCAGGTTGTGAAGTTTTTGCTCGATGCTGTGTTCTTCCAAAGCAGAACATTTTTACATTTCCCCAATAAGCGTTCAGGAGCCGAAATGGCAGCGTGGATCGTCTTCTATGAATCTCTGACGATCGGCACAGCACTTGGATGTCGGCTGTCCCCTCTCTCGTGGTCTGCCGCGAGGAAAGCTCGAGGCTCTCAGGATAATTGACCTTCAGTCTGCGGTTTGTACCCTTGCTCTGCATCTTGTACACCTCAGTCTCATATTCCAGTCCCTGCTAACCCTTACCCATACACAAAATGCCACATTTCCAGAGACAGCCGTTCAGTTGGGCCGACTGCGAAGATCCTGATATTCTGGCTCTGACTGCTGCGACACAGCTCGTGAGCACCATAGCCACACTTGATACCCATCGATGACTTATGCGCTATCATAGCCACCCGACAGGTCTGTCAGGCACTACAGCGGCATCACAGAACCGTCATGGCTACCACGCTTGAATTCCTTCAATTCTGGTCATTCTAATTATTCCAGTCACGATGCCTCAGAGCATGGGTCTCCTGTACTTATGGACGATCACTATCGTGCCCACCATAGTCCTGCAGATGCTCCTGATGCATTGATCTGTTATGTCAGCTTGCAAATTTACATCTTTGTTTTCTCAGCCATTTATTAATATCTTTTCTGTAGCCCGATTTTGGACAGTCTCATGAAGAGCCCATGACATTGGGACGCTGGTTGCGCCTACTAGGACGACGCGCCCGCCGAGCAAGCGGGTACCTTTGACTTGCCTTTGACCAAGTCTCTAGAATTAGAAATGTCCTCATTGAGTGACAACGGTTGTAATCTGGAATTGTTTCCTCTCATCTTTGCCTCCAGCCACTGTACATGTATGTAGACGCCCTGCGGTTTACCACGCAGTTTTTTTTTCACGATCATGTCCTGAATTGTCTTTTCTGTTGATACCTTAATGATACCCCGTCACTAGTACTATTCCCTACACAATCACGTTTTTGCAGATGCTTGTTCATGTGCAAGCATCAAGAATTCTGCACTTCCTTTTCTCCTCCGCACTTTCTCATTTCACGCCGAACTTCATTCTGAGCGATTCACCTCTGTGCTTTCATGTACTGGTGGTGTGCCTCCCACTGTGTGCATTGCGATACGGAGAACATTAGCCGGAACTGTGTTCGGCTTCTATAGGCCTCTTCCGGCTCAGTACGGCACATCGGCATATCCCGATTCTTGAGTCTTGACGGTGTATTTTCAGCTATTTCCATATCGATAGACCAAAATCGATTTTACACGCTTACCGCCTTTGCTTAGTTTTGGAGCAAAACAAACAACCGCCTCCCCGCCTTCCCTGACCTTGATGTCATATATTTCTTAATTCGAGCATGATGTTGTCGGGCTACTAGTCTAATTCGTCTCCGGCATTGGCAAGCAATGACATTGTATGATGTATTTCAACTCCACTATAGCAAGTGACTCAGCCTATCAGTAAACTGGTGAAACTCAGATATTCCCAGCCGAGGTGGTTCTTTCCTAGACATGACGTTATAAACCAATATAAAGCAATAAAAAGTGATGTAAAGCAATATATGAGCCTGAACTGATCTTGAATTGGGGTGATTACATAGCTTTTTATTGCTTTATATTACTTTGTATCGTAATATACAGGAAAGAAGCATTGGGCTTACAAAATCTGACAATATCGACTAATATAATTTGTTCACCGGTTTACTGATGGCCAATACCTGGCGATGAGGCTAACTCGTCCGTCAATCAATCATGTCTCCGATTTCATGTGGGCAGACATTGTGACCCATTGTTGTTTGACAGACTCTGGTATGTGTCGACGATTCCCTACCATGATGTGACCGGCGTGGATATGACGTTTCGATCCCGAAGCTGTGCTGCGCCTTTGTTGACATTTCTGACTAATTACTCCAAAGATAAACAAGGTCGGTGAGTTGTGTAACGTTGGCTTCCTAGGCTATTTTCAACCTATGTATAAACAGTATATGATAAATACTGTCCGCGATAATCAAGCGTGAGCTTTGGTTATTGCTGCCTTTTGGCCTAACGGTTAAGGGACGACAATTCTGACTACTTCCACAGCGTCTAAGGCAAGATGGGCAAGCTCACCGTCTTGGGGTTTCTTCGCGAGCAATGGACAGAGCTCCCGATCTCCACTGCGGACGTCGGGGACCAGTCGCTGGTCGTGGTCGGTGCTAATGTCGGGCTTGGAAATGAAGCTGCTGTGCATTTAGCCCAGCTGAAGTCTAAGAGCCTGTTGATTACTAGCAGAGACGAAGTCAAGTGCGAACAATCAAAAGCAGGTATGCATAAACCCTCTGAAAGTTACCAGGGGGGTTTATGACTTGTATAGACGTGGAGACCCGGTCTGGCATGACTGGTATCGAATCCTGGCCTCTTGAGCTAAGCTCATTCGATTCAGTACGTTCTTTTGTGGACAATTTTGAAGCGAAGGGATGCACAGCCAATGTTCTTATCGCCAACGCCGGCATATCGACGACGAAGTACGCGAAAACCTCAGACGGCTACGAAACCACGTGAGCGCCTCGCTATCATCACCATTGTTTTGTCTCGAGCATTTTCATAGATTTCAAGTGAATTACCTGTCAACCGCTCTGTTGAGCATATTGATGCTGCCTCACCTCATCAAGACGGGGACTCCTGAACATGCCTCGAGACTGGTTATTGTGTCTAGCGAGGTTCATTATTTAGCGAACAGACTAAAAGGGGCAGACAAATGGCCCAGTATCATCGAAACAATCAACGATGAGACGTATTGTACCTCTAGGCAAGTTCCATCAACGTATTTTCCTGCACTCATAATAACATGCAAGCAGTGTAATGTCAAACCGCTACCCCCTATCCAAGCGTGAGTAACAGAGTGCATGCATTATTGTGCTCACCACTCCGTCATGCGCAGTCCTCGAAGTGATGTTCATCCGTGAGCTTTCTTCTCGACTTCCCACACCAACGTTGGTCGCAGTTTCGGCTGTCAATCCCGGATATTGTCACTCCCGTCTTTCGCGAGAAATCGAATCAAATCCTTTCCTCAAGGTTTTCGTGAGCATTCACAAAGGGTTACTGGCACGCCCAACTGAGATGGGTAGTCGGACACTTGTCCATGCGGCAATCGAGCCAGGTGAAAGGGAACGGCATGGCCACTACCTGTCGAGCTGTCAAGTTACCGAAGAGAGCGATTATACTCTCTGCGCTGAAGGAAGGGAGGTTTCGAAGCGTTTGTGGGTGCGTACCTGCTCATTTTTGCCTACCATAGTGCAGGCTGATTCTCGACTGAACAGCATGAGACCCTCAAGACCCTTGGAGACATCGATCCAAGAGTGAATACAATTGTATCTGAACACCTCACCCAGGACGTAGCATAACTGTTATTCATAGATCGACACCATGTATAATTGTGTGTTCTGATCTGTGGATGCCAGTGGGATAAAATTCAATCTATCGATGCTTATGCAGCAAGTGCTTGAAACAGCTTGTTTGTATATTTTGGCAGATCGCTGTCGCTATAATATTGTGGTCGAAGTTGGTGAGGAAGCTTCCAGCACGAACTTTGAGGACGATAGGTGAAATCGCGAGCTGTAACTTTTATAACAATCTAGGGATGACAAGGACGAGCTCGAGATCATCTACTGGTCACCTCTTATCCCTGCCTCTCGCCCCTTTACAAGCAAACCACAGCTGTAACATGACTGCTATATGCCCTCCAGGTGGTAAGATAGTTTCTTGAACGTGACATCAATCATGTCAAGATTTCCTCTTCGTCGAAGGTCGCAATCAACTCAATCTGGGTAATTCACTCTGCTCTCAACATCATAAAATGTCATTTGATTTGGTGTAATCCGAGTTCCAGCGGACGAATGAAATGCAAAGTCAGCAGGATAGAGCTACATATATGTGAAATGAAGTGTGCTCGTTGACATTGGGAAATATATGAAATGCTACAGTAAAGGATATATGAAAAGAAGGGAAGAGCACGGCATTAATGCACAGTGATAGGTATTAACAATATCCGTGGCGCGTAGCGTACAAAATGCAGAACAAAGCGTTATCATGATAAGCTGTATCAGAGTTACAATGCAAAGACAGCAAAGGAATTCGTTGTGCTTTTCGTCTGCGTCGGAGATACTGCGAGGGCGTCGTCGTCAAACGGAGTTGCAAACGGGTTTATGGTGCTGCTGGACTTCCGCGCGTGAGTGGTCGTGAGAAGCCGGGTAACGGGAGCGACGGATTTGGGGAGGGAGGACGGGGCCAGCCCCGGTTGGAGAGGGGCCATAGCCGGCTTATTCTTATTAGCGAGAAGCGCAGCTTGCACTTGTGACGGATAGAGCGTCAATGGGACAGTTGCATGCTGTTGGGGCATCTGCTCGAAGGCGTGATGGAGCGGCATGGCGAGCGGGCTTGGTTCTTTGGCCTGCGGAGGAGTGAAGCCGTATTCGTCGAATGGCCCAACGTCAGTGGGCACGCTAGCTTTCCTGCGCTGCTCTGGATGAAGCGGTGGTGGAGAGAAGGAAATAGAAGGAAGTGCTGGGTTCTTGGCAGGAGCAACCGTATTCTTCGTCCATGGCAGAGTGGGTGGAGTTGGTGAGACAGACCAAGCAGAGGCAGGCTCTTCTCGAGTCGGGGACTGCTCAATGTGCGGTAGGTCATCCGGCTTGAACGAGGCAGCATGCGCGGTCGAAATTGTCAATTGAGGTCTAGGAGGCCGGGTCATTGACCTATCGACGACAAATTCCTCAGCTGGAGCAGCCTTCTTCGTAAAGAGGTTTGTCATTGGCTTGAACCAGTGCGACTTGGGTTGTTCGTCTTCCACATGTAAAAAGTCATCTCCACTTTCTGCGTTCTTCTTCCTCTTTCCCAGAGCCATCAGACGCATTGGCCTGCTAATGGTGCGAGAAAGTATTGACGGCTGCGGCTGCTGCTGCTCAACTTTCGGCTCAGCTCCCTCACGGAAAAAGCTATCCCAACTTTTCTCAAATTGAGGTTCAAGCGATTTCAGCGGATGATTGGCAGACCGTCCAAATGGATTAAGGCTGAATGCTGAACGCGGTTCAGGAAGAGGCGTAAACGAACGAAGACCCATATCAGGCGTCTTCTCGCCCTTCTCCGAATCCTTGCTGATGTGAACGATGGGCGGTGCGTTGGGAAAGGCTGCTATGATATCGTCGATATCGTCGCGTTGCTCCTTGCGCCATTTGCGCTTCTTGTATGCTTCAACCCAATTTCTTGCGTAGGAATGCCAGAAAACGACAGCGAGACCCATGAGTACGACGACGCCCCAGAGAATCAGGAACAGGGCAAACATGATTCGCTCCTGCTTGAGGGAGTCGACGTACGTCGCCACAAGCCTTCCGATGAGTCCGCTTGAGTCACCTTGGCCGCCACCAACCGCGGCGGTTGCAATTGGCTGAGTGATCTCATTGACATCGGACGATGAAAGCACCAAGACGGTCTCGTTGACAGTGGGAAGATCAACAATCAAGTTCTCGTTCAGGAACGTGAGTGCCTCCTCGAGTGCATAGACCTTCGAGCCGATAATGCACCGGACGAATTCTTGCGCAGTGTTCTCCAGGACGGTGCCATTGAACACGGTCGCAACGATATTCTGAACATCGGTGTAGAAGTTGTTCAGCGTTGTATTGAGTGTTGTGGTGGTCCCGTTCACCCAGCCGAACAAACCGTTGTTGACGGAGGACTGAGCGGTCTCTACACGTGCATTGATGGTGCCAGCGTACGATGATGACTGGTTGTACATTGAACTGTTCACCTGCGCAAAGATCGTGCTGGAGAGATCCTGCACACTCGCAGCCGCTTGTGCAGTGTACTTTGCTTCCAAAGGGCCGATGGCAAGAAGCTGGACTTGAACGGACAGTAGACCAAAGAAGCCGATCAAGAAGCAGGCAAGTGCAGGCGCATGGAAAATGTAGTGCAGAAACCATCGCAGGTGAGTGTGCTGTGAAGGGGACATGCGCAATTTGGCCGAGAGGCTGTTGGCTATGCGAGTAAGCAGTGGATGTTGCGCATCCGCCTGCAGCATGAGGAGATTGTGGTCGGTGAGCGTGACAGAAGGGGCACTAGCGGAGCCGGTGTACACCGTGGTAGGGTCAGAAACCCATGCCTCACGAGTACGATGGAGGTGAAACTGCAAGCAGCGCCACTTGTACCACTCGAGGGCACAGTGCCCTGCTAGCAGGGCGAAGAGAATAAGAATCAATATAATGGTGCCAATTTTCGTAATCGTAAGGAGGTCGTTGCCGAGATTGTCAACTGATGAAGTGTCCAAATTGTTGCAAAATGAAACCGCGTTCTGAGCAGGGACAGGAAGGGTCGATGCATCAAAGACAAGGCCTTGGAACGTGCTGTTGATGTCAGACTTCACAGCCTCGAAAGGTGTATCGACGCTAATGCGGGTTAGTAGACGTAGATGCGCATTTCGGTGTAAGACTTACAGAGATACAATAGAGTTCTTGATCGACGACACGGTCGGCAGCGAATTGTTGAGCTGAATTAACGCATTCTCGAAGTCTGTTGGGATAGTGATACTGGACAGAGAGTCCAGGCTCGAGACGTCGAATTGTGGCGCACTGATTTTCCCGAAAGGATTGACTTTGTTGAGATCGTTGACTATTGTTGTAATGGCAGAGTTGAGCGAGGTGGCATCGTTCTTCAAACCTGACACAACGCTGGTAATGGTACTTTGCAAGAAAGAGGTTATCTAAGCTATCATCAGCAAAAAACTATCGGAAGACAAGTTGTTCGCACCTCTTGAACAGCAGCAATGAGAAGCGCAAGTGCACCTCCAACAATTAATTCGAGGAAACATAAAAACGTGGAGCGGTAAATGTCAATCAAGAAGTTGATGATCGCTTCCATGACAGTCAAAGAGAGAATCAGAGCTGCACGCGCGTCGTTCATGGTGCCATTGATAGTATCTGCGATTAACTGATTTGAGGCTATTGCCATATACCGCGGAGCACTGGCCGCAGCTGTAGCAGCTTGCTCTGCTGCTTGACATGCGACCAAGAGGTCACCCTTTGCATTGGCTACCGCAGTTTGAGCAGATTGGGATGACAGCTGGAGCCTAAAGATCACGAAAATGAGTGAAATAATTGGATATGCTAGCCAGGCAAGGGAAAGGATGTGTGGAAGTTGAAGGTAAGGTCTGAGAGTCGTGCTCGAAGTCTGTATTGTAGAATGAGCGGCATAAACTGGCGGAGGTGATATTCCTCTTTGAGCGCGAAAGGAGAAGGACATCTGTGATGACGATGATGGTCGACCTGCGACGTCGAATAAGAATCAAGTCGCCAACTGGTGGCGGTCGTCAGCAATGAAGAGAGAAAGATAGAATAATTAGCAAGAAAGAGGGCCCTAAAAAGAAGCGCTGGAGTAAACCATTCTTTATCCTTTTGGAAGCCAAATCATCATTGTCCCAGCACGGCGCGTCCGAGTCCTCCGCATCCTCATTGTTCTGCAAGTGGACGAAGGACGAAGCACAATAAGCAGTTCCCAATTAGGTAACCTTGTGGTATGGTCGGAGTTCGGAGTCTTTTTTTGTTTCCGTCGGCAAAATCGTAAATTGCTATGTATTATTATTTAGTAGCACCGACTGCCAGCAACCACAGCTTGTTGACTCGGACCTTCTGCACCGGATCATCAGTTCTTGTCTCACTAGCCGTCGCAAGGCTGACCTGGAGAAAATCCACTAGCGACTACTCAAGCCTAAAGCCGCAGATGAACTAGTTGTAACCCCATGTTTTCCAAGAGAAGTCACTTTGCAAAGTAGCTCCGAGTCGGCTTGTCGACACCCTCAGGCTCTTCTGGTGCCGTTCGGCTTGACTCGGAGGTGGTCAATTCGTCCTGTGAGCGCACGTCCACTCCACAAACTTCTAAACTCCTTGTAAGTTGTAACCCAGCGGTCAGCTGGCAAACCTTTTCTTTCCCACATGAATATCAACTACTAGCCGTCGAACAGATACCCGACAGTCAACAATTGGAAATGTCCAAAAGGTTTTCCCGTTTCGTGGGCGTCACTTGTGCCCCACTCACCCACTGTCATTTGATCTCTTGTACCCGATTCACGAACTTGCAATTGTACGGTGAGGCTCCACGCTTGACGTTCCGCGTATGAAATTCAGGCGCCCTATTGGATTATATTCAACACTAAGTCTTATTCGGGAAGATTCCTGTCAACTGTACCACCTCCCTTTCAGTTCGCCGCACAAGAGTCTAAGCATCCAATGGAGGAGCGAATGTCATTCAAAGATTTACCCCTGGGCCTGAGGTGCGTCGCGCATGACTTGTTGGTCGCACTTCCCCTCTCGATATTGCAACTCGTCGTCTCTTGTGCACCCGCTTCTCACCTTTCCCTCCCTAACCTGTATCGCCAGATACGTACGTAACTTGTAGTCGCGTAGTCGGTGTCCCACTCTCGCCGGCAGAACCTTATGGTATTATTCCTTCCACTGTCCTCAGTACTGACTCGAGCATTTTCGCCGACGCAGTTCAACGCGACGCCCTCTCGATAACACATCCTCACTTCTAAAAAAGCCAATCCCGCACCTCATTCGATTCATCAACTGTGCATGTGCAGGCCCGTCTCAAGTAAATCCCACATGTGGTGCGCTGTCCTACTTTTACATTACAGAAACCTAAATCTGTGCATACCCGTCTTATACACTTCCTACCGAAAGGAGAGACGCATTCTAGAGTGACGCTGATGAGCAGGCGGAAGAATACGCCAGAAGTGAATGTACACCTCAGTGATAATTGCTGACAAGCGCAAAATACGCCAGCTAGATGACTCTGTCTACTCCTTGGACCATTTTCTTTTCCCAGCCTTCCTTTTGTATCTGCCTACTTCATGAACGAGTTTAGTCCGCTAGATTATGATGAAACAATGTCCATCATAGAGTTTTATGCGTCGTCCGCTTTCGTACGAGTCAACCTGAGGCTATACCGCACAGCTTCTTCGCTGGGGCCATGAGTCATGATCTTGAGCTGCGCAGCTGATTTTTCATTTTAGGACAAACGGCTTATTACTAACAATGCATGCACATCAAAACAGAAGCGACGTAGCACAGCCCATTCCTACAGGTTGTCTTCATACCGCCATGAACGGAAGCCTTGTCTCGGAGTACAAAGATATCGTCACCTCCAGAGGATTGACTTACCACTATCTGTCCTTGCCAGCGGTGGATGACAAGCCCACTCTACTCTTTGTCCATGGCTTTCCCTCAATTTCATACGATTGGTATCATCAGATCAACTACTTCTCTGAGAGAGGATTCGGAGTAGTAGCGCCTGACATGCTCGGATACGGCGGCACGTCTAAACCCACCGATATGTCCTTCTTTCTGCACACCGCTATCGCGCAAGACTTGCTTGACATTCTTGATGCCGAGAAAGTCCAAAAAGCCATAGCCGTTGGACATGACTGGTAAGATACAACTGAACGCGCTCCAGCCAAATTCATAACTGTCATAGGGGAGCGCGCATAATTTCCCTCCTGTCAATGAAACACTCTGACCGTTTCTTGGGTTTCGCGTGGGTTGTTGTCACATACGACACATACACCCCCTTCCCCCCCATTGATGTTATTTTGGAGATGAATATCAAGGCATTCGGTCGGCCACTACTGGGGTACTGGAAGTTTTTCGAACAAGATAGCGCTCCCCAGGTCATCGAGAAGAACGTGTGTGTTTGATCAATGTTTTCACCACTTGATATTGATAAGGCGCAAAGCTGGAATCATTAATTTCCGTGCTTTATCCGGATGACCCAGATAATTGGCTGACTCTAATGAATCAACCCGGGGAGATACAGGCCTTCGTCGAAAATGGAAAAACGACAAAGAGAGCCAGTTATCTCACAGACGAGGTGCTTCTTATTCCTGTCAGGCTTGTCTCAGGATTAACTATTTTCGTAAAATAGCACCACTCACGTTTGTTGGAGTCACTAAGGAAAGGCGGGTTGACGAGTGCCCTAAACTGGTACAAGTGCATGCTCGGTGGTGTTAATTCCCGCATCATGGAAGGTGCGTCACGACATCCGGTTCATTGCTCGATATTGCATTATCTGATCTCGATTTGCTGTTGTGACAGAGATACCAGAAGAAAACCACTTTATCCAGAAACCCGCGTTCTTCGCGGTGGCGAGGAAAGACCACGTATGCGTGTATGATTACGCCGTGCCACGTATGAAGAAATACGCGATGGGAGGTCTCAAGATGGTAGAGTTCCAAGGAGGACACTGGGTTCACTTGGAGGAACCGGAAACGTTCAATAGAGAGCTTGAGGGTTGGATTCGTGATACGTTGCATCAAAGTTGTTGAGGAACGTAGGCCTCAGGTGGTCACGAAGACCCACGAAGATCAGCTGTATGTCGTTAATCCACAATCTATCCGATCTCACCCAAAACGCTATGAATCTGAGTGTAATTGCTGGTTTGCGCATGAGGGTAGGGGTGATGTGAACGAAGACAACACCGAGATTAAGCAGGCCACACATTCGAGTTCAATCAAAATGCGCACGTTTGTTGACGAACAAATTGATACTTATTGACGTTGTCGCGGAATCTGTAAAGTCAAGAAAGGCGATTGTTTTGTTGACCAGCGTAACTTACACACTGAAAATTGAGATGGTGTAATCTAATGATGCAACAAACAACAGTAGGTTTGATGCAGATGTGTAACACAAGAACTAGGCCAGATGGGCTGCGATGTCAGTGTATCTAAGTTAATACCTGTTGTCGAATCCAGAGGGTTGCAGGTAAATGACGGTATATGGGGAATGTATATGACAGCGCAGCGAAGCGTGAAAGCCGAGGTCGGTGAATTGTTTGTCAATCAAGACCTATCACCGGTCAGCGTACAGTCATTACAACCACAAACCGGAGTGGAGGAGAAAAGGGATGCGGCAAAAATACAAAACGCACATTTTGTAATCCACTGTTACTTCCTCTGGGTTCTCCTCTTCCCCGTCACCAACTGCATAGGAAATGGAAATGTCAAGATCGCGGTTGTTTCGCGCGTTCGGTGCGCAAGAGATTACGCCAGTGATTTCTTGCCCTTTTGCGATAGTAATTGTCGAGGGGGTGTAGAACACTGTCTGCCTGTTTCGAAAATTAAATACCTGAAGAACAGAAATTTGAGTTGCAAACGTACTTCCAGTGCGTGTATTGCGCATGAGGGCCAGTTGAAAACTTGACTTTCTTATGTGTGCAATCGAAGACGATGTCGAACCAAGCGAGGAAAGCATGAACATCTAAAGTGGCGCAAATGAATGCTGCAATTATATCTAATACTATTATACTCACAGTCGTCGCGTGTGGCAACGAGGTGAAAAGGTGCTGTAAAAGTCAGGTCCTCCTTTGTTGCTGTCAAAAGATCGATCTCCTGCAGGGAGTCAGACAAGGATCATCAATGAATCGATAGCAACAAACCTTGATAACATAGGGATCGGTTACGACCGCTTTGAGTTCAACGGTGTCCACTAAAGGTTCCCGAAGCGCGATGTCTTTGATACACGAGTAGTCAAACCCATACACATTATCCCAGACTACAAATACTGTTGTCAGCCAGGCGCGCGAATAGCACAAACATACGTACAATTGATCTTCTCCTCTTTGTAGTCCTGATCTTCAATGGCAGCAAAAAGTAATTTTGCGGTATCGGGGAATATCAATCCATCCGGCTTGAGGTATTTGTCTCTTGCAAGTAAGACGGTGTCTAACATAGATTCGTAGAGAAGGAAATAACCCATCCACTCTGAAATGATGATGTCGAATTGATCGATAGGAAGCTCGGCCTCCTCAAGTTTTCCCTTAACGAGGGTAATTGCTAACGTGTTGTTACTAAAGGCGGTATCAATAGCATGCAGTCAGACGTACTGTCTTTGAAGCCGTTTGCTTCTATAATTTTTTGAGCTTGATCGATAATATTCGACATGTCGATCTTCAAAGGAATGCAGGAAATGATACGAGCCGGATAGGCATGTGGAACTTACACCAACTACATGTGAAGCACCCGCTTTTGCAGCGAACATACTCAAGATACCAGTTCCGCACCCAACATCTAGGACTGTTTTACCCTTGAAGAGGTGACCATTGTTTATGATCGCAGAACGATAGGATCCTGTCCGAACAGTATCCTTGAGCATTTCCTCGTGAATACCTGTCAGAATGTGTCAGACTAACAATAACTTGACCTGACGGATCAACAAACCAAAATGCGCGTATGAATCCGCATAACTGGAAGAAGGGAAGCAAAAATTAGATATTAGAATTTCCTTGAGAAGATATGCGCAAATGTGCGAACTAGTCTCTGGAGGTCATCGAGTCCGATGTAACATCGGGGGCGATATGGTGGGTCGATGGTCCTGCGGTTTCCGATGGGGCATCGGAGGAGATATGGTGGGTCGATGGTCCAGCACTTTCCATCTTCAATCAATGAGTTGGGTGAAGCTGTGAAGGACAAAGAGAGTTTGTGTTTGCAGATAAAAATTCGCCGGTTCCCACGGCAGCTGGAGATCCCAGGTTCTGACAGAGGTTCTCCTGCTGACACGTGAGAATAATTCTGACAAAACTATACAGTTGAGGTGCCGCACAGCCAGACCAAAAGATAAACGTAAACGTCGAAACGTTGCTTTCCAAAAAAGCTTTTAACATGTTTCTCAACATCAATGCGGCCCCCCCTCGACTTCTAGACTTGCTATGATAGTACGTCGCCGGGTCTCGACAGGTCTCGACTAACTCAAAATTTTATTGGAACAGCCCAACGGTTTTAATAATAGAAGCGATAAGAATGGCAACCAAAGTTCCGCACGTGATCGATCAGCCCCAATCGAGTCACTGCAGTTGCCCCTGCGGCAGCGCCTTGCTTACTATTATGTATGTGCGCAGTGCGCAGCTTTCGTACAAAAGCCACGTAGCAGACCAATTCGATGATTATCGATCCTCAGTCAAACATGGTGAGTCTGCCGAACATATGTAAATTCGATTGCTCTGGTGTTAATGAACCCCATCAGGTGATCAAGCATAGTGCAGATAACCCCCCACCTTCCTACGACTACGTCGCAGCTCAAGCTAGTTCAAGTATGTCTTGGCATTTTGTCGTCCTATGCGGTTAGTGGTTTACCATGTTTTCAGATGACCAGCGAGAGCCACCTTCGATGACTGACAAGACTTCGAACCAACAAATGCAGCAGCCGCTGCCTGCAATACCTCAGAACACAGTGATGGCCGTCCACACACGTACTACGCCTGTGATGCAACCCACAGTCTACCATTATCAGAATCCCTTGACTGGCGAACACATCGCCTCGTTACTGCCCCCTGACCACCCAGAAATGATATGTCTGCAGCAAGGTGGACATGTTAATGAAACAAAGTTCGGCATTCTAGGTAGGGATAATCGCATGCTAATGGGCAAGCAGTTGACTCGTGCCTTTCTTTAGGCATTATGGCTGCAATAATTTGGTTCCCATTGGGCATCGGCCTTTGTCTTCTTGATCGAAGGGTCAAGTGCAAACGCTGTGGGACGGTGATAGATAGCGGTCTTTGCGGTTAATTAGTTTTGCATGCTCTCAGCCTTCTTCAGTCTGTTCCTTGGACTCCCGCAACGCAATGTGGTCTCCTTCTTGTTCGACGCTTTCATATCTATATCCCGGTTTCCGCAAAGATCCTAGCTTGATGCATAGCTTAAATATGTAAATTACTATTTGACGGACTAATATATATTAGATGTCAAATCTAACTAGATGATGGGAGTCTATTATATGGCCAACAATCGATCGTTTGTACTGCAACTCTTCTTTTCGTACTTACGCTACTAGGGGACGACTCAGAGTACTCAAGGTTTAAAGGACCCGAAGGTCATAGTCACAGCATCCTTCGACTAGACATTGATATTCACCTTCTGGTAGTGCCTTCGTCGTTAAGACGTTTAATAATGCACAATTTCAACCACAAGATCTCGTGAATGCCAGCCTTGCAGATGTTGGAAAAGAAAAAAGAAGGGCCTTGCTGGGAATCGAACCCAGGCCACTTGCAATTGTGAATCACCCAAAGCAAGTATCGTACCTCTAGACTACAAGGCCTTGAGATATGTGCGCTTTTGTATTAACTTGAGATTAAAGCATTTCCAAACTGGAGATAGCGTGCAAGACTGCAAGACTTTGAGTGTTTCTGCTTCGAACTGTCGAAAGCCGGATAGGAGATGCGGGATCTAGTAGGTGTATTTTTTTTTAGCTTTATCGTGCGCAGATACTGACACGGATAGTTACAGCCTGCTAGTGGGCCCGTCTACATCTGACAGTGTGCTGCGAGGCTGCGACGTGGACTGCATGCTCCTTAGTATAATGTCAACTCCAATGCGCAAGCGGACAGCTGATGTTTTTTCCCTGATGCACTTTGATGAACTCGACCACTCACTAGAGCTTACTAGTGACTCGCGCATCCTAGCGCCAACGGCCATACTGCATCGATGTGACAGCAGAAACAAAACTCACAAGGCAACTAAATTGCCGCAGCAAGGAATTCCTCGAAGATCCTCAAGGTGGTCTGAACGGTTCGTTTGGACCTTTCAGGCTGGAACTTGGAAGTGTCACTGTCGTTGTGCTCAGTGGTAGTTTGATCCTTCCCATACATGTATCTATTCAGTCCAAAGGTCAGAGGAAGCATGCATGTAGTTTGAATGTTCCTACCGCTCATCGCCTGACTGCTGTACAATGTACATGCTGTTATCGTTTGACGTGTTTTGTCGACGTTCAAATTTACCGCCTCCGAGTTGTGAAGCTTACTAAGCTGCTGCAAAGGGAATTCCACATTGTCGTCAAAACAGTAAACAGTGAACACTTGTACAGTAGTACTCGTTGAAGCCCGTCCGCCACCAACCATGGTTCGAATTATCATCAAAGGAGGCAAGTGACTCTATCCAGGCTTTTTGACGCATGCTAATTGTAACCTTGTAAATCAATCAGGTGTTTGGAAGGTACATTACAACTTCACTTCGAGCATCACCGGAATGCGAAACTGACACACTCATCTAGAACACGGAGGACGAAGTTCTCAAGGCTGCGATAGCCAAGTACGGGAAGAATCAATGGTGCGTCCATTCATTATCAGCTGCCCCGCTCTGGTACTGAGTACCACCAGGGCGCGTATATCGTCGTTGCTGGTCCGGAAGACCCCCAAACAATGTAAAGCGCGGTGGTATGAATGGCTAGATCCGTCTATCAAGAAGACGGAGTGGTCAAAGGTGTGTGTCGCAGCCTCCTTTTTTGGTGTTGTAACCTGTATTGTGCTACCCAGACTGAGGATGAAAAGCTGATGCACCTCGCAAAAATTATGCCCACACAATGGCGGACAATTGCTCCCGCAGTGGGTCGTACAGCTACACAATGTCTTGAGCGATATCAGAAGTTGTTGGATGAGGCCGAGGCGAAGGAGAACGAGGAGCTGGGGCTGACGGGACCAGAGGGAGAGTCGGCGCCGAGTGCAGACGACATCAGGCGCCTACGACCAGGAGAGATTGACCCTGATCCTGAAACTAAGCCTGCACGTCCCGATCCTATTGATATGGACGAAGATGGTATGTTTTCTTCTGCTCGGCTGGTGGGTTTTTATTGATTCTGCATTTAGAAAAGGAAATGTTATCCGAAGCCCGTGCTCGTCTTGCAAATACACAGGGCAAGAAAGCTAAGCGGAAGGCTCGTGAACGTCAGCTCGAAGAAGCAAGACGACTTGCAGTCTTACAGAAGAAGCGTGAGCTGAAGGCTGCTGGAATCATGTGCGTCAAATTATTCCATTTGCGCTATGCTCCTCCTCATGTGACGTGCTCTAGTATGCGACATAAAACGAAAAATAAGGGTATGGACTACAATGCTGACATTCCCTTTGAAAAGAAGCCGGCAGCGGGCTTCTACGACACGTCGGAAGAACAGGCACGTATCACCTCTGCGCCAGTCGGCCAATCTCTCCGCCGTCTGGAAAACAAACGCAAACCTGATGAAGAAGAGGCTGAACGAAGGAAGCGACAACGTCGCGCAGCAGAGGCTAAAGGCGAGAATGATGGCCATCAAACGAAATTCATCGCCGCTCGTGACGCACAGATACAGAAGTTGAAAGAGGCCGAGAGCATCGGCCGACGACGGAAGCTTGTGTTGCCAAACGCGCAGGTTGGGGAGGCGGAGCTAGAAGACATTGTCAAAATCGGACAGACAGGGGAGAATGCCAAGGCATTGGTCGGTGGTGGAAGCGAGGCAACTGCGAAGCTTCTGAGTGACTATGAGGGTCTAGAGGGCGCAAAGATGGCACGAACACCTCGTACTGCACCTCAACGTGAGTCTTCTTTAGTACTCATTTTCATCGCGGCGACTGAGCTATATCATAGAGGATAATGTCATGTTGGAAGCACGCAATTTACGGAACATGACCATGGCCCAGACACCTTTGCTGGGAGATGAGAACACTCCTCTTCATGTTGGGCCAGGGGGGGGAACTGGTTTCGAAAGCGCAACTCCTCGGCATCAAGTGGCTTTTACCCCAAATCCTCTTGCAACTCCTATGCATGGCGGCCCAGGTGATATTTCTGCAACGCCACGAGATGGTGCATCATGGGGCGCAACCCCACTGCGGACGCCTATGCGTGATACCCTCAGCATCAATCCCGCTACAGGCATGCCAGTTGGCGAAACACCACGCGACCTCCGGTTGCGTACCGACTCCGCCAAGCGTGCTTTGAAGGCCGGATTTATGAGTCTTCCCAAGCCTGAAAACAACTTCGAGCTTTTAGTCCCCGAAGATGAAGATGAAGACGATGCCACCACGGGTCCGATTTCAGAGGAAGATGCTGCCGAACGGGATGCACGCTTGAAGCGGATACGCGAAGAGGAGGAGAGAAAAGCTCTAGCAAGACGAACGCAGGCTGTTGCCCGTGGTCTGCCTCGTCCTGCACGGGTCGACGTAGAGAAGCTGAGGGGGGATCTGAATGTTGGGGAGGAAGATGACGACATGGCTGAGGCCAGAAGACTCCTCAATTCGGAAATTGCGGATCTCCTGCTACATGACTCAATAGTATATCCTCTCCCTGGCACGAATATTCCTGGTGGCACACCGTCAACTTATCAGATACCGCCAGATGATGACCTCGCTGCTGCTAAGGCTCAGATCCATCTTGAACTTGCCTCATCAATAGGCTTCCCTGATGCCAACGAAGCCCAGCTCAAGGAGGGACTGTCAACGCTGTCGAGCAGTGAAGAGATTGACGAGAACGCGTCTTGGGCAAGTATTCGTCAGCAGCTTGCTTTCAATGCCGCATCAAGAACATGGGTAGAACCCAGCAGCCTATCCGCGGAAGCCAGGATAGCTGGCTATACCACACTGTTGGAGGAGAGTCGTGGGGAGATGTCGAAAGAGTCCAGCAAAGCCACTAAGGCCGAGAAGAAGCTTGAGATCACCCTTGGTGGATATCAAGCACGTTCCAAAGCTCTTTCCAAACGCGTCACTGAAGCTTTCGATGAGCTTGTGCGAACGAAAGTGGACCATGAGAGCTTCGCTCGGCTCAGCATCAACGAGGCTGCAGCTGGACCACGGAGATTGGAGGCGCTAAACGAGGAGGTGGATGCCCTATCACGGAGAGAGCGGATGCTGCAGGAGCGGTACGCAGAGCTTGACCGCGAGCGTCGGGATGCAGAATCTAGGGTTACTGCATTGGAGGAGAAAATCATGGCGGAGGCAGAGGCACTCAATGAAGCAGCTCTCGCTGAGATGGAGGCAAGCGGGTGATTCATTCTCAATTGTTTTTTTATGCAACTATGTATCATCCTGTCTTTACACTAGTACCTATCCCATTTTCTTTTGAGAGTTATGAATAACTCGCAGTCATAATTTCCAGTCACCTTGGCACAAAATGTCACATGGCTTCAAGTCACACCCATCAGTCACACTGTTTCTTGGATGATCGATCGATCCCCTATGATGAGCGAGACATCGATGAAATGCACACAAACTTTGCTCTGTCATCTGCAGCAACGGTCGTGCCACTTTATAGGGATTTACCGTCATTTCTCAACTCTGGGACTATATTGAACTTCACATACTCTGTCAAGCAAGATTCCGAACCGAACCACTGGCAGGGCCGGTCGTGCAGTCGTTCTGGCTCTACTCGCTCATTGCTCTTCAAGAATCGTTGTTCCTCGGTTTAGAACAACCCGTGCTGCTTTTTCTCTGCCATCGACATTCCGTCATCTCGCACAAACTTTGGCATATTCATCCATCCCCCCAGCTTATTCTGAGACCATGGACTCGGAAGTCACCGCTGCAGAGCTGCAGCCTAGGCGGACTCTTAGGCCAAGAGTTGAGAAGGCGCCAAAGATAGTGCCATCTGCAACGAAACAAGAACAACGCGACGAATTGAGCCCAAACCCCCTGTTGGACGAGGAAGAGCACAGAATGGAGATTTTGAAACACCGTCATAAGACTACCTCACTGAGAAAGAAAACGGCGCGCGAGAAAGAGACAAAAGCAGCTAGCCCTGGTTCTGATGAAGATTTTTCATTGGCAAAGACAAAGAAGCAGTCCCAGGGAACGAAGAAGCGAAAAGCTCCTCTTATAGATGATGATGCAGAGTCTTTTGATGGCCAGCCTCCAAAAAAGAAGCGTAAGCGTGCTCCTAAAGCAGAACCTGTGTATGTCATTCCAGATGTCGAGAGAAAGGAAACCACGTTTCGTGGGCGTCTGGGTAGGTGAGTTGGCTTATAAAATTGAATCCTTCACGCGTATTTCTCAGGGTACGCTTGCTTGAACACCATTTTACGCAACAAGAAACCTGCAGATGAGGCGGTATTCTGCTCGCGGACCTGTCGGTAAGCGCGTGTAATTTGTTCTTTGTCGTTTGCTCAAACACAACAGCATTGAGACCATAAAAAAGAACGGCATAGAGTGGGTAAAGGACCTTGGCCGACGAAATATCGAGGACATGCTCAAGATAATTGAGTGGAACGAAGAAAACGTATGTTCCGATGTCTTCACACGCCTGTGGTCACTTAATATACATCCACTTAGAATATACGCTTTATGAGACTGTGCGTTTATTCTTGTTGCAGCAATTTAAAACACTGAATTCTTGCCCGCAGATCATCCGAGATGTTCCCATTTGCATCCCACGAGCTTTATGGCTATTCTCTGGACTACTGCGCCCCCATTCTAGCCGAGGTTGGCGCCCTGGCAAATAAATATGGTCACCGACTCACGGTTCACCCCGGCCAATACACTCAATTAGGCTCTCCTAGGGATTCAGTGATCAAAGCCAGCATCCGCGAGCTTGAGTATCATGCGCAGATGCTCAACCTCATGGGCATTGGACCCGACGGGGTCATGATTATTCACGGAGGAGGAGTTTACGGTGACAAAGAGGCAGCGCTCGCCAGGATTCGCAAGACAGTCGAGGAAGATCTTCCTCAGGACGTTAGGGACCGCTTAGTTTTAGAAAATGACGAAGTCAGCCTTACTTCATTGCGGATGATGCTTTATTTGCTAATCCCCTCTATGCCCCGCAGCTTTGTTATAATGCTGCAGATCTACTGCCGATATGCGAAGATCTGGATATCCCACTCGTCTTCGACTATCATCACGACGCGCTCAATCCTTCTTCTGATCTCACCCCCTCAGAGATTATTGCACGTACCAACGTTATTTTCTCCAGGCGCGGCATCAAACCTAAGCAGCACTTAAGCGAACCTCGGGAAGGCGCCGTCACCGTCATGGAACGCAGAGCTCATGCGGATAGATGCCAGAGACTACCCGAAGCCCTACCGGATGATATGGGTGCGCCTGAACACTTCTAACATGGATCTATGAAGTTCATGTTAACGCAGATCTGATGATCGAGGCAAAAGACAAGGAGCAAGCTGTCCTCCATTTATATCGTCTATACAATTTACAGCCCGTTATCTATGGTACGTGCCATGTGAAGTTCATATTTTGACATCTTATGGAAGTCACCTAGCATCACTTCGACCCCCGGCTGACATCCAAACAAAGGAAACAAAGGGCCGCAAGTCGCACAGAAAAACCCGCTCCAATAAGGCATTCGCATCAAACGCCGACGCTACTGTTGACGCCCTTGTATCGGATGACTGAAGGGTTCCTACGAATAGCAATCATGGGAGAATTTTGTCAAGCCATGTTCGCCGCTGTACCATCGCCCACTAACACGCTGTTGGTCACCTATTGTGCAATGCGTTTATTTAGAAATCGTGCAGTATGTTGGCATGAAGCGGATATTTGAACGTAAACTTGAAGAACAGACAGAACTATGAACCATCAGACCAACAGCAGAAATGCTCAACCATATATATATAGCGGACACAACAGCCACCGAACCGCTAGTTGTTCGTGCTTTGATACTTAGTACTGTACACTAGCCTAATAACAAGCTACAAAATGTCAAGAGTAAATTATCTCGTCTGCAATTTACCCCAAAGTCAGTAACGAGTTCATCTGTTCAACATGCTCGAATATGAGCTGCATTTGTTCCTGACCGATGGAATGCTCACACTGGTAAATCTCGATCCTTGAAGTTCTCTGATGGGCCAGCTTCTGATTGCGCAACCCCTGTGTTGAACACAACTGCGCTCTGAAACAGAATTATGAATTACATTCAGTTATTCAAATGCATGGTGCTCACCAAAGCAAAGGTACAACTCTGAGTATCGCTTCTCAAAGCCCTGTCACGAAGAAGCAACCGACGATTCAACCTGTATGACATTGGTGAGTTTCATTGTCGGTTTATCATCTGTCTGTTTGGCAACTGACGAGACTAACAAAGAATTCCCTACAACTGCACCATACGTGGGTCAATATATTTGATATGAGGTATTCAGTATCATTACCATCAGGCCACAGTAACCAAAACCCGACCCACAAAACTGCGTCATTTTAGCCGTGATAGAATGTGGGGTATCACTGACAGCCCACTCACAGTCCTGTGTAAGGTGGTCAGCTGTCGCGCCTCATAACCGTTACACCAAAAGGTAGAAATACTGAAAGCTTAGCTTTCAGTACCAGCGACAGTATATATATTGATTATGGGAAACCAAGTAAGCCAGCGTGCTTACATCCTGCTGCTTCAGGGTCAAAAGCTTGGAAGACTGGTTAGACAATGCTTAATTTCGGGTCGTGGACGAAGCTCTCACCCATGCCGCCAATGTAAGGGCCATCAAACTAACGAATCGTTATGAAGAACCTCGTAAGCCATAAAAGAGTCAAATACCTAGTGACCAGACCGGTTTCTGTGTAGAGGCGATGTCAGAAGGGACAATCATCCGATGGAGGCGCTTCCTAATATCTTACCAATTGTCCATACAATCAACCGGTCGACCATCGTAACCGTGCTATGGCAAATGTAACAAAATTGCAAATTGGGCAGAGGCAATGGATAAACATACTCTTTAATCTTAGAGTCTCGTTTCATCTTTAAACCCCAGGCAATTCCAGCGGTGGTGATCAAGTCACAGACTGCGCGCGCGACGAAAGAGAGCTCAATCAGCGGCATTTGATTATTTCCGAAATTCGTGAGGTCCGTCATAGAAATTGCCCTTCCTGTGAGTAAGAACGCGGCAATCTGTGCAATCACAGAGAGAATTTGGCAAAGGATGGGCAAGAAGACATTTCCAGTCAACCTCCAAAGTCGAAAAACGTAAAATGACTAACATTGCGCGTAAACTTTCAATAGTGGATATAGACGTCTGGAAATTACTTACCTGAACAATAAATACTGTCAAACTGCTCAATGGAATGAGGAGGTCTGCCGCTAGAGGAAGCACCGTGAGTTGAGATGGGTCACCATAGGTGCTGACAGTCATCGTCCACAACATCGATATTACACAAACAAGGTGGCCCAGCTGAATCAAGCTGGATAATTTGTGTTGGTATTCGGAGGAATCAAGTCAAACATGGGGCTCACATGACTGCAGATACCTAGCAATATGGAGCGATCAATCAAAGTGAATTGTGTAGTAGATCGACTTACAGTTGCTTTCAGGGCGAGATGGTCGTTCCTGAATCTTGCAAAATACAAGTAGGACTGGCAGGCAAGACAACCGAATAACACAGCGCTCAACAACCCACAAACTTGGATCGGTCCAATGACCAGCCTTGGATCGAAAATACTCGCTCGTTTGAAGCTATTCATTGTCCCTGTGCGAAGTGCGTCGGGCTCACGAATGCGTTAATTAGTTGGGGATAAGAGGGACGGTCGAAAGTTGGGTCCACCAGAAGTACATAAATGCAGCTCCATCATGACAGATTAGGGAATGCATTTAGCATAGTCAGAAGCAAACACTGGTAGTTAATATAAACAAAACACAGCCGAATTCGCCGCGCGGTAATGAATCTGATGGCCTATACTTGACAGGGTATGGACTCAGACTGGAGCGCTCATGTAGCCTAGCCGTGTGAAGCAATCAACAAGCATCAACAATATAATCATGATGCCAATCCGTCGACTCGAACTCACAATACTTAATAGGTCGTTTGCGAGATCATATTTGTTATCTATTACCGTTTTTCTTTGTCTGCGTCTACTCAATGTCCGCCCGTTTGACTGCGCTGGGGTCAATTTGGGCGTCACTGAGATTCTCTACTGGGACTACGACCCTTGGCAGATCTTGCGCTATTTCAACTTTCTGTTGTTTGTCACAACATTATTTCGAATCAATAAGAACAATGTAACGTCGCATGACAGCAGATCGATAAATTGAACTAGAAAATGAGATATTTGACTAGTCTAGTAGCGATACAGGAGATTGGGAGCCGCACAGCGGTACCCACTTGTAGCAGGATGATAGAAAAGCATGCTATAGTACAAACAATTGAAGACGAGTTGAAGAACTAATTGTATCATACATGAACTATTCGTTGCCCTCATTCAAGCATCCGAATGAAAGCACCCGTCGAAGACGATCTGCGAGACATCAAAATGTTAGCTGATCGAACAGAAATAATACAAGAATAAGACATGCCTCGGATGGGACTGAGGGCTCTAGCCGGGCTGAACGCTCGTTTGGGGCTCGTGGCACGAGATATTTCCTTTTCACCACGAGTCGGACTCGCAGCAGGAGAAAGTACACTGCTTTTGTTCACAAAATTAACAGGCAGGTTCAAGTCGGAATCCCAAGCTTCTTGAGCGCCTCCAACAGGCGACGCAGGGCGGGAAAGGACCATCTCAATGCTGTCATGATGCACGGCCTCATCAAGACCGTTGCGAATGGCGCTCCTGTTGCTGCGTCGCCCACGTGTTCGAGGTGCCGATGCATCTAGTAGCTTCGTTCGCGAGTGCGATGCACTCGAGTTAATATGAGTGGCACTGGGATTTCGACTGCGAGGAGGTGAATGAGGGTCCTTCGCATAAACCTTTCGCTTTGAGTGGGTGTCGCACGAGTGATTCGATGTGGAGTCCATGCACAAAAACGATTTGGACCGGTTGCGAACCTTTCTGGTGGATTTATTAAGTGGCGAAGAGTCTGTGGAAGAATGTCCAGTTTCCTTGGCCTTTTGCGTTTTTGCAGACAAAACACTGATGACATCGGACATATCGCCAATGTTGTGGATGTGTAAATGACATTTGAGCGCTTCGAGATCGCGAAGGACATCAGTGCATCCAGGACGCTGACAACGGATCATGGCTCCAGGAATGCATTGACCAGCCTGGATCATTTCCAATCCCTGAAGTTGCTGTACAGAAATCAGTTTGAAGCGACATGGGGCGTGAGTGGTAGTGCTTACCGCCTGCGCTACGCCTTCCGGGTCATGATGAAACAGACGAATCTCTGGCTCGGGACGCTTCTCAAGATCAATCGTGGATTGTCCGTCGTCAGTTATGGCATTGGTGGACGTTGAATCCCTGCGGTTAGGAGTGATAGGAAGTTCCTTATCAGTGTTGAGGGGGCAGACATCTGGAGTCCCTTGGTCCTCAATCCTCTCATGCCGTCGTAGGTATTCCTGGGCGATGCTCTGGGCCTCGGTTACTGTGTCAGGTTGCCCGTAATATTCCTTGACGAGTTCCTGAGCCTCGGACAAAACGGCATCGCTGGGCTCGGTGCCAGCAGTAAACTCCCATGAGGATACGAAATCCGAGTCGGTGTAAAGGCTGGCATCCTCATCGGAATCTTCCTCTAGAATTTGAGATGGGATGAAGAAGGCGTATCTACGAGTGTCTGCCTTGAAGTCGTCGAATGCATCGACACCCGAGACAGTAGCTGATTCTGAGCTTGACATGATTAATTGACAAAAGTGAAGGGAGGCAGCGTAGGTAAAAGTAGGGAAAGATGAGGCTAGTGAGATGCTCCATGATGAAGAATTGGTAGGATTTTATACGCGCTAGATGTGGACCTTCGACGCTTTCGTGCCAGTGGATGTGGATGTGGACACTTGGTCACAGTGGACGCTCAGGCTGTTGCCGCGTTCAAGTTTGGTCCAAGATTACATAATCCACTTCTAACTTTATTGATACCCATTTCGGGCATAACCCAGTTCTAGGGTTAGGGTCCCCTTCTCAGCAGAATTGCTCGCGGAACAACCGATAATTAATTGCTATAGGTGGTTGGTAGCTCGTAAATTTCGAGAAAGATAAGTAGGGCAACTAACCAAATAATTTAGTCCTCAGAAGCTCACCAACTTAGACTGGCCTGATGACCAGCCTCGTATTGAAATTGTTCGCCGTGCCTCAATTGACAGCCTTGTACATAGTAAGCTATTCATCATGCATCGTGGCCCACACTAAATTATCATAGCGAGGTTCAGAACTTTGAGAGTACGTGGGTAGACTATACCATAGACTACGTGTAGAAAATCCGGGAGCATTACAAATTCTTTTCGTGGAAAGTGAGCCGAATCCATAGACCATCCATAGACTTGCGTAGACTCAACTCGGTCTCAGTAGATCAACCAAACAACGACGTCATTGCTCGGCTGTGATCATTGCCTGCAACAGCGTCTAGCATATATATGACAACGGCAAGCCAATGTTTTCACCATCTGCCCCACCACTATTTCTGCCCATCTGCCTCGTCACCGTCTGACCCACCGCTGACCACTACTATGTCACTAGTACTTATGTTGGACCTACACCTTATATTGATCGCCGTGACGCCGTCTTAGTATAAATTTTGTAGTGTGAGTGACTCGATATTCAACCTTTGCAGTATACTAACTACGGCCTACTACTACTAGTAGTAGTATGACTGATACAGTCCTGTGTACCAAGGCTGACTGCCGCAACTTGAAGCAAGGCACTCAGCCACGCAAGGCCAACAAGAACTGCACACGACGCAACTGCAAGCAGTGTTGTGAGGTGGCGGGAGGGTGTAGGGTCCACCGAGTCGCAGCTGCATCTTCTCCAGTTGTCACCCAACAGCATGAAAACTCGACCATACCACCACTTGCCACCATTAACCCCACGTCTACTCAACTTGACCACCCTCCAGTTACTGCATCGAATCAGTCACTCCCAGCCACTTCACGAAACTATGCTCGGCCGTTAGACCCCAATTACGCACGGAACTATGTTCTCGGGCACCAGCGGACATTGGTGGCTGAGCAACGCTTTCAAGCTGACCAAAGTCTGAGCATTATGATCCGCAATATGGTTGATATAGTGCTCTGGTTGAAGGTATAGTATTCTACATGTATTAGATGGTTTCTCGGTGCTGAAATATCACTAGAACAATGAACCTCCCCACCTCGCAAAGCTGACATGCTCCACACCTGGAAAGTTCGTGCCAGGAGACCATCCGCTATTGATGAGATTCGAGCTCGGGGATTATATTGCAGTATATTGCAGTGATCAGCATGCCTGGATCGAGCAAGATATCAAGACTCCGCTTCTCAGTCCTCCCAATTCAACAATCCTGCTTCGTTCTATTGATCTGACCGACAATCATATGCTACTTGGATTTGCCGAGAGGGTCTCATCTCTTAGTTGCACGTCTGCGACTGTCCAATCTCCGTCAAAACGATCCTTTAGTGCCACGGGTATGCATCTGTCCCGATTGGATGGGATGACCTCGCCATTGAAGCGGCAGAGGAATGCCAGTAGCACGGCTCTCATCTCTCGACAGTCACCCATTCCTTTACCGCTTACTAGCCTATTGCCGAGTCCCACTTCGACATCACCTTTGTCACTCGCTGCCGCCAACTCGGACACGTCACCTGGGCCTGTATTAGTGCCTGCGCTAGCCATGGTTCAACCCAACGCTACCATCCCTGCAGGCGCCCGAGCACGATTTCCTTGGAAGTATGCATGTGATATGGTTCCCCGGATTCAGCTCTTCGTCAATGTATCAGACGATCAAATGATCCAGGCCCTCTTCGCCACTACATTTCCAAATTGCACCTATACTAAGGCAACATTTTACAAGCATCGCGCCGCTTATCGGGCAGCTATCGAGAATTCAAGTGATAGGGTTGAACGTGCCGTCAATGCGGGATATAGTCCTGCTGGCCAGTGGAACACTCTCTTGGCTGAAATCAAAGCTAATGTGGCTTCGAGTCTTACTGGTAGTAATAGCCCGGGTAGCGTCTCGAACTCGGACACAAAGTGTATGTATAATCTCATTTACTACTTCCATGGTTGGCTAATCCTCGTCCTTCAGGTCCTACCCTGCCTCCGAGTCTACCAATGAACTCATCTACCACTGACATTGGATTGCCGCTCCCTACAGACCTTACCAGCGAGATGAGTGATGCTCTTGTCTCGCTACTCAAGAACATAGATGAAATGGACAATGATACTGCAGCGGCTACCACTAATTCTGAATTTCCTTTAGATCTTTCGAGTTACCCCCAATTTGATCTATTTAGCACTTGGTTAAATGATCCTTCTCCCGTAGATTATCAATCCTTACCACCCTTACCACCTTTAAATGATCCTTCTCCCGTAGATTATCAATCCTTACCACCATTACCACCTTTTAATTAGAGTAACTACTCTGTCTGTTATCCACGAAATCCAACCGTCTTATGTTGAAAAAATACTATGAGTAGCTAGTCATAATTCCAACTCGAGAGTGAACTGACGGTGGCATCAAAATGTCCATGAAACTTGACATCTGAATGGTGCGATCCCCAAGTGAGGACGGCGGCATCAAAAATGTCCATGAAACTTGACATCTGAATGGTGCGATCCCCAGTGATGAACTCTGGCATTCGTTCGAAACACAGGACAAAAAACATACAACAAGAGATAGAATTTCAAATGACAACAATCTAGACAATGTAATGTAATGCAAACAGCACCGGGAGAGTCAATGCACTAGTCACTACCAAACAGAGTTTCCATGGAAATCATCCAAGGAGAATGCCCTCGTCTCTCCGACTCTGAGATAACATAGCGATTCCGACGTTTGATCATCTCGTCAAGATAAAAGTTGTACCGGTGTACAGACATGTCTCGCAGGATTGCCTGATACCCACCTAGCCAAACGTTCGTC
>JRHT02000080.1:0-115885 GCA_011800875.2 Suillus brevipes Sb2
CCAAGACGATCTACGAATTCGACGGTTCGACGCTGGAGACTGTCGGAACTCCCTTTGAAGGGCACACCAATTTAATTTCCGGGCTAGCACTTTCATTTGACGATGCTCTCCTCGCTAGCGCTTCCTACGACAACACCATAAAACTGTGGGCTTTCGAGTCCCGCCAGCTCCTCGCTTCCTTCCATGTTCAGCATGTTTTCAGACTTGTCTTCTCACCTAACTCACACCAGCTAGCTTACACGACGCGTACTGAAGATGACAACAAGATTTGCATCTGCGATGTTCCCCCCAACATCCTTGCTCAGGCCCGTGTACGCATTCTCCACAAACTTGTACTGTTCGTGTGCTAACATTCCATCACAGGTTATTGCACGCAAAAAGACAAAACTCGATCATCTACTCCATGTGCGCATCTCATCCTCTCATCACACCACTCACACCACTCACTCATTGATATCATTGCAGTCTCATGCAACTCGTCATCCAATATCCGCTACACCTATAGTGCCAAGACCTCCGCCTACAAGAGACCCACAGCAACCCGCTTTCCATCGACTCGGCAAATTTCTTCACTTTTCTCACGCAAACGCGGTCCCTGTTCGTCACATCCAACCTCGTGATCCCCTAGATGTATGTCGTGACTCTTATATTTCGATTCTTTGACGGTTGACTCCAAAATGGCACAACAGGTCCCTGCTACATTACCCCTACCATCCTCTCTCTCAGCTCAGCCCGCAACTCGATTCCATCAGGTCAGTCTGCAATTTATATACCAAATCGGATTGCATGACCGAGTATGTATCCAGCTTGACATAGGTTCTCCACCTCCACCCTCGAACGGAGTCGCCCAATCCCTACGACAGCATCTTTCTTTCCTCGTGCTCAGACACAGCCATGGCCCACCAGTCGCCGAAGTCGCACCAGGCCGCAAATTCACTGTAACGTTCATTTTATTATTTCTCTAGTAGTGCCTTTCGCTGATCGACCTACAGCGGCTTGCTGCTGCGAAACTACCGGAATACAAGAAAGTAGACGACACTCGACATCCGTCTAGCCAACAGGGTGCCGTGCGGCAGGAAACCGACACTGCTGACGTCGATTCGCTCCCAGACGTACATTGGTTTAAAGCGTTCCTCTACTTTTGTTCTTGTTGGTCGCATGGCAGACTGAGGATGCCTCCTCGATGGCGCTTGGAGCGCGATGACATACCTCCCCAGGATGACGCAGCAAATAGCAACTCTGGTGGTGCTCACAGCAGTTAACTTCGTATACAGTCATCCCACTACTGTATCCTCTGTAACTGATGATCTTACACTCATATGTATCAACCTTACGCCATTTTCTTACTCGGTGTCTCTTTAAGATCCCACCACAACTATTTGAATGAGTTGTGTTGTAATCTTTACATGCGCGCTCGTTCGATGCTAATCTGGTCAAGATCGAAATGATATCATCATTATGGACTCAGGTGAGACATTTGCTTTCGTCAGAATTCGGATGTCTTACAATTGCTCTCTCGCACATATAAGGTTGTCGTCCAAATTGGACTTCTCCCTTCTCCACTTCCACTTGCTTTACTCGTTTTGACCACTGCTTATAACATTGCGATCGGCAGCACAACCCTTGTGCGATTTCACAAGTATCATCGAGCATGCAACTTAGACCACATGATTCCTTTCGAGCGATGAAATGTCTCACTTACAGATCACCGGCCCTTCACAACCACTGGCTTAACATTCTCTTTTATTCCCTTGGAATCGACTGGAAATCGAGTCCCGCACGCCCGATAATCTTCCAATCGATATCGATCTCCGCTTATCCAGATCCTCTCAAGGACGATCTCATTTGTTTTGGGTCCACCTCGAAATGTTCCTGCAGTACCTTTGAGTTCAGACTGCCTTCTGCTCTTTCAAGCATCGCTTTGAATACTCGCTCGACTGGCCCAATCATTGACCATCAACGAGCTTACATTTCTCGACGGATCTTATGACCCTACTAGTAGCTTCGATCTTGCACTAAAATACTTATACTCGAGTCGATTGGATCAGGCCTCGATGTTTTTTTTCCTTTGGATTTGAGTTCATCCAACCGAACGTTGCACTTCGATTTGGACGAGTACTCCACCAATTTCATCTCCGATGACTCCTTCCTTTCGCCTAACTGAACGCTGTGACATGCGATCAATTGCCATTTTTTCCTGGGCTTCGAATTTCAATATGTTCTGTGGTTTTTGGGCTCATTGTTCAAATCGACGAGCTTGATATAGCTTGACATTCAAGTTGTATCCACCCGAACTTGCTTTCACAAGGTCACCAAGACTGTTCGACAAAAGAAACACCTTTATTCTGACTATTCCGCAGTATCCGTCCTTGGCTCGGAGCAGCCCTTGGATTTTTCTGTCTACTCTGTATCGATCTCTAGCTCGATCACCACTTCTTGTCACAGTCTCTGTTTGGACGGTCTCATTTGCCTTTCGTTCTTTGGATGGTGGCTATCTAGGTCTTTGCAGTCCCGTCAAGTTCCCATCAATCTCCGCCCAAGTTCGCTTTGTGGCCCGCTCAGCCGAGTCCATTAATGTGTTACTTTCAAGCAACCTCTTGCATCTCTATTTTTGGTGGACCTTGCTCATTCGATGGTACAATGGCGATTAATTCACCACCAGGATGCTGATACTGAATGTCTTCCGCCAAAGGACACCACCCGGAACTGACCAAAATGTTTCCTGTGTGTAGTCGAGAGGCAGAGAATCAACCCCACGATAAGGACCATACAGTAGATGTGTGAGCGTGAACAACAATACTAATGTCAGGCAATCCAGGCATCGAATCGGACGACAATATTTGATGCCCTGAAAGTTGACATTGAGGAGAAGTAAATGCGATGAATGGAAGATACAGGGCATGTAAGTAATGCAAGGCAGCGTCTACTGCCAATAGTTGCACTCACCTTGACAGATTCGACGCTCTTCAAAGTTTCGCCGCAACCCCTTCTGAATTACTCCGGAGATTGTGCTATCTGCAGCATCAAGGTGGTAGCCTCGGACTGGGCCCCTAAAACTTTCGCGCCTTTGGATTCAAAGCACCTTGAAGAATCACCCGGGCTTTCCTTTGCCGTTCATTGTAATCCATGAATGCACTATTGTCTTTCCATCTGGTGAGAGCTACCATTGACCAAGTTGGAGGGCGGGCATAAAGCACAGACTTCGTTTCCTACAGGGCCGTAATCACACTGGCGTCGTTGACGATGGGGATGTCCCGACCATATGCATAAAGGTATATTAAAGGTACTAAAGATAATGAGCTCACAAGGCATCAGTCGAGGAAGAGATCGTGCCGAATGTTTTGCATTAGGCAGCAAACTCTTTCCATGGATGGTTCCGGGGCAATATCTCCTCATGTCCAGACCAAACTTTCCACATGGACCTATATTAGTTGTGTTACTTTATGCGTTAGGCACAGCGCACTCAAAAATCACCTGGAGGAAGAGGCAGCCGTCGGATCTCAAAAAGGTCTAACTGGCCAGACTGGCCAGAGTGAAATTGCAGCGTCATAGAAACAAACAGCAATAATGCTGTGAATTTGTAAATTGGTTATTGCGTGCTCAGGACGACCAAAAGGCGCCAAAACATCGATGAGTCTGCAACGTTGCGCGTGCGGATACTCGTTTGTTTTGATAAAATGATTTGATGCCTGAACGTTCATGCATCTGAGAGCCACGCTATAGAGTAAGATTTGAACATTGTGTCACCCATCAGGAAATAGCAAACAGATTGATGATGTAGCATAGGCCATGGCTATGAGCCAAGAAACAAGGAGAAGAATGGAATGATACAGGGCGCAATGCACAGCTGCCATACAAGAGGGGTATAAATATGCAAGGCGACGCCCAAGTAACTGCACTCATACTCACACTCCGGAATTCGCCACTCATCGAGTTCAGCGCTCGCAACCAGAACTTCTCGGTAACACCAAATTCTGAACTGAATTTCCAACGCGGATGAGCTGACGTTTGGCTTGACCAGAGGTCCTGTCATCTCTGCCGGCATCAGTCGTGACAAAGGGAAAACTCACCTTTGAACGCTTCTCAAGAATACCTTGCCCACATTAGTAGCTACTTCCAGACGCAGCATGGCCTCCGCATCGACAAATATTGCCGCTACGAAATTGATTTTGAAACCATCGATGACTTTGAAGGGTCACAGGGATGTCATTGATTCCATATCTTATTTTCCAGACGGCCAGCGAATGATCAGCGCGTCTTTTGACAAGACCGCTCGGCAATGGGACCTGAAGACGGGAGAGGAAATTGAGGAAGCACGGGGTGATTGCGAGGGGAGTGTATTGGCAGTGGCGGTATCAAGGAACGGCCGATGGGTTGCCACTGGTGGTGGGGATTTAAATACGAAGAATCCGGAGCTGAAAATCTGTGAGGTTGAGACGGGGATTGTGAAAACATTCAAAGGACACTTAGATCGGATCGACTGCATTGATATCTCTGCAGACAACACGCTGCTGGCGAGTGGGTCATGTGATGAAACAGCGCGGATATGGAACTTGGACACCGGCAAACTCGTAGCTGGTCCATTCAAGAGCGATGATTACGTGGGCACAGTTCGATTCTCCACCGATTCGAAGAAGCTGGCAGTCAAGTCATGGACAGGCCGGTGCTTGGAAGTCTGGGATGTCCAATCACAGAAAGTGGATGTCAGGGTTGGGGAATCTGATCGATCAGGAGGCGCATATTCACCGGTGTTCTGGACAAACAACAACAGCAACATTATAGCCGCATTCAGTTTCACCAAGGACATTATCACAACCATCTTTGAATTTGATGCATCGACACTCGAGATTGTCGGAACTCCCTTTAAAGGGCACACCAACTTTGTCAATGGGCTAGCACTTTCTTCTGGCGATGCTCTCCTGGCTAGCGCTTCCTGGGACGACACCATCAAACTGTGGGCTTTCGAGTCCCGCCAGCTCCTCGCTTCCTTCCATGTTCAGAATTTTTCTAGACTTGTCCTCTCGCCCAACTCATGCCAACTAGCTTACGCGACATTCACCGAAGGTAATTACAAGATCTGCGTCTGCGATATCCCCCCCAACGTCCTTGCTCAGGCCCGTGTACGCATTCTCCTAAAACATGCCCTACTCGTGTGCTAACATTCTATTACAGGATATTACACACAAAAAGGCAAACCTCAATTATTTACTCCATGTATGCATCTCATCCTCTCATAACACCACTGACTCATTGCTGTCATTACAGTCTCATGCAGCTCGTCCTCCCGCCGGACACCGCATACCTTCAATATCTATAGTGCCAAGACCTCCGCCTACAAGAGACCCGCAGCAACCTGCTTTCCGTCGACTCAGCAAACTTCTTCACTTCTCTCGCGCGAACGCAATCCCTGTTCGTCACATCCAACCTCGTGATCCCCTAGATGTATGCTGTGATTTTGTATCTCGGTTCTCTGATGGTTGACTCTAAAATGGCACAACAGGTCCCTGCCACATCGCCTCTACCATCCTCTGTCTCAGCTCAGGTCGCAACTCGATTCGATCAGGTCAGTCTTCAATTTTGATACCAAATCAGATTGCATAACCGAGTGCGTATCCAGTTTGAAATAGGTTCTCCACCTCCACCCTCGATCGGAGTCGTGCAATCCCTACGACACCATCTTTCTTTCCTCGTGCCTAACACAGCCATGGGCCACCAGTCGTCGAAGTCGCACCAGGCCGCAAATTCACTGTAATGTTCATTTTCGTATTTCTCAGCGTCTTTTTCTGATTCGTGCCTCAAGCGACTTGCCGCTGCCAAACTACCGGACTACAAGAAAGTAGACGATACCCGACATCTGGCTAGCCAACAGGGTGCCGTGCCGCAGGAAAACGACACAGCTGACGTTGATTCACTCCCAGATGTACATTGGTGCAAGGCGTTTCTCTGCTTTTGTTCTTGTTGGTCCCATGGTAGACTGAGGATGCCTCCTCGATGGCGCTTGGAGCGCGATGACATACCTCCCCAGGATGACGCAGCAAATAGCAACTCCGGTGGTGCTCACAACCGCAGTTAACTTCGTATACAGTCATCCCATTACTGTATCCTCTGTAACTGATGATCTTACACTCATATGTATCAACCTTACGCCATTTTTCTTACTCGGTGTCTCTTTAAGATCCCACCACAACTATTTGAATGAGTTGTGTTGTAATCTTTACATGCGCGCTCGTTCGATGCTGATCTGGTCAAGATCAAAATGATATCATCATCATGGACTCAGGTGAGACATTTGCTTCCGTCAGAATTCGGATGTCTTACAATTGCTCTCTCGCATATATAAGGCTGTCGTCCAAATTGGACTTCTCCCCTCTCTACTTCCACTTGCTTTACTCGTTTTGACCACTGCTTACGGCAGCACAACCCTTGTGCGATTTCACAAGTATCATCGAGCATGCAACTTAGACCACATGATTCCTTTCGAGCGAGGAAATGTCTCACTTACAGATCACCGGCCCTTCACAACCACTGGCTTAACATTCTCTTTTATTCCCTTGGAATCGACTGGAAATAGAGTCCCGCACGACCGATAATCTTCCAATCGATATCGATCTCTGCTTCTCCAGACCCTCTCAAGGACGATCTCATTTGTTTTGGGGTCTACCTCGAAATGTTCCTGCAGTACCTTTGAGTTCAGACTGTCTTCTGCTCTTTCAAGCATCGCTTTGAATACTCGCTCGACTAGCCCGATCGTTGACTATCTACGAGCTTACATTTCTCGACGGACCTTACGACCCTAGCTTCGATCGTGCACCAAAATACTTATACTCGAGTCGATTGGATCAGGCCTCGATGCTTTACCCTTGGGATTCGCCTTCTTTCTGAATGTCGTTAGAGTTGATTTGGCCGAACTTGGTCTTCGATTTGGTCAAGTAATTCGCCGATCTCCCTTCGATGACTCCTTCTGTTCGCCTAACTGAACGCTGTTTCGTGCGTTCATTTGTATCAATTGCCATTTTCTTGGCTTCAAATGATGACTGGTTTTCGATGGGCGGCTCAAATCCACGAGCTTGGTACAATTCGATATGCGAAATAGATCCACCCGAATTCGCTTGCACACGGTCACCGAGAATGTGTTCGACCAAAGAAACATCTTTATTCTGACTATTGTGTATACCTCGTTGGTTCGGTACAGCCCTTGGATTTTCTTGTCTACTGCGACCTATTCTGCACCGATCTGCAGTTCGATCACTGCTTCATGTGTCTCTGTTTTGACAATCTTGTTCGCCCTTTGGTTCTGTGGGTGTCTGGCTATCTAAGACTCTACAATCCCTTCAAGTTCCAATCGATCTTCGTCCAAGTTCGCTTTGGGGACAACTCAGGTGAGTCACTTAATGCGTTATCTTCAGACAGACGTCTCGCATCTTCTTTTTTGATTGACCTTACTCATTCGATGATACCATGGCGATTAGCTCCCCGCCAAAATGCTGGTACATGATGCCTTCCGCCCATGGACACAACCCATAACTGACGACACGGCGTCCTGTGCGGAATCCAGAGTCAGAGAAACACATCCAAGGTGGGGAAGACACATTAGATGTGTGAACGCGAACGGCAATGTCTGAATCAGCCAGCCCAGGCATCGACTCGGGCGATAATCGTTGTCGCCCTGGCATTTGTCGTCGATAATGAGAGGCCTGTGAGGGAGCCTCCGCGTCACTAAGGATATAGCATCTGTGGCGCTGGTGCAGGCGAGTGTCGACTTCAGTATTGATGCTTGTTTCGAGTCTTACCTTTGTGAGCTTTGTACTGGTGATTAGAATGATTCGTGAAAGGGTCATAGCAGCAGTCGAGCAGCAGAATAGCCAACGTACCGAATTCGAACGTCGAAGATGTTGGCCAAGTCTTGGAAAAAAATCCACGAAGTTGGTGTCTGATATCCAAGTTAGGCTTCCTTGGGGCATCTGACACGAACATCGAAAAACAACATTGCCTCAGAGGTACGTTGTGAAATATTGCATATTTACTCACAAGCTTCTGGTTTCGTACCAGCAGATGCATGGCGATTTCGATCTTGAATCCTGTGGGTGAGCGCTTGATACACGGTCCAAGCCGAAACCGAATGACGAGAAACAATAAATTCCTTGTCGCCCATCTTTCAAAGTGACACTTTAGTCGTGGCAGTGGCTCTAGGCTGTGATGCAAGTAGCCAGGAGAAGCAAATGCGATGCGTGGAAGGATTTTGGTTGCAACGCACAGCTGTCATGCACTGGCAGAGGGGTATATATATCCAAGGCGGGGCCTAGCAAGGTCAATAGTTGCACTCACCTTGAAGAATTCGTCACTCTTCGAATCTTTCGCCAATAACCTCTCGGTAACACCAAATTCTGAATTTCCAGCGCGGATGAGCTGACGTTTGGCTTGAACAGAGGGCCTGTCGTCGAATCTCTGTCAGAGTCAGTCGTGACGAAGGGAGAGCTCAGCTTTGAACGCTTCTCAAGAATACATTGCCCACACTACTTCACGCACAGCCATGGCCTCCGCATCGACAAAGGCGACTGCTACGAAATTGATTTTGAGACCATCAATAACTTTGAAGAGTCACGAGGATTGCATTGATTCCATATCTTATTTTCCAGATGGCCAGCGAATGATCAGCGGATCTCGGGACAAGACTGCACGGCAATGGGATCTGAAGACGGGAAAGGAAATTGAGGAAGCGCGGGGTGTTTGCGAGGAGAGTGTATATGCAGTGTCGGTATCAACGAATGGGCGATGGGTTGCCACTGGTGGTGGGGGTGCGGAGCTGAAAGTCTGTGAGGTTGAGACGGGGATTGTCAAAACATTCAAAGGACACTCAGATTTCATCTACAGCATTGATATCTCCGCAGACAACACGCACATCGCGAGCGGGTCATATGATCAAACAGCGCGGATATGGAATTTTGACACCGGCAAACTTGTGGCTGGTCCATTCAAGAGCGAAGATGACGTGGGCACAGTTCGATTCTCTCCCGATTCGAAGAAGCTGGCAGTCAGGTCATTTTGGGGCAGGGGTCTGGAAGTCTGGGATGTTCAATCACAGACATTGGATGCCAAGCTTCGGGAATGTGGTCGATCACAAGGCACACCGGTATTCTGGACAAAGAACAAAAACATTATAGCCGCATTCAGTTTCACCAAGGACGAAACCGCAACCATCTATGAAATCGACGGATCGACGCTGCAGACTGTCGGAACTCCCTTCAAAGGGCACACCGATATCTTAATCACTGGGCTAGCACTTTCTTTTGACGATGCTCTCCTCGCTAGCGCTTCCACCGACGACACCATCAAACTGTGGACTTTCGAGTCCCGCCAGCTCCTCGCTTCCTTCAATGTTCAGCATATCTTTAGACTTATCTTCTCACCCGACTCACGCCAACTAGCTTACACGACGCACACTAAGGATGACAACGAGATCTGCATTTGCGAGACTCCCCCCGACGTCCTTGCTCAGGCCCGTGTACGCATTCTCCCCAAAAATGTACCGTTCATGTGCTAACATTACACTACAGAAAATTGCACACACAAAGGCAAACCTCGATCGTCTACTCCATGTGCGCATCTCATCCTCTCATGATACCACTCACCCATTGATATTATCGCAGTCGCATGCAACTCGTCTTCCTGCTGGGCACCGCAGACCACCCATATCCGCCACACCTATAGTACCGAAACCTCCACCTTCAAACGACTCGCAGCAACCCGCTTTCCGTCGACTTAGCAAATTCCTTCGCTTCTCTCCTCGCACGAATGCAGAACGCCCTGGTCGGAAGGATCAATCTCGTGATCCCTTAGATGTATGCTTTCTGTTTGTGTAACACACTTCACAGTTCACTCACCACTCGCACTACAGTTCCCTGCTACATTACCCTTGCCTTCCAATCGCATTCGTGGAGAAAGCGCTCCATCCACTTCCTTGCCCGGTGGCAACACCTTTTTCAATTCCGCTCAATCCTCGTCAGCCAAGGGGAAGCAAAAAGTGCGCGAACCGAAACAAAGACCCATCAGATTCGTCGATGTTCCTCTCGGACAAGTTACATATGTGCGTGATCTACACTTCCGTTGGGCTCATGAGTTCTGACCCCGCTATTCACCAGCCCGATGCTGTCGGTGTCGACGACGGATACCGACCACATGTGGTCTTCTTTTGCCTCAGCTGGTTCCAGAAAAAGGAGAATAAGCCAAAACCACAGCCAGTCTATGATGACGAACTCGAGGACGATGACGAGGAAGAAAACGTTCCAGCTACCGTACCTCCTCCCAGGTACAATAAACCTATTCGTTCTTAGAATTCATTTACTAACTTAGTCTTCCAGAGCGCAGAACGCAGAAATTGAATTGAAAACTTTAGCTGGTCAGGCACAGCCAGAAGCAGGACCTTCTCGCCTCGCAGAAACTAACCACGCAGAGGCTCAGTCTTCGTAAATGACATCCATTGAGCAACCATCTGTTAATCGAGTCTTGCGTTTTATGTGTAGTTTTATGACCAATTTATGACCTTGTTTTGGAAGAATATACGTTGCTGCATCCTCCATTGAAAGGTAGGCGACACAGTCAGATATTCGGGTGTCCAAGCTTCAGATGGGACGTTTCAACTTTTACCTGTTATGCAGATAAGGCAGAAATATCGACGTACGAGGCTTGATCAATCATTATCGCATAGAAGTTTGAAGCGTTTCATTCATCCCAGAAAATGTATTTGATACGAGCTATAAGTTTCTAAACTAATGTAAACAGGAAAGAGCTAAAGTGTAACGCGAGTGGATAGCGAGGACAACACGAAATAGAGATAAAGTGAGATGGGCATGGTATCTAGAATTATGGCGCACGGCACAGCATGGATTACGAGGTGTATTGGTCTACAAGGACATGTTAGCACACAAATGGATAGATAGATATGTGCGGCTGAATGCTTACCATGGGCTGCACTCTGAACAGATATACGTGCTGGTGATAATAACCCGGCCAAAGGCCATTATGGGTACGTAAGCTCCTGTAATGCTCTTTTATATACGCACAGGATAATTCAACTCCCACTGCGAACAAGCCAGTGGCAGGTACGATACGCATGACCTCTAATGTTATGGTATCTTCGAAGGAACCCCATGAGCGAGGTGTGAAGATGTTAGCAGCATAAGTACCTATGGTGATCACAAAGCCCGTTCCGAAAACGACTTCATTGATGTAAAGCTGAGAAAGGTATGGGTCATCGAACGAGAATTTAAGGCAGGTGTGTTCTTTATCATACCTTCTCTGAGTATGAGGGATATCATAGAGAACTACGGTCAAGAATCAGCATACTGCGAATGCAATGAGCAATGGCGGTATGGAGCAAACTAGACAGTAGAATGACAAGTGGTTAAACGAGGCATGCAGTCAAGGCACAGCGTCCAAGGAAATTCAAATGGAGATTGAACGGACCGACGCTGCAAAACCGCCAAGACAGATGTATGCCAATCCCGGCGCAGAACAGAGTTTGTGATGATATCTATCGCAAGGTTAACTTGACAAGTATACGGACATGCAGTAAATTTAAATCCATGGTAGTGGAATGCTGATCGAATCAAGTGTGCAAACCTTGATATACGGTGGCGCGCCCACTGCCAGACATGAGCTTGGAACAAGGAAGGAGCCTTACGCCTCGATCCCACTACTATATGAGTATAGTGGGTCCAGGTGTTGTCCAAATTCGGGGTCAAACCCTCGAAATGGCCCATTGGTAGGGGTAGCATGACTCTGAGGGAAAATAAGTTGAGCGCAAAGGGTGTCAATCCCGTGAAGCGAAAAACGAAGACTTACAAGTCCCAAATTTCAGCACATATCAAGTGCGAAGTAGAATTTTTTTAAGATGCGATAGCCGCATGACCTCACATGTGTCAGATGTCAAGTGTCCTTGAAATTGGCTGGCTGGCCGGCCGGGCTTGATACCACCACCAGTAGCACTTATCTTTCTGTAAGCCCACGTACGATGGCAGTACCACTGTATAAGTATCGTATATCGAGCCACTGTCAAGGTACAGCGGAAAATCAGCGACCTCAGTGCTTCGAAATGCGGTATACCTTGAGCGTTCTGTCATCCGACACGCTGCGGACAGAAGTGACATCTTTGACTTGTGCAACAATGTGGCGATCTTCCTTTTTCTCCATTGCTGAGCTAGTAAAATGCGCTAAAAGGGTGTCCAAGGCGCACGATCAGTCGCAAGGCTCGCAAGTGAGACGAAAGAAACCACCCTCGTTTTCCGCGAACATGGCGAAGCGAATCGACAAATGAACTCAAAGGCTGTCCAAGGCAAGACACGAGTATCATCTCTACAGACATACCTAAGATCTGAGCAGTTGTGTACGCCTGCCATTCTGATGCTGATGAGTTGAGCTGTCGCATCGTATGTTCATCAGACGATATCGCAGACCAACCTCCCAGAACTTGCAATGAATATGCCAGTTTCCTAAGTGCGACCAGACCAGTGAATCTGCTCAGAACAGGTGTCTCATCGAGTCAGTTATTGGATTGTGAGGAACCACTCAATATACGTCTTTGCTCATAGCACGACCCATACCCCGACAAGACTTCTGAGCCCAACAATGTCTCGTACGCAGCACGATCGACGAGAGCGAGAGAGCTGTAATCGTTGTGAGATGTGAGGGTATGTGTATGTACCGAACGAGGTTATCCATAAATCGCAGTATCTGTTACTTTAAAGTCAGTGTCAAAGTGATGAAGCGAGAATTGAGCGAGAGGAATACCAGCAAGTTGGGGTGGGGAATTGAGAGGGTAAGTATATGGGTGATGAAGGACTTGTGAGTGAAGAGCCCAATTTCAAGTGAGTAGAGAGTGACGTTCAAGTTGATCTACCAAACAATGACAAATACAGATCGACGAATGTGAATTTTGGGCGACGAGCGTTCTGATTCTGAAAACAATGTTCATCGTCCACCAATCGCCCACCATGAGCTTTCCATGCCATGTCCGCTCGCTCGTTCCGAACTGATGCACTCGGAAAAACATACCATATCTCAATGATCTGCAGCAACTTTGGCCCATGCAAAATATTTAACCTTGCATGCTCGAAAGTTGTGGGCGTCTTGATAACACCTTTTATTCATTAATCATTTCCAGCTTTGTCGAGCAAAAAGGTCTGGTCAGACAGAAATTGGACTCGGTTCTACCTGTTTTTTGATCACTTCGTTTGTATTGCGGTATCAATAGTGAGTTTCAAAAATTCGCTCTTATACAACCGTATCTCCAACTACCAATGACAACCTCCAGGGTGCTAGTTGCTGTCATTGATGCCTAGACTGGCTCATTTCGGTGTCCTCTCTCTTTCACGCTTATCGTGGATATGTTCTCTGGTATCTAGATAACCGTCTCATCCTCGATTGTGCACTGGTCCGTGCCTTGTGTTTGCAGGGGTGATGGGCGTTGGGTACAGGTACGTGCTTACAAGTGATGAGATTTAATGTCGAGATGTTGCATTTCTCACTCCAAACTAGTAGTGTTCGATACGCATATCGGTATGTGTAGTAATGTGAATCTTAAATTCTCGGGGGAAATAATCTCAGCGTAGAAAAAATCAGAAGTGATGCTGTGAATTCGTAAGTTGGTTAGTGCGTGCTCAGAACAAACAAAAAAGGTGCCGAAAATGCATCTACAACGTTGCGCGTGCGTATAGTCGTTCGATGATGAACAGTGATCTCCCTGAGGCTCGAACGTTCATGCATCTGAGAGCAACGATATGCAATAAGATTTGAACATTTTGTCGCCCATCCATCAGTGATAAGGGCATGTAAAACGATATAAAGTTCAACATAACAAGAATCAATATAATTCTGCTATGGGGGATCACATAGTCATCGAAGACCTTATAGAGGAAAGACCACACAATGAGTCATTGTGTGGGAAATGGCAACAGATTGATGCTGTAGTATAGGCCATTCCAAGAAGCGAGGAGAAGCAATTGAATGGAAGGATCCAGGGCGCAATGCACAGCTGCCATGCAGGAGGGGCGTGTTAAGGTGTATTTATCAAGGCGACGCGCAAGTAGCTGCACTCACATTCAGGAATTCATCGCTCATCGAGTTCAGCGCTTGTAACCAGAACTTCTCGGTAACACCAAATTCTGATCTGTATTTCGAGCGTGGATGAGCTGACGTTTGGCTTGACCAGAGGGCCTGTCGTTGAATACCTGCCAGCATCAGTCGGGTCAAAGAGACAGCTCACCTTTGAACGCTTCTCAAGAATATCTTGCCCACACTAGCTACTTCCAGACGCAGCCATGGCCTCCGCATTGACAAATACGGCCGCTACGAAATTGATTTTGAAACCATCAATAACTTTGAAGGGTCAGGGAAGAGTGATTGAATCCATATACTATTTTCCAGACGGTCAGCGAATGATCAGCGGATCTGGAGATAAGACCGCACGGCAATGGGATCTTCAGGCGGGGAAGGAAATTGAGGAAGCGAGGGGTGTTTGCGAGCGGAGTGTACAGGCAGTGGCGGTATCAACGAACAGTCGATGGGTTGCCACTGGTGGAGGAGATTGGGATATGAAGGATGCGGAGCTGAAAGTCTGTGAGGTTGAGACGGGGTTTGTGAAAACATTAAAAGGACACTCACTGCCAATCACATGCATTGATATCTCCGAGGACAACACGCGGCTGGTCAGCGGGTCATGGGATAAAACAGCGCGCATATGGAACTTGGACACCGGCGAACTCGTGGCTCGTCCACTCAAGTGCGAAGATGCGGTGTGCGCAGTTCGATTCTCCCCCGATTCGAAGAAGCTGGCAGTCATGTCAAACTGGGGCACGTGTCTGGAAGTCTGGGATGTCCAATCACATAAATTGGATGTCAAGGTTGGGGATTTTGATCGATCACTAAGCACATACTCGCCAGTTTTCTGGACAAAGAACAACAAACACATCATAGCCGCATTCACTGGGGATGACGACACCATCCACAAATTCGACGCATCGACGCTGGAGACTGTCGGAACTCCCTTCAAAGGGCACACCAAGGAAGTCACTGGGCTAGCACTTTCATTTGACGATGTTCTCCTCGCTAGCGCTTCCTTCGACGACACCATTAAACTGTGGGCTTTCGAGTCCCGCCAGCTCCTCGCTTCCTTCGATGTTCAGGATATTTTCAAACTCGTCTTCTCACCCGACTCGCGCCATCTAGCTTACACGACATACACGACAGATGATTCCAAGATCTGCATCTGCGACACTCCCTCAGACGTCCTTGCCCAGGCCCGTGTACGCATTCTCCCCAAACATGTTCTGTTCGTGCGCTAATTATAACATTCCATTGCAGGATATTGCACGCGATCATCTACTGAATGTGCGTATCTCATGCTCTCATGACAAACCACTCACTCATTGCTATCGCTGCAGTCTCATGCAACTCGTCGTCCGCCTGCTGGGCAATGCGTACCACCAATATCAGCTATACCTAAAGTGCCGACACCTCCGCCTACAAGAGACCCGCAGCAACCCGCTTTGTCTCGACTCAGCAAACTCCTTCGCTTCTCTCACACGAACACAGTCCATGTTCGCCACATCCAACCTCGTGATCCCCTAGATGTATGTCATGACTCTCGTATCTCGGTTCTTCCACCGTTGACTCTACGATGGCACCACAGGTCTCTGCTACCTTGTCCCTACCATCCTCTCTCTCAGCTCAGCCCGCAACTCGATTCAGTCAGGTCAGTCTTCAATTTATATACCAAATCGGATTGCATAACTGAGTGTGTATCTAGTTTGAAACAAGTTCTCCACCTCCACCCTCGAACAGAGTCGTCCAATCCCTACGACAGCATCTTTCCTTCCTCGTGCCTAGACACAGCCATGGCTCACCAGTCGTTGAAGTCGCACCAGGCCGCAAATTCACTGTAACGTATATTTTCTTATTTCTTGGTGCATTTTTCTTATTTGTGCCCCATAGCGACTTGCTGCTGTTAAATTACCGGAATACACGAAAGTAGACGACACTCGACATCCGGCTAGCCAGCAGGGCGCCGTGCTGCAGGAAAACGACACTGCTGACGTCGATTCGCTCCCAGACGTACATTGGTGCAAAGCGTTCCTCTGCTTTTGTTCTTGTTTGTCGCATGGCAGACTGAGGATGCCTCCTCGATGGCGCTTGGAGCGCGTTGACATACCTCCCCAGGATGGCACAGCACATAGCAGCACTGATGTTGCTCACAGCAGTTAGCTTCGTATATACATTCATCCGACTACTGTATCATCCATAACTGATCATCTTACATTTGTATATATCAATTCTACGCCATCTGCAATTACTCGTGCGTCTTCGAGATCCCACCACAAGACGAATATGTATGAGTCGTGTCGTAATCATTACACGTGCGCTCGTTCGATGCTGATCCAGTCAAGATTGAAATGACATCAATTCGCGTCATCATGGACCGCAGTGGGACAGGTGAGTCATTTGTTTCCGTCAGTATTCGGATGTCTTACAATTGCTCTCTCGCATATATAAAGCCATCATCCAAATTGACCTTCTCCCACTTACTTCACTCGTTCGGATCTCTAACAGCATATAACATTGCGATCGGCAATACAAACCTTGTGCGATTTCACAAGTCTTGAACATGCGACGAAGACAGCATGATTTCCTTCGAGCGAGGAAATGTCTCGCTTACAGATCATCGGCCCTTCACAACCACTGGCTTAACATTCTCTTTTATCCCCTTGGACTCAACTGGAAATCGAGTCCCGCACGACCGATAATCTTCCATTCGATATCGATCTCCGCTTCTCCAGACCCTCTCAAGGACGATCTCATTTTTGGGTGTATACCTCGAAATACTCATGTGGTGCCTTCGAATTCTGATTGTTCTCCGCTCTCTCAAGCTTCAACGAACTTACATTTGTCGACGGAGCTTGCGCTCGCTTCGATCGCGCACTAAAATGCTTCTGCCCAAGTCCACTGGATCAGCCTCGTCACATCGTATGGTTGAATGTTTCGTCCTTGGGTTCGCTTATACTCTAAAGGTCATTCGAATCAATCCAACCGAACGTTTCCACCTCGATTTGGTCGAGTACTAATATCCTTTTCTTAACCCCGATGACCCCTTCTCTATGCGCCCAACTGAAGGTGTTGTATTCTGTCATCCTTTTCCTTGCTTATCTGGACCTTGAACTTCAACACTTTCGATGTCACGATTTACTAGATCCGCGAACTGTGCACAATTCAGTGTGCGGCTTAGATCTGCCGGAACCCAATTTATAAGGTCAGGCTTTGTTCGACCACGAGGAGCACCTTTACTCTGACTATCCTTTATCCCTCATTGGCCCGGTACAGCTTTTGAATTCTCCTGTCTGTCCTATGAACTAGTCTGCATCGATCTCCAGTTCGATCTCCACTTTTTGTGTCTCTGTTTTGACGATCTTGTTCGACCTTCGTTTGTTGCATGTCTGGGTTTCTCGTAGGTTCTGCAGTCCCTTTCAAGTTGCGATTGATCTCCGCCCTTCTCAAGTTTGCTTTTGAGGCCAAGTGGGCACATGTTCCGTTCAGACTTTTCACAACTCCTTCTTTGATGGACGTTACCCGTTCGATAATGCGATAACGATTGGCCCGCCCCCAGGACACTGATATTGGATGCCCTTCGGTTGTTCGATACACTTTTCAATGTTCCTCGTCTGAATTGCCCGACTGAACATTACATGTCAACTTTGTGAGTCGAACGACTTCTTCGACATTCGAATTTGGACCCTGGACTACTTCATGGCTTGTATGCGAAGTAAATTTCGCTGTTTTATTTCACTGCGCTCTCTCATCTCTGACTTGCCTCTCTAGATAACGAGTCGGCCGTTGCATTTTCGTCAAGTGACTGGAAGAACCGCAACGTCGACGACATGCATTCAAAACTAGTTTCGTCACACTCGCGCAAGCTAGTGATTGATGGCATCTACGCTGTGTTCTATCGATGACAGCGCTATTGTCACAAACTCACATGTAACCCTTATGTTAGGCTTCGCAGCGGTGGCTCTGAAGAGCACATTTCAAGTGACAGTCATTGAACCATGATTCTTACATCGATCTCACCATTCTAAGTTCTGTATGTACTATGAGCTCTTCATTGTTTGATTTTGGTGTGAGAAAGCCTGCATTCAAAGATCAGAACATTCAGATGTGATTAGGGCATGCGATCGAAGTAAAATGGCTGATGCTGACAGGTTGGAGGTGGGGCGCTGGGTTATGGCTGAGCTTGTAACAGAGAACATCTAAGATCACATATGGCATGAGGAGGGTGGTCTCCATGTTTGTCCTACAGTGTTGATGACATGTATTCATGTGCCTGCTGAGCTAAATTTAATACTATAGCATATCCAACGATTTGGGCTCACTGGCGGGTGGAAAATACGCACGAGATTGACGCAATAGAATCGAATGTCAAACCAAGGGGCAAATAGTATATCTTGCAAGGACAAGTTGACAGCAGCGGTGCTCGCATTATAAAATTTCTTCCCTCTATCATTGTTAGCCTCTCGATAACGTCAATTCTCGTCTGAAGTTCGAGCGCGCCGGATGGACTGATGACTAGCCCTGGGAGGCAACGTGCTCTCGAGTGAGTTGAGAGTCTTCAGCCAGTGCCGCGCCTACATAACACGAGGAGAGCTCACTACCAATCCTTCAAACCCATCCAACGAATACTTTGTCTTGTATTTGGCTACGGAACTGCGTGGCTCGCGGAGATGTAGTTATGGCTTGTACTTTCATCAACGAAGGCAGCCACAATGAAATTGATTCTGCTACCATCGAGGGTTATAGAGAGTTTGCTTCGATCCATATCCTACTTTCTGGACAATGAGCAAATGTACGGGGACATGCCTCATGAGGTTCAAAAACAAAAGTTGGATTCACGCACCTCTGATTTTCAAGCGCTTGTCGCCGAACGAGGATAGAAGCCGTCAAAATGCAGGAAAGGCAGAGTCGAACTGCATCATTATGAGCAGCCACACCATTGATCGGGCGAATCCCACTCTACATGCTCAGTGGGAGGATGAACCCATGTGAGAAGCAACATATACACTCGAAGTGCGCTTGGATGGTGCCATTCGCTCTGTCGTACATGATATCCTGTTTACAAATCAACGTTTCATTGGTATTCTTGCACGATGAAGTGAGAGATCGCGAAAGACTCTGGAGGCGCCAACCTTTCATTTATTCCTATCTCGTACTTCATTCGGTAATTGTGAACCCAACCATCTCAACGCACCAGCCAGCATGATCAAAACGACATATACTGCATTCCCCCCAAGAAGATCGCGTTCCTTCGACAAAGCAAAAAGCGAAGTCGCCAAGGCGGGTCCGACCGCACGAGCCGTTGATACAGAAGTTTGACTAAGACCATTAATGGCGCCGAGAGCAGCATTAGTAGGAGCAGAGGCTGTAATAAACATGAAGACAGTTCCTGGATGGAGTGACAAGTTATAACGATGAGATGTTTTTATTGCAACACATACCTAAGGTCATATGCCACACAACCACCAGAACTAGTTGGCAAAATAAGGTAAGGGCGACTGCATGATCAACTTCCCCCCTTGCGCTTACAAGCCATGACATTATTGGAAACATGAGCAAGACTGGTACAAAGCATGACACCGATATGCAGAATAAACGCTTTGGACCAAGTCGATCGACAATTTTGGCGAAGAATAATCCCTGAAAGACGCCATCCGCGATGCCAAAAAACGCCAGCCACGAGCCAATAGATGAAGGTGTAAATCCAAGACCGCCAAGAGAGGTGGGCGTCGAAAGGAACAGTGGTAAAAGAGCCCTGTAAGAAATATCGAGAAAAGCGACCATGGCGTAGTTCGCAATTGGAACAACAATGGTAGGCGTGAGCAAAGATCGCAGGGGTGTATATGCCATGGTTTGTTTAGGCAGTAAGTCATCACTTAAAACACCGAGCGTGGCTGACGTTAACTTTGGTCGACGCTTTGTTGATAATGTCTGCACGATCGTGAGTAACGTGTGCGGTAACGCAGTATATAGGACCTACTTCTTCTAAGAGGATTGACATCATGAAAAGGGCTAGGACAATCGAACAGGCTGCCACTGCGCAGGGCAAAAAGTATGGGTAATTTCCCCAAAATGAATTAGCGAATAATGCGGGCCAGTGATCTTGCGGCCGCGCGAGAGTTCCGCCTATTAAAGGACTGACAGGCCGAGTTCATTATTTGCCATTAACATAATCAAGTGCTCCACTTACCCGACAAAACCTCCAATGGACCAGACAATCGGGAATAGGGCAAATGCCTGAGCCATATTTGTGGAGTCCGTCAATTCCCCCATCATCGTCTTCATAACTCCTACATTGCCATTCAGAAATCCGCACATGCAGCGACTAGACAAACCTAGCATGTCAGCATTACGCATCTCCTTAAGCTGAAGACACACCTAATGACAAGACCCCAAAAGGTCGTTGAGAGGCCGAAACACAGAATCGAAATGCAAGCACCCGAGATTCCAATTGCCAATACCGGCTTGCGTCCAATGCGATCAGACAGCCTACTCCATCTAAGTACCGTTAGTGCCTGCGCGACGAAAAACAGAGATTCCTGTTGAGCATATCCAATAGTAGACTATGAGAAAACCATTCTCGCAAGTCATCATATCGCCACTTACGATGATTCCAGCATAATATCCTACAGCCGCATCATTGCCCCCAGTGATTCCAAGTTCGCCGATGAGCTGAAAGAGCGAAACAGTGTGAAAATGTGCATCAAGGACAAATGTCGCTATTGTGAAGCCTTACCTGATTGATGTAGGGGAATATAGATGTGGAAGCGATGGGATCTGCAAGTTGCAGCATCATAAGTATGCATATTTGGCGTTTGGGAAGAGGTGTTTTAAGCTTCTTCGTGGCCTCCGCAGGAAATAGAGGCGTGGTCTCGCTTGCTATCATATGAGAATCAGAGGTGCCCATCCTGGCGAGTGAGAGCTTAAATTCAACAGGAGCCCAGGGAGTCCAGAGGCAGAAATAACGAATCGCCCCGATATGAAAAAAGAGTAATGTGTATTTATAACCTGTGCAATCGTATGATGTGGTCAGCTGTCGTAATATCAAACATCATACTAGTACTTACCTGGAATTTCGGGAACGGGTTACACCTGCGCAGTATGTGATGTAGACATTGGCGGTGTGGGCAACTCGTAGCAAACAAGAAACGCGGAGGTTAGGATGACATCAGGCCACAACAAATTCGTTGCTTCCAAGGAAGTTTCGCATCCGGGACATCATGATGTTTAACTAGTTTGTTGGGGTGGAATTTCTTCTAGGGCGTAAAAAATATGGAGAGTGCTGCTGTCGTGCATGCTTGCCATCTCCAAGGGTCATAAACACCAAAAAGAGTATGGTGTGCAAGGTGTACGAGAGTATCCCTGGACTATCCCAAAAGCATCGCTCTGAAGTGTGTCTCAAGACGAGTCCAAACATAGATCTGAGGATGAAAGAAAGCATTGCAATAGATGTCCCGGGTTTACATGACTCGGGTTAGGGCCCGTTCGGCAACCGTTCGTTTCCGTCCGATTCGGTTTGTTTCCAAACGAACAGACGTCGAAGTGAAACGGATGCTCCCACGAGCGTGATGCAGTAGGTATTGGAAAGGTGCCAGAGGGTGCAGGAGAAGAGTGGTGGCAGAAAGGGTGTGGTTTAGCAGTAGGTGCGGTGAAGTTCCAGCATGGTAGTGAGCAGCAGTACGTTATGGTGGGCAGGAGTTTGCAACAGCAGTGAAGCCGTCGGGGCCGAGCTAGGTTATGGGTGAGCCACTACAGCGTAATGGACGTTTACTGAAACGAAAGTGTTGCCGAACAAGTTTGAAAGTTCCAAAAACTAGGTAAACGCGCGTATATTATCAGTTATAATAATACGTGATATTACTTGACTGACGGCACTCCAGCGGAGTTTAAAGCCCCACTCGATGTTTCGGCCATGCCAGTCAATTTTACCAACGCGACTGCTACCTGCTACCACCGATATTACATGCATGTTGCAGATTACTCGGAATGATAGGGTGTAGAGAAAAACCGAACTGGTTGCACTGGAAACTGGCACCTCATCGATATTTGAGGCTCCGAATTAATGATTTTACCTAGAGAAATCTCTATATGGATCTCCTATGTCATGAACATACTCAAAGCATTCAGGCCGAATTTCAATGTTTTCTCCCGCCGGAACACACACAATCCCAGTACTCGGTTTCTATCGCAATGGCCTGAAGAGCCACTTGATCTTCCTGCCGATCAAAATGGCGGATTCTATCCTACGACACTGGGAAACAAACTTAATTCGACATATACCATTGTTCGGAAACTTGGATGGGGCCAACACTCTAGCGTTTGGCTGGCGAAGCATGGAGGGTAAGTAAATGCGACACTTCCTCCTGGCTAGTTGTAACGATGTGTTATGTGCCGACATTAAAGAGAACACGAGTGGCGGTATGTCGCAGTCAAGATACTGTCAGCTCACGCGACGCAGGTGCAACTTCAGCTTTCCGACGAGCTTGGCTTCCTACAATCTGTAAGAGATTTGGCAAGGGAGTCAAGACACCCCGGGCAAGCCCACATCGTCGCATTGCTAGACAGTTTCGAAGTGTCGAGTACCCAAGGTCATCATCTCTGCTTAGTGCACGAACCTATGGGCATATTTCCGAAGGTCGACGGAGGTCTCCCAGTGCCGTTGGTCAAGGTTGTGGCAAAACAGCTACTTCTCGCCTTAGACTTTCTACACCGTGAATGTAATGTGGTTCATACCGGTGCGCTACTATGAAAATGTTGGCGTTATGCTGGAACTGAAGTGTCACCGGAACAGATCTTAAGCCCGACAACATCCTCGTCGAACTTGATAATGTGGACGCTGCTATCAAAATCCAGGAAGAATCGCGCCCTACAGCTCCCATGCAAGAGGTCTCGTCTGAACCTCGCAGTCATGCTATCCTGTCTCGTCCGATACATGTATTTAGCTCGGACGAGTTGCTCACGCTGAGTCAGTTATCAAAGCTCAATGTCAAGTTGACCGACTTTGGTACTGGTGAGCTCTCAAAGATCAGTGATCCTGGTCGTAGCTCATCGTTGCGTTTTAGCCGTCTCTATAAATGGATTCCATCCTGACATCATTCAACCTTTTGCTCTACGCGCGCCGGAGGTCATTTTAGCATGCGAGTGGGGTCCAAGCGCGGATATATGGAATCTGGCATGCTTGGTAAGGATATTTTATGATTTTGCTTCTTCATTTAATACCGAACCCTGTCTCTTTGTAGATCTTTGAATTTCTCACTGGTCGTTGGTTTTTTGTACCGCGAGGAGGGCCTACATGGACCGCCGAAGCATACCATCTTGCGCACATGCCTGCAATGGCTGGAGAAGCATTTGACCCAACTTATTTTCGGACTGGAAAGTTCTTTGACAAATACTTCGATGACGATGGTGAGTCGAAACAGCGACTCATCGCTTTGACTGATGCTCAATATCATAATAGGTAAACTTCGTATACAAGTTGAAGGAATCCGAGGTTTGGAACAGGCTCTTGAATCCTACAAAATGGTTGCCGATGACGAACTGTCTATGTGCACTTCGTTTTTGCGGATGATGCTGAGATTACAGCCATCGGATAGAGCCAGTGCACTGGATCTCTTGGAACATGAGTGGTTGAAAGTCTAATACAGATGAGAGACGTTGTCGGGCACTCTTATGTCCAACTTCACCTTTCAGCGGCGCGGCTACATGACACCGACCCAATTCAAATTGTGGTTTAATCAGGTCTGTGATCAAGATATTTTCGCGTAGATTTGCTCATCAAAATTCAGTCGCGGACTTACCGCTCTGGGGATCCCTCTTTCCAGGTGACGGAGTAAACTTGAGAGGAAGCGTTTGCGTTAATAGGGACGAAGTCACCTTGGCATGACCTCGCCAATTTCTTACGAAGGAACGGGAACCAGTATTTTAAAGATCAAATTTATTTTTGCTCCTCGTACGTACCCCGCATATTCAAATACGGCTTACACTGCCATTAGAGAATCGAATGGGTGATATGCATGTCAACGACAGTGATCAGCATGACTCCAATGGCAGGTGTTTGGCTTTCCTCCTTCCAGCACTCCAATCACTCTGCCTCTGCTAAGGTTTCAAGGTAGTATTAGGTTTTAACAAACTCCTGGCGTTCTTATGGTATTTCCAGCGCTGACCTTTACAGGAGCAGCTATTTCGCTAAGATTATCGGTCAAATTGGTCTCGGCGAGGAGAGCCCTGCGTCAGAACAACATGCTAACACTACAATTCGCGGCGAGTCGACGTTGGTTGTACTGACTGTGAGTGTTGTAGCCTTGCATTATATGTGCAGTTGGCAAGTTGATTTGGACGGTTAAGCAGTTGGCGCTGTGTCGACATTTCACAATCAGGGTGACCTCTGCTTCCGAGCTCCGATGCTTTACAACCAAGTACAACTCACGAGTTGACAACGGATCTGGACTCCTTTAGTATCTGGAGGCGGGGCTCCAGTGCATGCTGTTCTGAAAGTGAGTGAGATTATTGAGCTTAATTGCTCGCCGTTGCACCGAGCTTCCCTTGCCCTTCCTTAATTCCTTAACGATCATCGTCCCAGTTGTCTCTTTCGTGCACCAGCTCACAATCGGGTCTGACTGAAGTGTTATTTTCTCAGCTGAGACGGTCTGGACCATTACTTGGATTGTCAGCACGTTCATTCAATCTTTGCTTGGTCCTTTATCATATATGAACCTCTGCTCGGACCTCTATGAACCTCTTTGGCTGGCGTTCCGAGTACAATTACTCTGAAAGACAAAATCGCTCAGACTATGACCCGGGTCTTACGGTGATCTCTTGCTATTGCTACCCCACATAAATGGTAAGGCTTTGATGACTTGATGTAGATAACCACATGCATTTATTCACTCTGATGCAGTCTCTGTTTTGACGATCTCGTTTGCCCTTCGTTCTTTGGGTGGTGTCTGGCTACCAAGATTTCGCACTGTGCAGCCCCTTCAAGTTCCAGTCAATCTCCGCCTAAGTTCGCCTTGGGGCCTACTCAACCGAATCCGTTAATGTGTTATTTTCAAGCAAATATCTCGCATCTCCTTTTTCGATGGACTTGCTCGTTCGAAGGTACGATAATGATTGATTCACCACCAGGGTGCTGATACTGGATGCCTTCCGCCCACTCAGAATTCACCACAAGGCGTCTTGTGCGGAGTCGAGAGCCAGAGAATCATATCAAAGGTGGGGAAATACATTAGATGTGTGAACATGAACAGCAATATTAATGTCGACCAATCCAGGTATCTGCATTATGTCCAGATCTAATTCACGAGTGTCCACGAGTTCCGAAGAGCTTTTGGACACTACCTGTTGGAGTCATAGGGAATATGCTCATAGGACAAGCACAAGAGGTGAGAGCGTAGTAAGCTCAAGGTAGCTTAATGAAAGCATAAACTACATCTGATGTTTTTTGTTGACCAATTTAGCTGGTCCAAAATTAAGTAGCGGCGCCGCGCACCATAAATACACAAAAACCCAAAATAGATCTGCCCCCACACTACCATCCGATATTTTCATCCGCTGGCACTACCAAATCGAAAGGGTGCCACCCATAAGTTGCTGCATAATATCTCATGCTAACTACTCAACGTGTCTCAATGCTTGCCGTTCGTTGGTGGTTTAGCCGATCAGCTCAAGTGTCGCTCGTCATCGATTCATCGCATGGCCAAGGGACAATCAATGTAGTAAGTCGCATCTTGGTCGCATCGTCACATCTCCTTTTATTAATTTTGAATTTCTGGCTGCACTGAGATTTTGACTAAAAAGTCCTTTCAGAACTTTCAACGACACCTTGACTGGGTACTGAGCGTTCCTTGACTGCACCCGTCGAGCGCACCTGCTGTTCTTCTTTTCACAGATGAGTCTTCTGACTCCTGAGTCTCCCAGCGTTTCTAATACTTCCGTCAAGATAGGACCCGGGTCAGTGAGAGAAAGAGAATTTTTATACCGCATCAACCAACGAGATTGCAAAGACGCGAAGCTGTTCTGGTCAGTGTGCGAGATACAGGTCCGTCTTTATATGTCTGAATCAGTGATGTTCAGAATTGTCTTTCTATATATCTTTTACCCACAGATTAGGTACGAGCTCACCGCGCCCATCGTGGAACCATCACTACCATCATTCTCCGTGATCATCTTTGCGCAACCGTGGTGGATGACATAGTTCGTAAACACTTTTTCAGCCTTTTCATAGGCGATTCGGGACGTCATGTGCAGGAATTGTTCCCGTACCTCGACCAATTTTATCAGTTTGTCCAATGAGAAAAATGGATCAATCAACATCATGTTGTCTTCCTGACATTCAAGCGTAAGATGGGCTCTGTCTGAAGCTTTATGGCGTGCGTATTAATCATATAAAGGTACTGGTGCTCGGTTGTCGCTTTTGAAGAAGTAACAGGTAACATCCTGCTCAATTGTGTCTCTGCTCATCGTAAGTCTAGACAGCCCAAATGTCCTACGGGTTTCTCATCCTCAACTGACGCATTCAACAGTATCGGCAGGATGCGTTGGCAGCTCCCACTCACGAAAAAAGACACCACCATCACTTGCTACGATGACTTGAACAAGCCAAAAGTACACGGCCCAGAGCAAAGATATGTCAGCCCTACCACTGGGGTCTGTCGAAAGCTGGTCGTGCAAGCCGTCGCTCCCTCCGGTAAAACCGAAGTTGCCATCCGCAACCACGCTAACCAGGCAAGCAAAATCGCCATATGGCTGCTATCCAATTCCCCCATACGAAAGTGGAACATTTTCAAATGGATAGCCCGATGGTTTTGGTTTACGTTTAAGCTCTTATGGTCAGTCATCTGGCTGATCGTACAGATTACTGCTCCCAACTCGGTGGATGACGCTGGGGAGGATTCCGATGTGTTTAACACTGGATTATACAAACCGTATGCTCGCAGGTTCCGGGGTCAGCTTTGGGCAGCTCGTTCGCCTAAGGAGCATTCTGCGCGTGTTATCGAGGATGGTGAGACGGACATCCCTACACACTCCCTTTATCCTCGACTTCTTGTCATCCGCGATCCGATTCGAAATGAGTGGGTCCCATGTGCAGATCGCGAAACCATCATCCGTACCAAATTCATCGCCATCTCCTACCGTGCCTCTGATGCCTACACTCGAGGGCCAACGTATGAGATAGAAAAAGCGCAGTTCACAGAGGATGTTCGTGCAGCGGTTCTCGGACAGAAATATGATGCGTATTGGTGCGACTTGGAGTGTGTAGGAGAGACGTCGGCAGAGAAGAAAGTGGATTTGTATTGCATGGCGGACGTCTACCGTGGAGCAGCGCTGACTTTGATCATGCTGGGCAAATCTTCGGCTGGGGAGAACGAGTGCTGGAAGAGTTGGGGACAACGGGTGTGGACTCTGCCTGAAGCCCTCCTGAGCTCTCGCCTTTGCTACAAGTTCCGAGATCGGAACGTGGTTACTCCATTGTCGCTGTTTGAGCTGGCCAACCTGGCCTATACACATTCCGATATCGAACAGGTTATCGTCAACGCATACAGTGGGAAGGACCCGCTTGAGAGGCTGGAGCGCTTGACGCTGTTGAAATCAGCTATATGGCGACGCGCCTCGTCAGCTCATGGACCAGGTGTTGCCCCTCCTCCACCGCCGAGGCTGGATATGACAGGCGAGAAGCCTGTCACCGACGAGGTGTACCAGGCAGAGCGTGTGTATGCCCTGATGGGCTTTTTCGAGCACCGGATTCATCCAAACCACTCAGACAATGATTTGCGAGCTCTTGTGAGGTTGTCGATGGCCAACGACAATGACCGTATCGCGGAGCGCATGGTATCCATGCTGCCCTCGACCATCACCCAAATAGCGTGTTGGTATTCTGACGATGACGTCTACCAGGCCAACCTTTGGGATATTGTACCAGAGATCCAGGTCGCTGGTGTCACGGAGAATGGAGCTCTTGTGGTTGATGGGTGCCGGGCGGCAGCCATCAGATGGAAAGATTTCCCGGAGGTTGCGTCTGTGACCGCACATTCGTTGAGGAGGAATATCATTGGTTTCGTTCCGTATCTATCGTGGCCAGCTCTTATCATCGGGCTAGGTATTGTCACGACCTACCGAACTGGAGGCATCGCGCTCATCATAATCGGACTTGTGATACTCTTTTCTTCCCCTCACCTGTTCGTTTACAGTCATTCTGGGCGTATCGTCGCCGCACAACCATGGTTAATTGGAGTGAAAGGGGCCATCAGCAAGGAAGATGTGGAGATGAACTTGTACGGCGGGGCCAGGGGGCACTTCCCAAGGATGTATTTCACGCCGAGCGGATCGCATTTCTCGGTCCCAGAACAAGGCACAGAACGAGGAGGTTCGTTTAAACAATACGAAGCTGCCAAAATAGCAGATACTCGTGGACCAGATGCAGGACACATCTACACGCTCATCGACACGTGCTCGTCGACGATGTACTATTTCCGTGCGGAGCGGCCACCGACTGTGTGTATATTTACTGGACAGGAGGGAGGGCTTGGGAGGTTTGTGCTATGTTCGGAGAGGTGTGGTATCAATGAGTTGCATAAGGAGAGCGTGTTGAGGATGCCGACGGAGATCAGCCAGAAAATGGAGCATACTGGATGGGTCGCACTTGGATGAGATTTTTTTGTTGGGGAATTTCACTTTTGGATGTGCTTTGCTGACGCCGTTTAGACATATATATTATTATATTGACTCGGAGGATTCACTGCGGGATGTTGTCGTTTGAGGGCTTTTGTTTTGACACTATGTAACAATGCACACTTGTATTATTCTCGAGCGTTGTAGGATCATCATCTCACTCTCTTCCAAGGCTCAAGCGCTCATGCTCGTCTAAGACTGACGGTCAATTTAAATGCATGTCCTCTACCTACATATTAAGTATTCGCGATTCGGTATTAGTCGGAGTCTTCTCATCTCATGGTCACATGATGATTCAACCCCACTGACTCAGATGTAGGTTTTTCTCTCGTGCCCTTTCATCCATCTCCAGGATGAATATTGAATACAGAGACGTGAGAAGGCTGGTTTCTATCAGCCTTCTACTCAGATGGTTCCACGCCCTTCAGGTCTAGTTCAAGTTCCTCACTTTTTAAGGCCCACTCTATCTCTTACTTCGTCACGGTTGATTAGAAGAAAGTTGTCAAGCGTGGCACCATGGTAAGATGTACTCTAAATCCTATGACAGTTAAATGACGAGAGCCATTTGTAGTACGAAGTTTGCGGTGTGCACTGCACATCCAGGTCTTAGACTTAGTTTACCGTGGACTGTAGTGTCTTTCTATCCACAGAGTCTGTGCTTGCAGCGACTACGCTACACCCACATTTGGCTGGCGCAGTGGAAGACTTCCAGGACGCAAAGGGCATCCTTGTGAACCATACACCGCTTGTCCTACTAAATTCCCGCTTCCATCCAACGTGGCTTAGTTGTGTGCCTCTCTGCCTACGCAGGTGACCCCACCGGGCCAGGCTATCCTGCATATGAGAATGCAACTCGTGTTGAGGCAACATATTTTTCAACTCTCGCTTTGCTGGGCCAACGCCAGGAACCGGTTTGTCTCTAGGATGCCGTTGGGGGTGGGGTTGTGCGGCTGTTAAGGCCTTGCTCCTGGGGGGCGCCTTCGTAAAGTAAGACTTCTCTATGGTGCAGCTGTGCAGTTAAACCAATTTTTCTAACACAGTATGTGTCGAAAACACTGCAAGGCCTAGCGGAAGCTATCGTCTGTGACGAGGATTACACACTCGCAGAGCATGAGGCTGCTCGACCGACCACACTCGTTGGGAACCTTGTAGACTTCCAAAGGAAGTCTCAAGCACAGGCGCTTGCAGGCTTCAGGCCAGCACACGCGAAATTTAGCACGAGACTGCTTAATTTGACATTACCTATTTGGCGTCGGTCTGGTGGATTCGAGTGAATTGGAAGCGGCAACCGAAGCTGCATTATTCAGCTTATTGACACACCATTTAGATATGGGCCGACACACACGGTATGCGAGATGAAAGCACCCCGGAAAGCACTCCTTTTGTTTACGCGCGAAATTCGGGTCATGGAGTTTCTGCTCGGATCATCGGAACCGAGCCGCATTACATTCATTTACCATTGATGAAGTACGAGCACTGATTTGAAGGCATGCCTACTGTACTAGTATATAGGACCGTCTTCATGATTCCTTTCGCACAGGATGAAACAACCCGCGTCAGCTACGTTTTTGGCTTTTCTTTCGCTGTCCGGCTCAATCTATTGCACGTCTCGGGCACAAGAGGTCTTCAAACATCATGCACCATTCGTGAAGTTGGATGATAGGATATCCACCGGCATATTCTTCGACGATACGGCACAGTTCTTGGGTATTCCATTTGCTCAACCCCTACAAGCATGACTACGCAATGAATACTCCATCGATGGACTGAATGCACTCAGCCTCGGGAGCCTTCGCTTCCAGGTCCCGCAACCGTTGGCTCCTTATGAAGGCGAACACAGTGCAGCTGTCTATGGTCCAGCCTGCCCGCAGCAGGGGTCATCAACTAAGAGAGGAACCGTTGCGTCGAGTGAAGATTATGAATACATATCCGACGTTCTGCTTTTCATCCCGTTCACGCAAGCCATTCTCTCCTAGGTCTTACATTAAATGTCTTCACTCCTGCTGTTATGCTCCCTGGGTCGAAACTGCCCGTGGTCGTGGTGAGTCCTCATCTGAGTCCTTTCGGTTTGGCGTTTCTGAGGCTCAACGCCAGTACATATGTTTCAAGACAGGTAGCAGCCGATCGTAAGTCATTCGGCACGCTGACATGTTACGCAATGAGATGAGAACCGAAATAACATTTTCATATCAGAGGATTTGGAAATAACACCGTTAGCAGGTCCTTGCATATGCACGAGCCAGTTATCTATGTCAGCCTGAACTACTGGTGGTTTGTTTCTGTCTTGCATTTTCTTTCTGAAAGCGACGTATCACAGGTTGAGCGGTAGGTCGCCTCGGAGAGTGCAACATGTCTTTACTAACATCGGGTTAGCTTGGGGATTCCTGGCGAGCCGCGAAGTCAAGCGTACTGGCACTGGAAACTTGAGCCTCCGAGATCGTGAGCACACTGATTTCATTTTGCATCACCTGAATCAAGAATTATACCCAGAACGACTTGCACTCCATTAGGTACAAAAGTATATCGGAGCATTCGGAGGTGATCCAGCAAAGTAACCCTGTAAGTGTCAAGTGACCCTGCCGGACATGTTGTGCAATTTAAAAGAACTTTCAAGATGGGGCGAAAGTGCTGGAGCAATATCAGTCGCTCTACAGATGCTTGCATATGACGGCGACAATGAAGGTCTCTTTCGTGCAGCATTCATGCAGTCAGGATCCCCAACACCTATTGGAGACATCACCCGTGGCCAACGCTATTATGACTTTATTGTTGACGAAACATTGTGCAAGGAGTCGAGCGATGCTTTGGATTGTTTGCGAGGGGTACCTGAGAATGCTCTTCAAGCTGCCGTGGCCAGGACACCATCCTTTTCATCTAATCAGGTTTCTAATCAAGTTTCGGTGTTTGGAGGGGTTGTTATTGACTGACTGTTATTTTGGCAGTCACTTGTTTTGGCTTGGATGCCTAGGGCGGATGGAACGTTTTTACCAGATAACTTCCAGCGCCTCATCCAGGACGGGAAATAGCCAATGTACCATTCATCACAGGTTTGGGTGTTCGCTTCCCTTGATGAAATGGCGTATGGCTAACTTAGAATACAGGTAACTGCGATGACGAGTCAACAGCCTTCTCCTTCAGTACTGCCAACATCACGTACTGAAGCTCGCTTTTTTATGTCACAAAGACACTGATTCACATTACTCATTTAGGACAGGCGAACAATTCCTCGAGCGCATATTGGGCGCCCAATGCAACACCTGAGGAGATCGATGATATCTTGCTCGTGTATCCTGAAGACCCAATGACAGGGTCTCCGTTTGGAACTGTAACGCTCAATCAACTTACCCCGCAGTTCAAACGCATAGCTGCTTTTCAGGGCGATTCAGCATTTCAAGCACCAAGACGGTTCCTTTTGCATGAGTGATCGGGGAAACAGAAAATTTGGACCTATAGTGCGTGCAAGTTTTGCTTCATTCGACAGGAGACAACTATTTTGTCAGTCAGCAAAGGTCTCAAGGCAGTCCCGCTACTAGGCGCGGTACGTTGGTGGTCTGATCGGGGCCTAACACGCCACTTATTTGTTCTAGTATCACGGTTCCGACTTCCTTGATGAGATGCGGGGCGGGCCAGGGAGCTTGTTGGATCACTTCATTAGATTCGCAGCCAAGCTTGATCCTAATGGAGATCCCGCTGGTATCTTCTGGCCGCAATACGCCGTCGAGTCAAAAGACATACTGATGATCGGTGAATGGCCTTGGTCTCCGCCTACCATTGTGCAGGATACGTACAGGAAGGAGGCGATAAAGTTCCTGATGAACTTTAGTCTAGCTCACCCTCTGTACTAGTAGCACCTATTTACTGGTAAGACCTTACTTACCCCGCAGAGACACATTAATGGGGAAACTTTACAGTACGGCACGCTTTCTGGATTATCATTGCAAGGGTGTGCGCAACATTGTGGTCTGTTGCTGTGACAGTATTTAGCCTCCTCCAGCGAGCGTGTCGCTGCCAACAACTACACTTGAAGTGTTTATGGCTGAAAACTAGCGACCTACTTGTGCGATTGATATTATCATTATGCGATGGTGGCATGTAGTTTGTCCTTAAGCTTGCGACAGGAGCCAAAGTATCCGCGCCTGATGGCATGATGTTTGATTGACCTGCATCAGCCGCTGTGGAGATGCATTGAATTGATTCGGGACCTTAAGGTTTGCCAAGAGCAAGTTTCTATTTAAAGCCTTGCGCCCATTTACCGCATACTAAGCATCTCACCAACGTGTCCTTAACCCGTTACCTCCAAGTTTTAGTAAGTACTACTAAGTGCCGCTCGTCGTTGTGGGGGGGCAGCCGGAGTTCACACCCATTGGCAGGTCACCATCTCGGTTCATAGATTTTGGCTGCGCTAAAGATCCTTTCAGAACTTTGAATGACACTAGGGCGCCACTGGCAATGTGCCCTACGTTCTGCTTGTTGCAGATGCAGTCTCCTGAGCCTCCCGACGAAACGCCTTTCTGTGAAAGTTCAGCTTTCTAGCTCCGTCGCGGTCAAGGATTCAGGAGGCATGATGGGCACATATGATTCGCTTGACTCGTTCAGGGACTCAGCCGTTCATTTTTATTTACCCACAATCAGGTACAGCCTCCTTCGCGAAGCCCATCAGGAAGCATCGCTACCATAATTCTCCGTGATCATAGTATCAAACTTTGCGCAATCATGACTGATGGGGTGACTGATGCAGCCTGTAAAAGGGTTTATAACACGTACGCTCGTAAGCATTTCTTAAATCTTCACCATTAAGCGACGGGCGTTGATGCTTTTGGCTGTGCACGAGTTGTCGCCGTGCCTTGGCAGACAGGGTAAACCTTATCGGTTTGTCCAATCAGAAGAATAGATGCGCCAACATCAATCTCCCTGACATTCCGAGTCAAGTGTCTGAATCCATGACACGTGCAAGCGTAATATAAAGGTATTAGTACTCGGGTGTCGCTGTGGGAAGTAACAATAAGGTATTTCCCTGCTCGTCTCTCTCAGAGAGGCTCTCTCTGCTCACCGTAAGTCAAGACACCTTGCGATTTTTCATCTCCAATTGAAGCTTTCAACAGGATCAGCCATGATGCGGCGCTGGCAGCTCCCGCTCGCGAAAAAAGAAACCATCACTTGCTACGATGATTTGGGCACTCCAAAAACGCACGGTCTAGAGCAAAGATATGTCAGCCCTACCACTGGCATCTGTCGAAAACTCGTCGTGCAAGCCGTCACTCCCTCCGCCAAATCCGAAGTCCCTATCAGCAGCCACACCAACCAGGCAAGCAAAATTGCCATATGGCTGCTAGCCAACTCCCCCATACGAGGGTGGATCGTTTTTAAATGGGTAGCCGTATTCTTGTGGTTTACGTTGAAGCTCTTATGGTCAGTCATCTGGCTGCTCGCACAACTTTTCGCCCCAATCGACTTGGCGGATGACGCTGGGGAGGATACGGATGTGTACAACACTGGATACTACAAACCGTATGCTCGTGGGTTCCAGGGTCAGCTATGGGCAGCTCGTTCGAGCATGGAGCATTCTTCGCGCGTTCTCGAGGAGGGCGAGATGGACACCCCAACAAGTACCCTTTATCCTCGACTTCTTGTTATCCGCGACCCCATTCGAAATGAGTGGGTCCCATGTGCAGATCGCGAAACCATTATCCGCACCAAATTCATCGCTATCTCCTACCGCGCCCTTGATGCCTATACTCGAGGCCCAAATCAAGAGATAGAAAAAGCGCAGTTCACAGAGGAGGTTCGTGCAGCAGTGCTCGGACTGAAATACGATGCGTATTGGTGCGACTTGGAGTGTATAGGAGAGACGCCGGCAGAGAAGAATTTGGATTTGTACTGCATGGCGGACGTCTACCGCGGAGCAGAGCTGACTTTGATCATGCTCGGAAAATCTTTTGTCGGGGAGAATGAATGTTGGAAGGGCTGGGGACAACGGGTGTGGACTATGCCCGAAGCCCTCCTGAGCTCTCGCCTTTGCTACAAGTTCCGGGATCGGGATTTGGTTACTCCATTGTCGCTGTTTGAGCTGGCCAACCTGGCCTACACGAACTACGATTCCGAACAGGCTATCATCAACGCATACAGTGGGAAGGACCCGCTTGAGAGGCTGGAGCGCTTGACGCTGTTGAAATCAGCTATATGGCGGCGCGGCACGGCAGCTCTTGCACCAGGTATTTCTCCTCCTCCACCGCCAAAGTTAGATATGCCAGGCGAGAAGCCTGTCACCAGCGGGGCGTACAAGGCAGAGCGTGTGTATGCGCTGATGGGCTTTTTCGAGCACCGTATTCAGCCAAACCGCTCGGAAGACGATTTACGAGCTCTTGTCAGGTTGTCGATGGCCAACGACAATGACCGTATCGCTGAGCGCATGGTATCCATGCTGCCCTCGACCATCACCAAGACGGCGTGTTGGTATTCTGATGATGACATCTACCGCGCCAAGCTTTGGGATATTGTACCAGAGATCCAGGTCGCTGGTGTCACGGAGAATGGAGCTCTTGTGGTTGATGGGTGTCGTGCGGCAGCCATCAGGTGGAAAGATTTCCCGGAGGTTGCGTTTGTGACCACAGATTCGCTCAGGAGGACCATCATCGGTTTCGTGCCGTATCTCTCTTGGCCCACTCTTATCATCGGGCTAGGTATTCTCATGACCAGCCGAGTGGGAGGCGTCACACTCATCATAATCGGACTCTTGCTCCTCGTTGCCTCCCCTCGACTATTCGTTTACAGTCAATCTGGGCGTATCGTCAGCGCACAACCATGGTTCATCGGAGTGAAAGGAGTCGTCAGCATCACAGAGGTAGAGAGCCACTTGTACGGCGGTGCCAGAGGACACTTCCCAAGAATGTATTTCACGCCGAGCGGATCACAGTTCTCGATCCCAGAAAGAGGTACAGAACGGGGAGGTTCGTACAGGCAATTCGACTATGCAAAACTAGCGGATAGTGGACCAGACGCGGGACACATCTACACGCTCATCGACACGTGTTCGTCGACGATGTACTATTTCCGCGCGGAGCGACCGCCGACTGTGTGCATATTCGCCGGACGGGAGGGCGGGCTTGGGAGGTTTGTGCTGTGTTCGGAGAGGTGTGATATTAATGAGTTGCATAAGGAGAGCGTGTTGAGGATGCCGACGGAGATCAGTCAGAAGATGGAGTTGTGTGGGTGGCTCGCGCTTGGATGAGATTTGGTTTTTGCTAGTGCTTTTTTCACAATCTTTTGACGTGTACTTTACTGATGCCTTTTAGTGTTATAGCGATTTATTATTGAGGATTCACTGTGTTATCGCTTGAGGGGGCTCTTGTTAGGACCCATGATGATGGATACTTCGGCTCAGACTATTCGCGCGTTATGCAACTTTTCAATGACTTCCGAGTTCCCACTCACATCCGATGGTTGGTAGGCCACGAAATGAAGCCTCAACTGGTATTCCTGTCTCTTGCTGAAGAAAGTCGAGTTCACATTCTAAGCTTCCTTTCTCGCAGAAATATTCTTCGTTGCACATCCGCGGGTCGTTGTCGTTGCCCCAGACGGAATCTCATACTGAGTCACTAGTTCTTGCAGGTATGCAAGACCATTCAGCAAAACTACATGTCCTCCTCCGAGTTCCAGTACATCGTCGAACTCAACGGCCAATGCTTGCTCCCCGTCTCCAACATAGACAACCATACCCCTATTTCCGAGCACTTACAACGCTTGAGGAACGAAGCTCAAGCGCTCACGCATGGTTCAATTTTAACGCTTCTTCTCCCAAAACAGTTACCTTGCCAGTGATCCCGCGTCCCCCAAAATACGTCTCTGGTGAACATCTCTATTTGTGGAACCCCGATGACAATCTGGTTAACATTAGCCTAATACCATTCAAACTCCCACAACGAACGGTCGAGCGGGACTGGTCTCCAAGAAGGTTATGTCCATCACCATAAGCAATGGAGCTTGCCATATTGATGGACCCAAAACAAAATCTGGATGATGGTCGTGTTCACCCTCACGCTTCTGGACCAGCGCTGGAACTGGAGCTGCCCGGATTACACGAAGCTCCAGTATTATGGGAGGCATATCGCTTTGCGGCGCCGCCTTCGATGTTGAGGCATCGAAGTCGTGGCAGCTGCATATTTGGGACCGGCAGCACTCGACGACATTCAGCGTGAGTCTTCAAGTCTATAGCCAGAAACGGTTCAAGAATTGACAGTTGATATTGCAGCGCTAGAATACATGATCGAGCTTACGACTCAGCCGGTTTTTTGTTGTCTCGGAAACGACAGACTGCTCGTCGTTGACGATGGGTTGAAGCTGTGTTTGTTTGAGGATATGATTGCTGACATGTTTCTTATTGTCTTTCCAATTGCAGTACCTCTATCCGGATGAGCATAGCTCACGGCCGCGCAAACCCAGTCGATGTATACCTCAGACCCTGAACATAGTCTGATATGCCTTGCCTCGACGACCTATCACGATGGTCCAATGATCTTCTTCATCTCCACGGAGATTTTCTTCGACGTCAACAAAGCGACGGAATAACGCCAATACCATCAGGAAGCATCGGGTCCCTACACACGTTCGCGTTCTTGAGCACAAACTCCGACATGTATTCAAAGTTCACGTCAGCGGGAAACGAGCTTTGGTGGTCAAGGTGATATCAAAGACAGATGAATGTGAGCGCGATTGACGATTAATGGCTCTCAAGGCTGGGATGAGACAACGGCCGGTGCTTGATGATTACATTTACGATTAAAACGTTTCTGCTTTACGTCGGGGTAGTTTTAGATAGGAAGATCAGTGACTGGTGGATGATGGATGGATAAAGATGGGATTTTTTTGCTGCTAGCATGGGATATCGATCCTAGAAGACTGCCCGAAGCAAGCAAGCTTGAGGTTATTGTATGTAGGGCTATACGAGGACAAGCGAGCGTGGGCATCGCCATTCATGTCGGCGACAAGTTTAGTACGCAGTAGCACTGGCAGGAAATGATAAGCAAGAATGGCGAGCGCTTGATAGAGCAGTGAAAAGGAAACCCACGATCATTTATTGACTCGCATGACGTCCATATGGCAGATTATTACGCTTAAGCTGCCTATAAACCCTTTAGGCCAGGTTCTAAATCATTCTGGCCTTCCTTTCAGACTTGCTGTTTTTCCGACTTGTTTTGAAACAACATCGAAACTTTTCTACGAGCGCTGTTTAGCGTGGCTGTTCAGCAAGGCTGGCACCTAGGAGAAAAGTTCTCCAGCTGGTGTTATTGGCTGTGCCACAGGAGGTCCACGGGCCTCTATATCAACCTTGAACTGCTCTCAAAGTAAAGGTCGTCCTTTTCCACTGGGCCATTGGACTCGTTCAAAACACATCTCACTCGCACTACCATCTCAATATGGCACCGGCTGTGCCCAAGAAAGCCCAGAAACTTGGGCGTGCTCTCAAATCCGCAGCCCGCTTTCCGGGCCGTGGCAGCGGTCGAAACCACTACTCTCCGTCCCCAGGCGAACAACCAGTCGTCCTCCTCCGCGTGCAAATCATTGGCTGTCGTGGCCTCGCCAGAGCTCGAAATGGCGCACAGGCAAAGGAGGGCGACCTCAATCCGTGAGTCCGCTACTCTCGTATCGATACGCGCGACCCTGACTTCTGCTATCATGTGATTATAGCCTGGTCGTCGTTTCCCTCCTCAACAACAGACACCACACACCTGTCCTCAAACGCACCCCTAACCCAGTCTACGCATCTAAAGATGCAACCTTCGACTTTCCTATCTATCTCTCTCTGGCTGACAGGCTAGGATCCGTCGAACTAGTTGTCTGGGACAAGGATACTTTGAAGTTGAAGAAGGAATACGTTGGTGAAGTCGCGCTCACTCTTGAGTCCTGGTTTCGGGATGACGACGGCAACCTACCTGTCAATGGCCTAGGTTTTTCAAGTGAAACAAATCAGGTCCGTTCCTTTCCATCATACTCATGAAGGCTTGTTATTGACGCAAGGCTGTAGCCACATTCTGTGAACCTCGTATCGACACGTGCAAATACGCACGCATCTGGCATGGCAGTAGTCAAACTCGGCTTCGTTACACCCCCTGGTGCACAATCTCCGATGGCGTTTGAGCGAGTCTTTGCTGAACTCGTAAAGCGATCCCGCCCGAGTCTCGTTTCTGCCCCTCCAGTGCGTCTCACGTGTTTCTTCTTCCTTTCCCGATGAACTCATTCATCTCCCATAGACAGAAGGCATCGGCACCTTGCGATCTCATTTGACAGGCCCAGCATACGAAGACGATGGAGGAATCAGTTCCGATGAGGAAGACGACGACGCTGTAGAGGAGGGAGAAGACGAGGACGAAGACCTCTCCCGTCTTTACCTCTCTCCATCTCTCCTACAAGATCAGACTCGCGAGGACGAGGAACCCGAGACAGCACGTCCCACGGTCGCACCCTGCGACCTCCCGCGTCTTCATCTTCATTGTTCCCCGACACTCTCTCACGTCCAGCCCGAGGAACAGGAGCCTGAGACCACGCCTCAGTTACCTCCTGTACCAAGCACCACACCTACCACAACTCCACCTGCTATGCACAGCACCACTTCTGCGTCGAAAAGCAGACTCCCAAAACTCTTCCCCCGCAGGCCCAACCTCATCACAACGCCATCATACGACACGAATGCTCCTCCCACAGACCGCTTACATCGACGGTCAGTGAGCGCGGGTGCTATTGCCCCCCTCCCCTCTCCCATATCACCAGGTCCTTCTAGTGCCGTCTATCAGACACAGAAGAAGATATTCCGAAAATCGTGGTCAAGCAAAAAGGTAGACTACAACTTTTCTGCTGCCAACTCGAACGATATAGTCGGGATCGTGATGCTCGAGATACAAGGCGCGACTGACTTGCCTAAGCTGAAGAACAGTGCGTCTGGACTCATCGTTGTTTACTTCTGGCGTTGACTCCTGTTTGCAGTGACCCGCACCGGCTTTGACATGGACCCATTCGTAGTGATCTCTTTCTCCAAAAAGGTCTTTCGTACGCGTATCATCCGGCATTCCCTCAACCCTACTTGGGATGAGAAGCTTCTCTTCCATGTTCGTCGATACGAGACATCTTTCAAGGTCCAAATGACGGTCCTCGACTGGGATAAACTGTCGAGTAACGACCATGTGGGCGATATATGGCTGGATGTCGGCGAATTGGTGAGAGATGCGCCGCAGCCTGACTCACGAACGGGGTTGTATGCTGATGTGTGCGGGGAGAACGATGCGGAGGGAGGAGAAGGAAGGGAGATGAAGCAGTTTTGTTTGCCCTTGACGACGGCAAAAGAAATGCCTTGGGAGGCGAAGCATAATCCTACCATCTCCTTCCGGTGCGTTCGTCTTATTGTCTCCTGGCTTCGGCTTTTAACTTCTGTGACAGAGCAAAGTTCCAGCCTTATGCCGAGCTTCGTCAGCGGTTCTGGGCACAGTATCTGAAGCAGTACGATACGGATGATACCGGTTCCATATCGCACGTGGAACTCACATCCATGCTCGATTCTCTCGGCTCGACACTCTCTGCGCAGACCATCGACTCATTCTTCACTCGCCACCGCAAACGACCAGCAGAAGACGAACTAACGATCGAAGAATCGATACAATGTCTAGAAACAGAACTCATACGACCAGCATGCGAAAAGAAGAGGATAGATGTGATAGACACCTTCATGGACAGAGACAGCAGCGCATCTGCCTCAGAATCCATCACGCCTGGAGAAGAAATTGGACTAAACCTAGCGTTTGGACGGCCGTTCTTGGGTGGGCTGGATTTCTCAGGTCCGCCCTTGAGCGCAATATTGGGGGATGATTCCCCTCCGGATTTGGGTAGGTCGGTGTTTGTGACAGAGTCGAGTGATAGACCGTTGTTGAGCCTTTGTGTCCCGGAGCCTTCGTCTGCGGCGTCGACGCCTGGAGGGTCTAGATCCAACAACGCGAGGCAGAACTCTGCTTCGTCGTCTGAGCTCGACGACGCGACTTCGGCGCAAGCGTCCTCCTCAGACACCATTGAGCGGGTTATCAATATCAAGAACTGCCCGTTGTGCCATCGACCGCGATTGAACTCGAAAGCGGAAATGGACATCATCACGCATCTGGCTATATGCGCCAGTCAGGATTGGGCGAAGGTGGATAGGATCGTGGTGGGGAATTTCGTGACTGCGAGTCAGGCGCAGAGGAAGTGGTACACGAAGGTTATTTCGAAGGTGTCGAATGGTAATTATAGGATTGGAGCTGTGAGTGTTCATAGCTGTCGTGATGGGTCGTGCTGATGATGCATCTTCTAGAACTCGGCGAACATCATCGTGCAGAATCGGATGACGGGACAGTTGCAGGAGGAGAAGATGCAGGTGTATGTTCGGCTTGGGATTCGGTTATTGTATAAGGGTGCTAGAGGGAGGATGGAGGGTGCACGAGGTTCGCATATTCATATTCATGATTCATATTTGTCATTTCAACTTGACTTGTTTTAGCTCGTCGCCTTCTCAAGTCGTTATCCATTAAACAAGGTGCCAAATACGACTCTCCAGAATCTGCTCGCGATATCCCGAGTTTCATCGAGTTCCATGGGCTTAAAGTCGATGAGATCTTGGAGCCGATCAGTTCTTTCAGTATGTTTCTCACCTCCCCTATGCGTATCTCGCTGATCTAATATTGGTTTGTTAGAAACCTTCAACGATTTCTTCTATCGTAAACTCAAGCCCTCCGCCAGACCCACCGAAAGCCCCGACGACCCCCGCCGCCTCGTCAGTGCCGCCGACTGCCGTCTCATGGTCTTTGAAACCGTCTCCGAAGCTACAAAACTCTGGATCAAGGGCCGCGAGTTCAGCATTGCGAGATTACTGGGCGATGCATATCGCGAAGAGGCGGAGAGATACGTAGGTGGGCCACTGGCGATTTTCAGACTCGCACCACAGGATTATCATCGGTTTCATGTTCCCGTGGATGGGAGGATTGGGGAGATGAGGGATGTGAAGGGGGAGTATTATACTGTGAACGTGAGTGATTTTGTATTCACTTTGACCGAGCAGGGACTAATGGATGGTGGGACGGTCAGCCTCAAGCAATCCGAAGTGCGTTAGATGTCTATGGAGAAAACGTGAGGAAGATCGTGCCTATTGATAGTCCGCAGTTTGGACGCGTCATGGTGGTTTGCGTTGGTGCGATGATGGTGGGGAGTATCAAGATAACTGTTGAAGAGGGGCAGGATGTGAAGCGCGGTCAAGAGCTTGGATATTTTGCTTTTGGTGCGTAATCTCGTTCTGTATCCCGTGTGCTCGTCTTCTGAATGTATTAATACAGGAGGTTCGACGATCGTTGTGTTATTCGAGCGGGGGGCGGTGGAATGGGATGAGGATTTGGTGATTAATGGGAGGGCGTGTTTGGAGACGTTGGTCAGAGTGGGGATGGGGATTGGAACTTGTAGGCGGAATGGCCCAAGTTACGGCGGTAGGGTATGACCTTCTTTTTTTGCGTGCATCGCATGGACAGGGAGATCGGTTCGGAACGAATTTTAGTCTTCATCTATATATCATGGTCATTAAATAACTTAATAATTCGATATCGTATTGAGGGTTCGAACGTTCAATTGATGTGCATCGTGATTTTGCTGATTAGATTGGGTTTATGTAATAGTTATTTATAGCTCCCGTCAGATGAAACAAGATCACACCCCATGACGCCCTCCATCACTAAGTACTACTACAGGCTATGTCAAGCTATACCCTAAAACAGCCTCAAGGCTCCATTCTTCCTCCACTACTTATATTGAGCGGTGACCTCCAATCATCATTCCACAAATTTCTGGTACTTTGAGATCATTTAAAAGTAAACATTTTCATGGTGAGTCGATTCCATATTGAATCCTCTTTCTCCTAATCGTCCCTCCTAGTCTCACCACCACGATGGACGACACGAGGCGCGCGAAGAGCGTATGCGTGATCACCGCGAAGCATTTGAGGAGCGTCTTCATGACCGCCGCGAAGCGCTAGAGGAGCGTCGATTCGGACGCCAGGGAGATCATTCAGAGGAGCGTCGATTCGGACTTCAGAGAGATCATTCAGGGGAGCGCCGATTCGGACGTGAGAGAGATCATTCAGAGGAGGGTCGACATGAACGACACGAAGACCATCGCCGCGGCCCAGATCAGCCCCAGTACTCGCCCCCGTCCGGAGGGTTCAACAGGGCGGATTTCGTCTCTGATGAAGACTTCAAGAAGATGATGCATGGCGGCGGGGGGTTTGAAAAGCCGCGCACGGGAGGTGATCATGTTGGCCCTGAGGACTTTGGAGAATGGGATCGACAGAGGTGAGTTTGATGATATGATTTTTGCGGCGATTGTAAGCTGATCACGATGGGCGATTGAACTAGACCACCTCAGAACGCTGGTTACCAAGCATCATATCTGCAGCAGTCCGAATCATCGGGCCTGCGATTCCCTGAGCCCCCTCTGCCACCCATCCCCCATGAACAACGCACATCTGGCTATGAGAGCGGCGCATATTCTCAGCCTCCTCATAATCAGTACTCTGTCCCAGAGTCACTAGAGCCACGTCATGGAAGCAACGTGTACGCATCCCCTGCTGGTGCTCCTGGGGCACCAATTAGTCACGCGCCAGCGGGGGGTTATGCTCCGCCCCCTGAGGCGCCCCCTTCATATGGATACGACGCTTCTCCTCAAGGAGGATCGGGCAGAGGTGCCGCCAGTGAATATTACAATGGGCCTCCGCCAGGTATGATTAGACTATCGAATGTTGCTTTTCTTTGATCAATAGCGAAATAGGTCAATCAGGGCAGTCAAATTCGCACACCCCATCTAACGCGACCGCTTATGGCAACTCCCCTAACCCACCTCACTACCAGCCTCACCCATCGGGCGGGTTCGACGAAGAGAATTACAAGTCTCATTTCTCTGCTCACGCACAGGCGTATGGGTATGTTCTTTTTAATAAATGCCATATCAAGATTTAATGACATTTATTGCAGTTCCGGTTATGATGACAAGCCGATGGCAAACGATGATATTGGTGCTGCTGCTGCTGTCGAAGCGCTGAAGATCACAGCCGCAAATAACCAGTCTGGTGGCAGGTCGCAGCAGGGAGGTAGACCACAGGGTGGATTCCATCCCGGCGCGGACGCTCCGCCTGCGAGACCATCTGCCGGTTTTTCTTCTGGTGCGCAGCATTCGTCAGACATGGGTGGGAGACCGAGTGGTGGAAACCCTCAGGGGCGCCCGCAGAAAGCGGAGGAAGAGGAAGAAGCTGAGGCTGACGAGGGACCGGCTGCTAAACTACAGGCTCCTACAGGAGGTGGTGGCGCACAGGACAAGATCGTAGGTTTTTTTTTGCCATCTTTGTAGTTGATATGCTCAATCCTGCAGATCGCCCTGGCGATGGCCCAGGCAGGCAAGCTCTTCGACAAGAAGGGAGGGGGGGACAACCAAGGAAAGACGCAAGGTGAGAGTTCCCGCCTGACATGTCATTGCTTGCACTGATGATGTACTACCTATAGCTATGCAATCAGCTGCGGCGACTGCAATGCGTTTAATGGGAGAGTACAAGTCGACGGGTAAAGTAAACATGCAGCCAGGGGAGATGCAGAAGCTTATGGGGCTTGCGATGTCGCTGTTCTGAAGTGAAAAGGTATTGATCATGCGGCAATAATATCTCCACGATTTGAAGATATTTGGTACGGTCTCAACGTAACTGAGCATTTGATTATACACGACGAGCTTATGATATGTTTTCACGTAGTTGTTGGTTTCCGATTGCTTGGTGAAATGCTCGTAGTTGCGAGCACAATTTAATTGATTTTCCTGAGTGTCACTATATGTCACTCCCAGATTTTTTTTCTGGTGCACACAACGTGTCGATGACATCGGACATTTTGAGAATCAGTTTGTCAAGGTGTCTAATGACCAAGGGTGCCATCAGCAACATATCCCCAGTATCTTTTACGACTCGCTATTCGCCAGCTCTTTCCCCACTTGATGACAATGAGGAAAGTCATTGTTATAGCAAGCCCGACGAAGCCTGCAGATATGAACGTGTTTTGATAACCCATGTGAAGCCAAGGGGTGATCCCATATCCCTGCAAGAACCCGCGTCAAATTTTGAGGCGAAGTAAATCTCTCGACTTACTATAGCAAAAGAAAGGGTGTTCTGAAGACGGCCCATATTTAGTATGGGTGCAAAATGACGAGTTGGCGTACTTACGCGAACGAGGATGACAGCCATCATCACCTCACCACTCATATCTTTATATGAATCCAGGGCGTAGCTTATAGAGAGTGAAGAACCAATACCGGTCGAGCAAGAAATGATGCCCATGCCAAAGACGAGGCCGACCCAGCTGATGCCCTTGGACGCACCGACTCCCCAGAGGATGAGGGAAGCTGGACATAATACAAGGGAAACAACCATGAGCCAGAGGCGATGCTCTGGCTCTCGGATACCGCGCGTTCTGCGAGCATATCTCACAGCAAACCGATCACCGACCCACCCGCTATAGAATGTTCTGCACCAATGTCAGAGGATATTACGAGGGCAACTCAGAAAAAATTTACCCAATAAACATGCCAATCAAAGGGCCGAGGTAGGTCAATCCGACAAAGCTTGCTCTGAAGTTGTAGGGTTTTTCGCTGAGGATCAATGAACATGTGGCATTCAGGACGTTATACCACACGAGACATGTTCCATACTGAAACCCTGCCCTATTGAGAAAGTCAATTTGTATTCTTTGCATTTCCAGCGGACGACTTACCAAAAAATGACAGGGAAGCGCAGCAGAATTACAGGCCGGTACGTCATCGTGAGCAGCAGCTTGTTTGAAGCATAGCGCCCACCAAATAAAGCGAGCCTTTGCAAATATGTTTTAGGTATGCCTGTCAAATCCCCAGAAGAGACAGGAGATGAAGTGGTTGACTCCTTGTCGCCTTTCTCAGCACCTGCATTGGAGTTGAAGTGTACGGCCTCCGTCGCTTCGCTTGTGTTGCGCACAAAGTTTGTCTACATTTAGGTATGAGCAATAATCAGTTCTATTCACATACGACGCACCTCTTCCATGAAGAAAAACAACACTATGAGGGAACCGAAGTTTATGATCGCAGCCCAGTACATCACCCAATGCCATCCTTGGCCATCATATATGAACTTGGTCAAGTATTAGGACGAAACTCAGTAACCCATGTGCAAATTGATACGCACACCAGCAATGAGTGGTGCAAAGTAGTTCGACCTGCTTGCGAGGTCAGCAAAAGTCAAAGCTTATACACTTAAGACCGACCCAAACAGAAAGAGTGTGTAAATTCCAATATACGTTCCACGCTCATGAGCAAAGAACTATTGAGTGAAATGAGCTTATGTGAATAAACAGAAATCTTGGTGTACTTACCACATCTGCAATACTGACTTCGCACAGACTCTCGACAGGAGTGCAGAGATAACCCTGTACGATTTTGCTGGCGATCCTGGTGGCGAATGATCATTGAGTAGCGTTTAGCTGGAAAATGCGCTGCATACCACTGGCCTTCCGTCTTGATGTACGGCGTCAACAAACAGATGGCCTGCCAAACATTAGTTATTCAAGTTGTCTATATCTTGTCGTCAGACTCTTACAGTGTTGCCAAGGACGGAAATCAGGTATATACCGCGCTTTCCAAATGTAAGAGCGAGCGGTTGATTTATCAACGCTCCCCAGCCTAAGACTGGTATTTCGACGTCATCAAAACCCGATCATGAGGGACAATGATGACGACCTACAAAGAAACACTTTTCATGACAACAACGACACCGTTGAATACAAACATAAAAAGAAATGTAGAGACAAGCCCACTGTATCCGGTGCCCGCATTAAGAGTTGCAAGAGGTATCCCCGTATCATCGGAAATAGGCTGCAATATGGAGTATAGCACGGTCGTCCCGATGCCGATAGTACTTGTGTCTGTAGACTGAGTAAGAGTCCATTCATCCAAGTCATCTGTCAGTCCTCAAGACGTACATATCATCACGCAGACAATCTGCAAAAATTTCCGGCCTCTGCTCCAGTTCAGGGGATCGTTAATGTCATTCGAAGGCGTCGGACTGAGCACAATGGCACTGTCATTTTCTGCGTGCACAACCGTCGTTTTCTCCTGGACATCAACAAGGTAAACTGATCCAGGCACTACGGAATCATCAATGTCGTGCATGATGAAAAGCGAAACTGGGAGACCTTCCAAGTGGAGAAAAAAATTGACAGCAATGAGCGTGCATTATATGGGCGAGGAACCGATAAGGAGCTAAATTCGAGAGAAGTATGAATCTAACTTTAGACCGCGAATAGAGATAAGTGTCTCCGAATCGACCGACGGGGTCATATCGCGGGTGCCAGCGCTGAAAGTGCGCTGAAGGGTGTGATGAGCCTGCTAAGAACGTGCGGCGTCTTACTAGTTCAAGCTGCAATGTTCGACGCACGTCAATAACATCACATATTAATGTCGATGAGAGGAAACTCGAGTTCTTTCCATGCCGTGGATGGAACCAAAGCTTTTATCATCACTATGGAGAAAAGATATGGGGTCTGGGGACGCACAGTTAGTTGCACTGCGATGCACATGATCACCTCAACAGACAAAAAGATGTTCCTTCGGAGTTCCATGAGAAAGTGGACCACTAGCAAGCAGAAGATAAGGCGGGCCACGCGCGCTCCAATCAACCAGCGATATCGGGCTTGTCAGAAGTGTGGGATGAACGCATGTTCCGCCAAAGTCAGGTGCAACGCAGAACAAGCGGACACCACACAGCCACCGTCTTGAAAAGCAAAAACCGTGCCATGAGATCATGAGTTGGGATTATTGTGTAAAATACAGCCATTGCAAGATACCGTGTGGTTAAGTAAAAGTAAGTCTAGTTATGCAAGTGCGCGATCAGATAGATAATCAATCAATCAATCAATTGGCTTCTCGTCGATCGATCAAACGAAATGGAATAAGTAATGATGCCAGCAGAAGAAACAAACTATAACGATAATGTATCCTTCCACCGCTCAACAATATCTTGACCTCGGAAAACTTCGTGCAGGACTTCCCGTACGTCTTCGACATACACAAAGCGAATTCCTGTCTTGACACTCTCTGGGACGTTCTCTTCGATGTCGGCGCGGTTCGCTGCGGGGGCCAGAATCGTCTTTATACCTGCGCGATGTGCAGCTAGGATCTTCTCCTTGAGACCACCGACGGGAAGGACTTGGCCGACGAGCGATATCTCGCCAGTCATGGCTGATGAACAAAAATATGAGTCACTAGAAATACAATCTAAGGATACAACACACCGATGTCTGGATGAATCTTCGTCTTGGTAAAGAGAGACACAAAGGCCGATAGGATAGCAGTTCCAGCACTGGGACCTTCTTTTCCGATACTACCCTCAGGCATGTGGACGTGGATATCTCGGTCCGTGAGGAATTGTTCCTCAGGCGTCTTAGTGATGCCAAGCTCATATGCATGCGCCTTGACCCAACTGAGCCCAATCTGCGCACTCTCGCGGATGACTTCACCGAGTTTACCGGTCAGCTGCAATCCACCCTTACCGGGCATGCTCTGCGAAGAAAAACTATGAGCATAACTTGCATCCGAGCATAGTAAACGAACAGACAGTAGCCTCAACGGGCATGACAGCGCCCGACCCATTGCCCAAGTATCCCAAACCAGTGCTGACACCTGGAGGTGGAGGAGACAAGTACATCCTGTCTTTGTGATAGACAGGTGGACCAACGTAGTCTTTCAAGTTCTCTGGCGTGATGCGGACATGAATATCATCAGGAATCTGTAGTGGCTTGCGCTCCTGTGTCGTCACAGTTTTGAGGTCGCCAGATTCATTGCTCGTACGTTCCTCTGATGTGACCTCATTGGGCTCGTTGGCAGGTGGTTCTTGAGAATCGACAGTCTTGGGCTGAGTATCTGCAGCACTCGACGAGGCAGGTGCACTGGTAGCCGCAGCTGGAGGTGGTTCAGGGAAGACAGTTTCGCCAAGGTCAAGGATGAGTTTCAGTGCAGCCTTCCGGTAGATCTACAGAACCCGTGAGTTATGCACATAATAAACTAGCGCAATCCCCACCTTGTCAATATGCTTCTTCAGATTCCGCACACCGCTTTCTCGGCAGTAATACTTGATGAGCACATCGACGGTAGAGGGCTCAAGGACAACGTCGGCGTCCTTCAAGCCTGATGCTTCCTTTGCCTGTGGTCCGAGGTACTTTTCGGCAATAACACATTTCTCTTCGGAGACATAACCGCTGACTTCAAGGACTTCCATGCGGTCGAGTAGAGGTGCTGGGATCGTGTCAAGGTTGTTGGCTGAAAGAGGTGTAAGAGTGAGCGCGAGTGACACGACATATCCTTCAGATGACTCACCTGTGCAAACAAACAGAACGCGGGACAGATCAACGGGAACATCCATGCTAAGAAGGATAAATATACGTCATGCAGGAGTGAAGTGATCGACAACACTTACTAGTGATCCAAGAATCCGTTGTTTTGTTCAGGGTCCAACATCTCAAGCAGCGCGCTAGCAGGATCGCCATTAATGCCTCTCCCGATCTTATCCACCTCATCAATCAAAACCAATGGATTCTCCGTCCCTACCCTCTTCAACGCCTGGATGATCTTTCCAGGAAGCGCACCGACATACGTCCTCCGATGGCCCTTGATTTCTGCTACGTCCGTCAAACCACCGACCGAGAAACGGAAAAATTGTCTGTTAAGCGCGCGAGCGATCGATTTGCCGATAGATGTCTTGCCAACGCCAGGAGGCCCAACAAGACAGATAATTTTTCCTTGGACTGTTCCCCGAAGCTTACCCACCGCAAGAAATTCCAGTATACGGTCTTTCACATCTTTGAGGCCATAGTGGTCTTCATCGAGAACTTTCTGGGCGTGTGTGATGGAGTAGTTCTCGGGTGTATGTTGTCCCCATGGTATCTGTAGCACAGGTGTCAGCACGATAAAAAACAAAAGATGACAATGCGCACCTGAGTAAGCCATTCGAGGTAATTACGTGTCACATTCGCCTCGGAGGCAGCAGGTTCCAGTCCCATCAATTTGTTGAGTTCCTCGTCAAAGACCTTCCGGACGCCCTCTGGCATCTTCAGTGTGGCAGCGCGCTCCTTGAATTTTTCAATAAGCTTGTCCTTCCCATCTGATTCCATACCGAGCTCCTTTTTGATCCCCTTGAGTTGTTCCATCAGATAATACTCGCGTTGACGCTTCGCAATCTTGCTATCCACGTCACGTGAGAGTTTACTCTGGAGCTGCGCATTGATAAGCTCTTTCTTGAGAACAAGGAGGGCCTTGCGGAGACGGTCGTCGACGACAAGGCTTTCAAGTACATCTTGAAGTTCTCCAACCTCACCAGAGGATACAGCAGCCGCAAAGTCTGCCAGCTTGTCAGGCTCGTCAAAGACATTGGACGCAACTTGGTTGATAGAAAAGTTGGTAATTTGGTCGCGGAAGAGAGGATTAAGCTGGGCAATGTCCTTGAAGACAGAAACAATTTCGGACATAAAGGCACGAATGTACTGGTCGTCTTTGTTGTATGGCTGTGTTACGAGGTTGTCTACCTGAACAATGGAGATAGCATGCTTGTGCAGGAACGAGGTTTGAACAGGACCTGAGAGGAACGTTAAATTACTTGTTGCAATGCTTTGTGAGGGACATACCTTGTGGTATCTTCGCGACATCACCTTCAGTGGGCGTAGGAGGAGGGGTAACCGTTTGCGTCTCTTCCTGTACTTTAGCAGTACTAGTATGTTCACCAGCCTTGATTAGTTCCGTTATCTTGATTCTACGGTGTGGATACAAAACAGCAGTAAGACCCTCTTCCTTGTCGTCACCAGTACCACTGTTCGCAGCAAACACGCTAGTAATCTGAGCAAAGACACCGACCGGATGAACCGAATTAATATCCGTGATGACATCGCTGTCCGTATGCTCATCCTTTAGCAAGAAAGCGCCGAGATAAGGTTGACCTCGCTTCATCATCTCCTTGATAGCAGCGACAACAGCTGGATTGCGAACAACGACAGCCTTGTAAAAACCGGGAAAGAGTGGACGCCGTGCAATTGGGAGAGCAAGAACCTGGGGATAGACTTCTGGTACGGATTGTTTTGCTATCGAGCTGGGAGTAGGTGTCGGCTGTGGGGATTGTGGTGGTGGATCGGAACCGTCGTTACTATCACCGCCAGAGGAAGAAGACGGTGGAGGTGATGACTGGGCAGATGAGCCAGCCGGACTTTCGTCGTCTGCGCCATCAAGCTTAACAGACTTGCTACTCGATTCTGCAGCGTCATTCCCAGGTTCTGACGGTGCTGGAGGGATGGGTTTATTATTGCCTGACCAGCGTGGAGAGGATAAAAGAGGAGATGAGCGTGCAGGGGCAACGAGAGATGTCGAAAAATGTCTTGGGCCAGCTAACCTGGCAGCTATCTGAGCACCCAAGCTCTGTGACAATCGTGGAGCAGTCGTGTGCAATGCTCGGGTGTGACTTGAGCGCAATTGTTTAGCGCAAGACGCGCTATTCACCCTAAGGCTACCTGCGAAAACCATTGGGAGACCGATTCCTTCTCACTAATTAAAGTGAACCCAGCCGCTCCTACGAAAGAAAAATGAGTGTACAGGACCAGTGAGTTCAGTATGGAAACTGATTGAAATTCGTCAGATCAACCTTGCTAAACGACTTAGTCAGCATATGAGTCACGTGGTCAAATTGGACTTATATAGCTTTCACCACTAGATCTTCACTACGACTTACGGTGGTGACTGGTCGAGTCTTAGTGCCGCGTCTTGTGGATATGCTGCCCTTCACCGCACGCCTTTCACCCAAGTTGTATCACCTGCACAGGTCATTCACCACTCGCAACCCCATCCCAGCCACATTCCTCCGTGGAGGAACATCAAAAGGTGTATTCCTGAACAGGGCTCATCTTCCTGAAGACCAATCCCAATGGGGCCCCATCTTCCTGGGGATCATGGGCTCCCCAGACACAGCTAATGGGCTTCAGATCAATGGCATGGGTGGCGGCATATCAAGTTTGTCCAAGATATGTGTCGTTGGCTCAGCCTCTGCGGAACAGAAGGCGCAAGGCATTGATGCTGAGTACACTTTTGTCCAAGTTGGCATTCGTGACACCACAATCGATCTCTCTGGAAACTGCGGAAACCTTTCCAGCATGATTGGTGTATTTGCCATGGACGAGGGATTTTGTTCTCGAGATCCTTCCGCTCTATCCGACGGATCCACCACTACCATTCGAGTTCATAATACGAATACAAATAAAACGATTGATACTACATTTCCTGTGACCTTTGCCGGCGGTAGCCTACAGCCAAAACTAGACTTACCCCAAACCACAATGGCGGGGGTCCCGGGAAAGGCTTCACAAATAACCCTCGAATTTATCTCTCCAGCAGGTGCGCGTACCGGTAAATTACTCCCGACAGAGAAGCCACTCGACTCCGTGAACACACACGACCAAGAAATACCAGTTTCTCTCGTCGACGCAACGAATCCCACAGTGTTTGTAACGTATGCAGACCTGTGTCGCGTTCTTCGTCCCCTGTCCCTCCTTGATTTCTCAGTCCCTGATTCGCGGGAATTGATGGAGTCTATCAGGCGCGCAGGTGCAATTAAGATGGGCCTCGATCCAGAAATGCAAGCCCAACCAAAAATTGCAGTGCTGTCGCCGTCGTGTAACCCAGATCATGACATTAATGTTCATGCCTTCTCAATGGGTGTATTGCATAAAGCCGTACCGATGACAGTTGGTCTGTGTCTTGGTGTTGCTGCGAAAGTCGAGGGCACGCTAGCCTGGGAATTGACCAAGTCAATGGGTCTCGGGAAGGCGGAGGAGAGCGAGTTCATCAGAATCAAACATCCGAGCGGCATCGTAGAAGTGGGAGCGGATTTTGGAGCAGATGGTGAGGTCTTGAAGGCGAAAGTAGTTAGAACGGGGAGGAGAATTATGAAGGGGGTTGTCTGGTGGTAGATATAAACATTATACAAGGACGGGTTCCACGCGGTCTACCCCAGGAATCCAGGAGGCACTCCACAATGGGTTGGTGTTGCTCGCGTCGCACAGGGAGATCTAGCTCCAAATTCATGAAGTCAAGAACGAAGGACATGACACATCACAAACATTCGAATACACAAAAGACACACCTCATGCGTTGCCAACCTCACAACCACCCACCGGAGAGCCTGGCTGGTCACCGACACAAACGGGTGCGTGTGATCATCAAATGTGTCGAACACATGGTCCAAGAGGCCCACTTTCTATGAGCATAGTACCGGACGAGACCGCGGGAACAAGAGAAATTATCGATAGCTGCCTCGAGTCCTTGTGTTTGTATCCTCAGATTGATATCTGCGGAATATCGTCACCAAAAGTACTTGTTGGACTCTCGGAAGTTGCTCTTCATGGGTGCTCAGCGCCGCTCAAGTTCAAGTTAGGATTTGCTTAGTCATTAGTACAGCTTTGACTTGAACCTCGATGTTTATTCATTTGAAATTAACATATTGGATGTTGCTCTAAAACTGGCTGAGCGAATCTCAACTTGCTGCGCCATACGGACTTACAACCAACGCGCCTTGAAAGATCCTGCAACTTGCAATCTACACAGCCTCTGCGAAGTTTAGCACCCCGAGGGCCGAGTCTATGCGTCGGTTAAAGCAGGTTCAGTGTCTTGCAGCTCGTTTGACAGTTGACTCATCCCAGGTCCAGTGTGGCAGTATTATTCATGTGCCAATGTAATAAGGCATTGCAGCTGCGCGTCACGAAGATGCGTCACGCGTCATGACCTATGTCTTTTTGCGCTTCGCCTTACCTGCTAGTACTTGCGATTGTAACCGTGATTCAACTCCCTACAAGCATAGGCCCACTGTTTGGATCTTGACGTCGTCTATAATAGCAGGCAGACTTGGACTAAATATCAGTCCTGAGGCCTGAGGCCTGATCCCTGTCCACATGTGGCGTGATAAATGGAGCACGACAAGGTACGAAGGACAGGTACGGGAGCGGCAGCTACGAACCCCCGAGTGCGCAACGTCAAGGGAAAGGGTTCGTGGAGAAACTGGCTGCCAAGATCGACATTTGTTGCCGGCCTGTATGTCGGAAGGGTGCATAGCATTGGATTACGTATGGTCATAAGCGGGTAGGCACTCCGGAGACATTGTCGGTACGGGATGGGCCAAGAACTCGGAACTGTCAATATGCTATTGTACAGTAAACCAAGGTAAGGGCGGCATAATACATTGGTGGCCAGCGCTAGGTACTGAGGCACGATCGTACGAGAAAGCCCATCAGCGGAGACCTTGGCTAAATCACAAACCGCAGAAGGAGGTACAGTCTATGCGACCTGAAACGTATAAAAGACCGCCTTGCTGAGCCTCCAACTGTAGAACTCAAGCTCTTCAATCCACACTCAATCTCAAATACACTTTTTGTTCAACAACTTGAAACAATGGCCCACCTCTTCACCAGAAACTTGACCTTCCAGTCGTGAGTGTCTTTCTGATATCACCCTGCATAACTTTTTCACCTGACTCACCGTCGCCTCGCAGCAACGACCTCGGCAAGGAGGCGACGCTCATGCTCACTTTCGATGCCCAAATGGACGGCCTCTACGAAGAATTCTTACCTGTAGTTTGGAAGTGAGTGCGCCTACTTTTGCCTGCGACAAATTTAAATCTTGTAATTTTCAGGGTCAGCAAATTCGGGAAGTCGGGTGGGTATTCTTGTTCTTCTGCTGTCAAATTGCCAACTTACATATGATTCTTCGTCCCAGGCCCATATAGGGCTAACGCGACCTACACAAGCCAGTAAGATTTTCGACGAGAATAATACTCGTGAAAGTCACTTATTCAATGTACAGGCTTGCTTTCTCCAAACCCCAGGTCGTGGATGGGAACATCATCGACGCTGAGACCTGCGTCAAGGTTAATGTGAGCAATTCTGATCTACTTTATGGATCCTAGCACCAACGCAAGCGATGATACAGGTCGGCGAGAAAACAACCCTGACCGAGGCCAATGAAGTCTATCATTTCTCTGTAAGTCTGGCTTTTATTGATATTTATCTCGAGCAATGGCGAATATCTCGTGCAGTCCCCTATAAAGGGAGCCTCCAATGCCCTGCAGGCTGTGAACAACACTGGGGCCATACAGGACATCGCAGTCGGTTTGTGACCATCATCGTCTCCTTTTCTTTCGCCTCATTGCATTGTCTCGTCCAGGTTTCATGACCAAAGGAGACTTGATGCCTAAGCCTGCACTCTATTTCACTGATGTTGGGTATGTGATCTTCCGTCTATTTCTCCTTCAGAGCGCTTACAGTACAAAACGCAGAGATGGCAGTCACGTCACGGCACGGTTCACACCGATCCTGCGTGCCTACATAACGTCGGACTATCAAGAGACCGCAATCATACGAGGTGCTATTGATACCCCTGCAGTCTGGATGGAGGACCTCGCATCGCTTCCGCAGAGCACGACTTGGAACCTCACGCGCGACCCGGCCAGTGGACGCTACAAAATGCACCCAGCTTGATCGAGGAATGGGAAATTGGTGCGTCTAGATATATGTTCTGTAAGGTTTGGTTCTCAATGCTCTCCCTGTTTTCATAGCATGCCTTTCTTTAATGAGGTCGTGTAATCGTTTATAACAATTGTACCGCTTTAATTTATAGGCCTCTATTTATATACAAACGATTCATTCCCCTGCGGACGGACTGTAAAGCTCGATTCAATCTAGTCTTATCACCTGCAGTCGAAGTGATCAAGCAAGCGTTGCTCGGGTCTCTCATTGACAAGATCAAGTACTGAAGTACTGATATCTCGAAGAGAGGAACTGCAAAAAGTGGTTCAGCTGAGGATCGAACTCAGAACCTTCTGTGTGTGAGACAGAAATCATAACCATTAGACCACTGAACCGTTGTAGCGTTTTCGCACCTTGACAACCTAATCCACTTGGAGGAGTGTTTGTATTCTAACCTAGATAACTAATTACATTGCCAGCTCCCTAGTAAGCTGTCCGCTATTTCTTAGACTTGTCGGGTCCAAAGAAATTCAAAAGACCACCACGTTTCGTCGGTGCCTTCCCAGCCTTGGCTTTGGTCCCGCGTAAGGAGTTCGTCTCCTTGATCTTTGGATTAGCCTGTACCGGCTTATCCCCTACCTCATCCTTCGACTTCGGTTCCGTCTTTTTCTTGCCTTTGGGCTTCTTTACATCCTCGAGCACAACTTCCGCAGCTTCATCTTCGCTGACAGATTCATACGAAGAGTATTCTTCCGTGTCTGAGAAACCCCGATGATAAATGGTGCGTTTATCGCATTGGAATGATGAACGTACGGGTGTAGCCTTTGGCATCAGCGGTGGTGCGATTTTTGATGACACGACGTTTCTTCGAACCGTTGCGCCCGGTGGGGACCACTTTCCTAGGTTTCTTTTTTTTCGCTACCTCGGGCACAGCCTCCTCTTCGCTGACGGATTCATACGAAGAATAATCTTCCGTTTCTGAGAACCATCATGAGAATAGTGCGTCTATGAATTTGGAATCGTAAACATACGCATGTAGCCCTTGGCATCGGTGGTGGTGCGACTTTTTAAGACGCGACGTTTCTTCAAACCGTTGCGCCCGACGGGGACTACTTTTCTAGATTTTCTCTTCTTAGCCTGCGGCTTGACATCCTCGTCCTCGTCCTCTTCTTCTTCCTCGCCGAGGCTAGATATCAGGGCGTCAACGTCAGTTTGGTCAACCTCGTCACCAGTATCGTCTGGCACATCATCGGGGCGATGAGAGGACAAGCGGGACGCTCTCACAACTTGATCTGCTGGTTGATTAGCATAGCATCAGGTATAATCTGTGACAACGGACGGACCATCATCAATATCCATCATTGCCGCAAGACTCCTCTCAGAGTCTGAAGTCGACCGAGCAATTTTTTTGTGCGACTTCCTTGGGACTTCATCCTCGTCATCCGACATCACGATACCCTTTTTCACTCTTGCATTACTCATTGCAGAAGGCATCACTTTCCTGTCTTTGGGCGCTGGCTTGTCTTCGATGTCTACATCCGAGTCTGATGGATCAGGCGATTTGCGCTTAGTAGCCCGCTGGAGTTGAATAACGATTGATCATAGGCCTCCCTAGAAATAATAATGACGGCGTACCTTTGGCTCGACTGCAGGTACCTTTGAGACAGTCTTCTTCATCGATTGCTGACCCGCATCACTATTACCCGATGGTTTATCAACCAACTTTGCGGATGACGGCGAAACTTTAGTGTCCTGTCTAAATTGAGGCTTGTCCTTGACGCGCGCTCCCGAACTGGTATCCTGCTCCTTACTTTTGCCCTTACTCCAATCTAGTTTACCAGTTGGCTTGGGTTGTTCTTTCGTTGCAGCAAGTGGTTTTGCATGCTCTTTGGCATTTGATCCTTCGTTCTGTTTACCAGTCTCTGTCGTCTGCTCTGATTTTCGCGGTACAACAGGTGGCTGGGGGGCAACTGGTTTCCGCGTGTCTAGCGTTGTCTTTGATGATGACGCTGCAGAGACATTTTTGGGTAGTCCTTTCCTGGCCTGTGCCTTTATGAGATCATAAAGAGGAGCTAAGATATTCGAGTGACCTTCACGTGTTCACCGATTATCTTTCCATTGAGCGCGGGATTGCTCTTTGTGTCGGTATTCCGGACACTAACCGTCGGTAGGCAAATCAAACTAGGGTCCTGCCCAAACATGAACGTGTTTAATCATCCCATGCCTGAAGCACCTACGCGTAAGATCGAGGGCGACAAGCTGTATATATACACAGAATGTATACGGCTGAACTGAGCTTTCGCATCTGTGGCACACCGCTCTCGTCAGCATCAAGGCGCGTAGAAGAGCAAACAGCACGGACGTTGCAGACCATCGCAGTTTACCAGAACCATTTTCAAACGCGTTACAGCTTGGTGTACACCGTCATCATCCCGAGTGACGTCCATTGCATCTTCATTGCTGTGCGGTGGAGTGATCTGGCCAGAGACCATGTATGTCGCGAATGATGCTGTATCCGTGTTTGCTGTTTCCGCTAGATACGCAGCAAGCTCACTGCGTAGATGTAGCACTCCATTCAATATGAAGTTATCAGGTGTCTTACTTCTTGGCGTCATTGACGTGAATGCCGAGCTCGCGACTCAAGGACCGGAATGTGACCTGTCAAAGATGATCACGTCGATGTTAGACGTTGAGTGTGCGCGTCACTCGTACCACATTTTTCTTAATAAACAGCTCTTTAGTGAGGAAGTCTTTGGCTCGCGTGGATGTCATGGAAGACTGAAGTATCATTGAATCGTGAGAATAATTGACACAGACGCGTCTGGCGAACCAGAACTTTATTTGTACGTGGTCGTGACCGCGTCTGTGGGCCCGGCCATAGCCACGATATTGATGTCATTTAGTCTCATTTAGTGGCTAGTTCTTTCGGGTGCTGGAGTCTGAAGAAAAATCGGATTTATATACACAGAGCAGCTACAAATTGCAATGCAAATCCATAAAAGACAATATGATGTGGTTGAGGAGTCACAAAAGATTTATAGACAATGTTGCAGAATTCCTGTGTGGATACATAGTGTTGTACTTAGCTAGACACTTAGTATTTACACGCTACTCGATAGACTGTTTGACTTAAGAATGAAGTCCACGTACTGTCTGAAGAGTTCTGGGGTGATTTGGGCTCGAGAAAAGCTCCCAGACAAAAGCTTCGTGTCCTGTACGCTGAGCACACGATGCCTGCACTGAGCTGCATTTGACAGCCATTGTTCAAAGAATGGCAGGAGATGCTTCGCCTTCAAGACCATCGGGCTATTTCGCACCGAGTCGAGCCATTTCTCGTTGGACACAAGAACTATCGTATTCCCTGATGCCTCAACCATCCATTGCAGGAAACACGAGCTGGTGAGTTCTTTGGGACTATCGATGTGCCGCACCAAAAGATTGGTCGTATCACGATGAGGGTCCTTTAGCATGATGTCCACCAAGATGGCTGATGCAACGTCGATCGGCGTCCATGACAGGTTCTATAATGAGGATCAGATCATTGGTGGGACAAGGGGGTATTTGTATGACGAACCGGACTCTGAGAGGGCATGAGCTTCAGAGAGCAACAAGCCTGAATGAAAATAGGAATATGTTCCATCACATTCCACGCGCCTAGCGTGGTATCACCAGCGAGTTGACCAGCGCGCACAATCGTCACTGGTATATTCGCAGCTCGGGATGCATCAATCAAAACTCTTTCTGCAACATACTTCGATTGTGCATAACCCTGGTCAAGCGGCAAACTTGACGAGTCAAAGGGAACTTCAGGTATAGCATGTTCGGGCCCCGAGTAGTTCGCAACAGCAGAAACGCTGGAGATGAAAAAGATGCGTGGTGCCTTTGCGCGAATGCTGGAAGCAGATAATTCAAGCATCGTGTGTAGGGCACGAATGTGGGGGTCGAGAAAATGTTCCAACTCGTGGTTGAAATTCACGTCCCATGCGCAATGAACGACATGGGTAACGTCTCTTTGAATCTGATATGCGATGGAACTTATCAGTGCTAGATTTCCCAAGATTCGAGAAACTGACCTTTTGAACGGTTCCTGAATCTAAGCCCAAGTCGGTTTTTCCGAGTTCCATGGACCAAAACTCGACCTTTGTGTCTCCTTTGTCAGACGCAGCTTCGCGTCTTATTCGCTGAGTGCGAGCACCCAACGAACGAGGGTTCGCGCGGTCTAAGCAATAGACAGCGTAGACTCCTTCCCTCTGTACGAGCTGTGACAAAACGTGGCTACCGAATGCGCCTGTTGATCCCGTGAGGAGCACGGTCACGCGACCATCGTCTATATCGCTGGACATGGGTTCCAAATACGATGAACGATTAGCTGGAGCAACATTCGGAAAAGTCCACTTCTTGATGGTCGCATCTATATTCTCCGCATTATTACGATGCATGACGTGCGATATTCTCCCGGTAATCACTTGATGCAGACTATCGATAGATGAATATTTGTAGACGATGTTGCGAGGTAATTCGGTGTCCTGAACGAGTTTCCAAAGTGGCGTTAGGTAGGCAGTAAAATTCGCTGCTGACAATGAATCCATGCCTGAAAAGATATCAGCCAGCTACTAGGCGCGATTCAAAAATACCAACCGCAAGAGAAAAGGTCATCTTCAACAGTAACCTCCACCCCAAGTACACGGGTTGCAATTGCCTGGATGTACATTAGAATGCCCTCGTGATCATCCTTTAATGGCAGCGGTCTAAAAGGAACCCCGGACTCGAGAGCCGTATATGCTTCCTGAATCTCTTCGGAGTAAAGAGCAAGTGTCTCGTGGCGTCGGATTGTTCCTTTGTCAGTCAGAACGAAGGGTTTTTTCGAATTTCCGAGGATGACGAGGGCTTGTACGACGCGAGAATGCTTTGGAACGATGGAATTCATGTGTTGAACGGTTGACTGCAAGGATGTCGCAAAATCCGCATCGTTCCAGTATACGTCTTTTGGAAGGACAAGTAGCCCATTTTGCAAGCGCCCTTCGCCAAATACAATGACGCGTTCCACGAAGGGGTTTTTAAGTACAAGTTTTTCTACATATATCCAAGGTCAGAGTTGCTACCTGACCTTTGAAGCGATCATGAAAGCCTACCAAGCTGTTCGTTGTCGGTCTTCTCTCCATTGCCAAGCACAGTCTTTAGAATAGGATATCAGCGTGCTTCAATCTCTCAAAATCGAGCTCGACTGACCACACTACTCATCCTTCCAGCGTGTTTCCAAAGCCCTATACACATATGTTAGTAAAAGTAACTTGCGTGAGGATTATTGGGGATGCCTTTTCTTGTTGGATGCTCCCGCCACAGGTCACCGGGGCTGAAGCCAACAGGATGGTGATGATTGACGAGGTCGGAAGAGACAAAACGACCTGGCTGTATAGTATGGTCGAATTCAGCCAGGTTAACTTTTCAAAAAGATATACCTTAACAACTAGACGCCGCAGATCACTGGTGTTGGGTACATCCACCAACGTTATTGCAGACGGATCGATGAATCGGACATAAGGCCAGTCGAGAGGATCATCGGAGCTGACATCAGCCACAGTTAATTGTCCGGTCTCAGTGCTGTATTCAGATATCAGAAAGCAACGTAATCGATGGTTATCAGAAGACACGAACGTTCCAAAGGCCGAGATAATTTTCACGCCATGACTTGCCAACACGTTACCTACAGGCTCTTGCAGGGGTGCGCCAGCGAACAAAACCATATGTGTAGAGCTAAGCACTTGTATTGCTCCTTCTCCCATCAAGGAGATCTGCTCGAGTAGGGACGGAGGGGTGACACAAATTGCACCATGGAAGCGGTCGAGAATATTGCACAGTAATTCTCCTGTGCAAGGTCGCGTGGATTCAATTATCACTGGTATGCAGCCCGCACCAATAGTATACTTGGTTAAGCAAGTAAGCCCAACCGTCTACAGATGCGCGTGAGCAAACCGATGAGACATCAATGGATGGATGTACATGGAACATAGGCATGGGGGTGCACACTATTCGACCTGGAAATGGTGTCAATCGCGTGGTTTGGTCGTACCACTGTCTGTGAGTGACTGGAATCAATTTGGGGTGTCCTGCAATACCTTGAAGGTCAGATTGATGTGGAAAGACGATATCACAGACCTGTTGATCCTGAAGTATGTAGGTTATACGCAACAACATCTAGGTCTAAGTCGTGGTCTTGATCGACGGGAGGGTCAGTGACGGGGTTTTGTGCAATCATCCCATCATCACTCTGCAGAGGAATGATTTGAAGATTTGGGACTTGGCGTTGTACGACATCCACAAGGTTGGGATGAGTGGCATCGACGAAAAGATACTGAGAACCGGAGGCACGAACAAGGTGCGTTACACCTTCAGGACTGTTTTTGTCAGATATCAACGTCGGCTTGGAATCATCAGAATTCAGTCGCAGGTATAAAAAGGTTCAAACACACAGTCCATCTGTTTATTAAGGCAGCGAGAAAGCCCACAAAGAGATCATAACCGCTACGCGCGAAGAAGCACACATTGACTAGTGGTGCTCCGCATCGCCTTCGTGAAGGGCCGGAATGCAAGAACCGTTGTGCAGTTGTATTAACGTCCTGGATCAAGCCTGCCCTCGTTCTATTAGAAAGCAAGAGCGTTGAATCACTATCAACCTTGACGTTCCAACAAAACGTGGAAGCTGGTTGATCGCTGCAGAATCGCACGAAACTGTCTGGCAACGTACAGGCTGAGGAACTCATCAGTGTCTGAGACGTAATCAATAGGCGCCGCGGTGAACTTCTGCCAGGTGAGCACTCGATCGGTAGTAGTACGTCCTCAACATGCTTTTGGAAATTCGAATGACCAGGTGACTTGAAGGGCAAGTGGACCCGGTGTAATGACTCGGATCTGCCCATCAGTTTCAGCCTCATCAGATCACGGCGTCCTAGTACATAAAAAAGTACACACCAACATGACATTGAGTGACACGACGGCGCCTCTGGCCTATGTACTTGCCGTGTTTCCGCTATTCAATTGGGGATTTCGTGGATTCTGATGATCACATGATTGTTTAGAAGAAGGTAGTACATTTCTGTCAGGTAAGGTTTAATTTTAACCCACAGCAATTCGGTCGTGGCCATCGAAGATGCACACCCTGCTCGAGGCGATTAGGGATATTCGGGCTCAATATATGGCCATCCAACAATAAGGTGTTTCACTCTTTACTCCCATTAGCATGTATTCCATGCTCATATGCTTTGCGTGCTTAGCTGGTGCATCCGGCGTCTACTTGGGCCAGGTCATTCGCAAACGGCGGCTCGAACAATGCGAACCAAAGGACATGCACCAGCTCAATCCGTTACCTCCTGGTCCTAAACGAAAGCCAATCGTAGGAAACCTCCTTGATATGCCATTAGTTGACACCGCAAAAGCGTTCGCAAAATGGCAGAGCTTGTATGGTCAGTTGTGCACACATTTTATACAACTACTTTTGGTGATTATTTTTCTCGTACTAGGCGACATCATCTACCTCGAGGCATTGGACCAACGGATCATGGTGTTGAACTCCTTCGAACATGCTGACGAACTTCTATCCAAGAAATCGTATTCTGATCGTCCGGTGCCCATAATGCTGGGAGAGCTCATGGGCCTTGGCCAGGTGGGTGCCATCAGGACGTCGGTGCTTAACTTCGATCTTGATTCCATGCCCTAGAGCTTTCCTTTACTTCGATATTGCACTGCATGGAAACAGCAGAGAAAACTTTCTCATTTGGCTTTGAATCCTGGCTCAATCAAAGGATACAGCAGCCTGCAAGCGGAGGCCGTCATCTTGTTTCTTGACAGTCTTGTCGAAAATCCGAGTAACTTCATGTCTCAGCTTCGGTTGTAAGTGGTGCACTTCGTATTAGCGACTCTCAACTGATAGACGGTAATTGAAGGGCTACAGGCCGCATTGTGTTGTCCATGACATATGGCGTTCCAGTAAAAAGCCCGGAATCGATGAATGTGTGTGCACTTTACTTTTCCAAACGATGGACTTTTGTTTAACATCCTCGCGCCCTCCTTTCCATCAATCTAGTTTATTGATGAACTGGAGATCATGATGGAAATCATAGGCAAAGGGATGATGCCAGGAGCATACCTTGTCGATACATTGCCATGGCGTTAGTGAATCCCGTGGCATTCGTCCTCAGAAGAAGTACTGACATGAAGAATCCGCATGATCCAGTCAGACATATCCCTTCGTGGGTTCCCTTCAACAATATCCATACCATTGCTACAGAAGGCCGCACGCGCCTTCTTCGCGTTATCGGATTACCTTTTGAATACGTCAAGCAACAACTTGCGTCGTCTTCACCAAACGCATCCTTCACTGCTACTTGTCTTCAAGAAGAAGATGCTGCTGACATGGAACATCATATACGGTGGGCTGCTGGTTCGATGTATGGGGGTGAGTTGAAGTTTTTTCGACGTTCTGAATTGACGCTGACTCTCATTAGCTGGTAGTGAAACGGTAAGGTTTCACAGCATTGATCTTACATATCATTTTGACATCTCGAGATGCAGACCATGGGCACAATTTTGACATTCATTCTCGCCATGGCCTTGTATCCTGATATTCAAACCAAGATAAGGATGGAGCTTGATCGCGTCATCGGTCATGGTCAACTCCCGACATTAGATGATCGCTCCCGCTTACCTTACGTGAATGCTGCTATCAAAGAGACAATGCGGTGGGATCCGGTGGTTCCTTTATGTCTTCCTCATTTTACAAGCAAGGAAGACGTATACCAAGGTCCGAGCATTCCTTTGAATCAGCAGGCATTTCCACTCATTTCTTCCAAGGGTTCCGCGTGGCTAAGGGAACAATTGTTTTCCCGAATATCTGGTCAGTGTTATGCAGCTTACATAGATTCTACGGCGTGTTCATTCCGTGTTCTAGGGCAATCTCTAGGGACAACATCAGCGGAATACCTCCCGAAGAATTCGCACCAGAACGTTTTCTTGACGATTGTGTCGAAAAGACAGCATTAGATCCATATTCATACGCTTTTGGATTTGGCAGGAGGTGCGCGGTGCTGCGACGACATATTTGATGTTCTGATGCTAATCGGCCTCAAGGATATGTCCGGGCAGGTTTTTCGCAGACAACAGTATATTTCTATTTGTGACTGGTCTTGTGTCCAACTTCGTCATATCTCCGGCCGTTGGATCAGATGGGAAGCACTCTCTTCTGAAGGTGCCGTTTAGACAGGGTTTGATGAGGTCAGTGTGGTCACGCACTGCCTGCATGCTTTACTCACGACTAAATGCGCAAGGTTCCCGGAATCGTTTCAAGCCTCTATACTTCCCCGCTCTGAGCAGCTCGCAGCAGAACTCCAAGCTAGAGCTAGGGAAATGTCCGAGGGTGACAATGGGTGCCGCAGCAACTTGTAGCGAGAGGATCCTGTATGTGCTGAACTTGTGTAAGAATTATGATTATGAATCAAAGTAGTGTCGTATCTATACAAGGCTGAACTTCAGACTGACTGGTGTGCATGAAGCTGGCTTTGAGGGCTCTGATCGCGATGTTATATGCAACTGGAGATATAAACGAGTGAAGCCAGTGGGAGAAGGTCAATTTGGACGACGGCCTTGTATATGAGAGAGAGAAATTGTAAGCCATTTGACTGACGGAAATGAATGTCTCACCTGTCTCAATGCGGGTCATTTCAATCTTAACTAGATCAGCATCTAATGAGCACACGTGTAATGATTACAATCCGATTCATGTTGTGGTGGGATCTCGAAGATGCACGAGTAATTAAATTGCAGATGGCGTAAAATTGATATACAAATACAAGATGATTAGTTCTAGAAGATACAGCAGTGAGATCGATGTATACAAAGTTAACTGCTGTGAGCACCACCACGGCTTGTACTCGCTGCGCCATCCTACGTCCGACATCAATCACCATTCCATATCCGAGTCATAATTACCGTCGTAATCGTCTTGGCCGGGCAAGCCCTGAAGCGCGCATAGTTGGTCACATACTTCTTGAAGTGCTGGTTCCGAAACATTTACGATATTGAAGCTCCCATTGGATTGATACCAGTTGAAATTCCAGGTCGGCAGGGCCGGAAATACCTTAGCCAAGATGTAAGGCATGCGCGCCACTTCCGACACCTGGGAGTACCCAACGTGCAGCTCGCGAAGGGCTGTTTGTGCGGGCCACAGCCTTTCCAATGTGGGTTGTGAAGCATCGCAAGTCAGATGCAAGAACTGCAGCGACCTGCATCTTGATGCCAGTGACACCATCGCAGTGAAGGTGACGGCACAACTTGCAGGTCTGTATGATGCGAACTTCAATTCCTGGATTCTCGGCCAGGCATCCGGGATATCGTTGATGAACCTGTCATCAAGGTTGTAGTTCCCGATACCCTCGAAAACAACATACAACAGCCCAGTGAACTTGAGCAACGGCCGAAAGACTGCGGAGGAGAGTGGGATGACGAGCTCAACGTCTTCCAAATCTGTGTCGTCCACCACACAAATCTGTTTCAAGGATCCATGATTTTGGCAAGATATGGATAACGATTCCATAAACGCAGTGATTTCGATCGGGGAAGCTGGTTGGTGGTACTCGATAGTGACGTATGATAGTTGACGAGTAGTGATTTGACGAATGAAGTGCGTGCACTGTGGCAAGACATCGCCAGAGAGAGAAAGGCAATCAAGACTGCTCAATTCAAGTGCCATAACACCACCATCATACGAGGTTCCGTGCAGGCTAAGCTTGAGGGTGTTAAGATACCGAGCTTGCTGGATGTTGGTGATTGCCTGTCTCATCATGCACACATCCACTCCGTCAATGGTCAGTGTAAGCAACTTTGGCAGCTTTTCGAAACTCGGAAGAACTGCAAAGGCCATGCCCATCGATATAGAGAGTTGGCGCAGACCGTGCGCTTCTACAGGAAGAGCAGCAAGGAATTGCTCTACCTCATGCGTTTGGGATTGTGCAGATACATCAAGGAAGAGCGCTTCCAATCCGGGTGACATGAACTTCCGAACTACCGAAAGGTCCGGGCTATGCTCCCGCAGCGCCTTTGAATCAAATGCGCAAAGGTTTGGAAAGAGCGTGGGGGGAGGGAACTGCTCGAAAAGCCTCCGTAGGACGAGGCCACTGACACGTAGCTTCGGATAAGACGCGTCGTAAAAATCAGATTCAGGTTCAATGAACCTTCGCACTCTTGATGCGTTCATTCTGAGGCGCTCCCACTCACTGGGAGTCGGCTCTCTGGAAAGATTCTGCAAGTTAGAGCATGGTGAGCATCGTCGAGTCGAGATTCAAATGGTATACTTCACTCACGATAGTCCTACCGTCGTACTTCCGAAGGTCACGCGGTAAACACATGAAGAGGGGTCCGAAACCAGATTGTTCGGCCCAGAGGATATCTAGGGCGGGGCCTGATAATCTGGAACAAGTCACCGCCAGATTCTTCAAATCCTCAGGGGAGGATTTTAGATATTCCAGTACGGAATAGATGATATCTTCAGAATCAAAAGCGCGATGCATGATGGAAAGTTGTTGATGGTGCTCAAGTTCAATACCTCTTATATAGTCAAGACCCACAGTGGCCTTTTGGTACTGTGTCCGTGTGGATGTGTCCACTCATGGAGAACGTGACAGCTTCAATGGGCTGCTTCCTTGTGGACGGATGGATTATTCTACTGGCACTGCAGCCATTGTCCACCATCGTGGCTAAAGCGGCATTTTTCGCTAGACGCATTGTTCCGTCAGAATAAATAAAGGCATCTGCACATCAAATCATCAGAGCCTTACCATTTATGTGGAGTAGCTTTAGCAGGAGATCGCCGTAGGACCCGGGCCATATTCTGAGCGATTTGTCTTTCAGGGTAATTGTACTCGGAACGCCAGCCAAAGAAGTTCATAGAGGTCCGAGCAAAGGTTCATGTATGATTAAGGGCCGAGCAGAGATTCGATGTACATACTGACAATCCAAGTGATGGTCCAGACCATCTCAGCTGAGAAAATAACACTTCAGTCATACCCGATAGCACGAAAGAGACAACTGGGACGACGATTGTTTAAGAATCAAGGAAGGACAAGGGAAGCTCAGTGCAACGGCAAGAAATAGCCCAATAATCTCACTCACTTTCACTGACATGCACTGGAGCCCCGCCTTCAGATACTAAAGGAGTCCAGATCCGTTGTCAACTTGTGAGTAGCACTTGGTTGTAAGCGCCGGAGTTCAGAAGCAGAGGACGCCCTGACCTGACTGTGAGATGTCGACGATTAGCATAGCGCCAACTGCTTAACCGTCCGAATCAACTTTCTAACCGCACATATGATGCAAGGTTACAACTCACAAGTCAGTACAAACCAACGTCGACTCCGCCGCGAATTGTTGTGTTTTCGCGTTGTTCTGACGCAGGGAGACCAAATGTGATCTGATACTCTTAGCGAGATAGCTGCTCCTGTAAATGTCAGCGCTGGAAATACCATAAGAATATCAGGAGTTCGTAGTTCGCTAAAACCTAATGTTATCTCGAAACCTTAGCAGAAGCAGAGGGGTTGGAAGGGAGAAAGCCAAACACGTGCCATTTGAGTCAAGCTGATCACTGAGGCTGTCGTTGACCTGCATATCACCGTCACCATTCGATTTTCTCCACGAACCTACAAAAATATGAGGCACATGTGACATCGGCGAGCGGACACCGATTGATATCGTGCATACTACTCAAGGGTGCATGCAAGTAGGCGTTAAATGTTGCGGATATAGTCGAGGTTCGAGTCTCCGAGATCACTTCACAGAAGCGAAAGTTTAGCATCGCTTACATAATAAGCTTCCCTCGACCTCGAACAGTCACTATTAATTAAGAATCGTCGATCCTCACAGTAAAATTCTGTGCCTTTCCTTTCCTTGCAGCTATGGGTATGTCTGTTCGGCAAGGTTCCTACACGTATGCTCACAGTTTTCTGACTTCTAGGAATCCTCAACCGACACCCATCAACCACAAGAGCTCCATTCTCCGTGACACCAGCAACCTGAATCTCTGGTACAATATCCCAAAGGTTGGCCTGGTAGACGTCATCGTCAGAATACCAACACGCCGTTTGGGTGATGGTAGAGGGCAGCATGGATACGATACGGTCATTGTCGTTGGCCATCGACAACCTCACAAGAGCTCGCAAATCGTCGTCTGAGCGGTTTGGATGAATCCAGTGCTCGAAAAAGCCCATCAGGGCATACACACGCCCTGCCTTGTATGCCCCGCTGGTGACAGACTTCCCGCCTATCATATCCAGTTTTGGTGGTGGTGGAGGAGCAACGCCTGGTGCAAGAGCTGCCGTGCCGCGCCGCCATATAGCTGATTTCAACAGCGTCAAGCGCTCCAGTCTTTCAAGCGGATCCTTCCCGCTGCATGCGTTGATGATGGCCTGTTCGGTATCGTAGTTTGTGTAGGCCAGGTTGGCCAGCTCAAACAACGACGATGGAGTAACCACGTCCCGATCGCGGAACTTGTAGCAAAGGCGAGAGCTCAAGAGGGCTTCAGGCATAGTCCACACCCGTTCTCCCCAGCCCCTCCAGCACTTGTTCATGATCAAAGTCAGCTCTGCTCCTCGGTAGACGTCCGCCATGAAGTACAAATCCAAATTCTTCTTTGCCGGCGTCTTTCCTACACACTCCAAGTCGCACCAATACGCGTCGTATTTTAGTCCAAGCACCACTGCACGAACCTCCTGTTTGAACTGCGCTTGTTCTCTCTCCTCATTTGGGCCTCGAGTGAAGGCATCAATGGCGCGGTAAGAGATGGCGATGAATTTTGTACGGATGATGGTTTCGCGATCTGCACATGGGACCCACTCATTTCGAATGGGGTCGCGGATAACAAGAAGTCGAGGATAAAGGGTACTTGTTGGGGTGTCCATCTCGCTCTCCTCGAGAACACGCGAAGAATGCTCCATGCTCGAACGAGCTGCCCATAGCTGACCCTGGAACCCGCGAGCGTATGGTTTGTAGTATCCAGTGTCATACAAATCTGTATCCTCCCCAGCGTCATCCCCCAAGTCGATTGGGGCGAAAAGCTGTGCGAGCAGCCAGGCGACTGACCATAAGAGCTTCAGCGTAAATTACAAGAATACGACTATCCATTTAAGAATGATCCACCATCGTATGGGGGAATTGGCTAGCAGCCATATGGCAATTTTGCTTGCCTGGTTGGTGTGGCTGTTGATTGTGACTTCGGATTTCGCCGGATGGAGTGACAGCTTGCACGACAAGCTTTCGACAGATGCCAGTGGTAGGGCTGACATATCTTTGGTCTAGACCGTGCGTTTTTGGAGTGCCCAAGTCATCGTAGCAAGTGATGGTTTCTTTTTGCGGGAGTGGGAGCCGCCAGCGCATACTAGCTGATCCTGCAGTTGAAGGTGAGAAACCCGCAGGACTTTCAAGGTGTCTCGACTTACGGTCAGCTGAGAGACACGAGCAGGGTGCTACCAGTTATTGTTACTTACCAAGATGACACCCGAGTACTTATACCTTCATATTACGCCTGCATGTGCCATGCATGGCTTTAAGACACCCGATCTTACACTTGAATGATGTTGGCGTATCCATTCTTCTGACTGGTCAAACCGATAGGGTTTTCCCTGTGTGCCAAGGCACGGAAACAATTCGTGCACAGCTAAAACCATCAAACCCCTGTTGCCTATGGTGAAGACTTAAGAAGTACTTACGAGCGTACGTGTTTTAAACCCTTATACAGGCAGCATCAAGTCACGGTCATCGGTTGCGCGCAAAGATTGATACTATGATCACGGAAAATTACGCTAGCGATTCTTCCTGATGGGCTTCGCGATGGAGGCTGTGAACCCCTACCTGATTGTGGGTAAAAAATTGAATGGCTCAAAGGTCTGGACGTCACCGAATCAAGCCTGGGCCATCATGCATCCTTGACCGCGACGGAGATAGAAAGCTGAACTTTGACAGAAAGACGCTTTGTCGGAGGCTCAGGAAACTGCATCTGCGGCAATGCGGCACTGGCAGAACAGCATATCCGTAGGGCACATTGCCAGTGGAGCCCTAGTGTCCTTCAAAGCTCTGAAGGGGCTTCTCAGTCAGATCCCAGCAGCCAGAATCTATGAAGATGACCTGACGTGATTGCCATTGGGTGTGACCTCAGCTGCCCCCCACGACGACGAGCGCTTGCTGAAGTTAATTGTTAAGAGTGCACGTTTATCGCTTCAACTTGAAGTTTGTGAAGGGAATCGGAAAAATTTCAAGCCAGTGGTTGTGAAGACCCGATGATCTCGCTCGAAGGATATCAAGCTGTCTTAGTCTTGGTCGCAGGCTCGAGACTTGTGAAATCGCACGAGGTCTGTGTTGCCGATCGCAATGCTATATGCTGTTGGAGATCTAAACGAGTGAAGTAAGTGGGAGAAGGTCAATTTAGACGATGGCTTTATATATGCGAAAGAGCAATTGTAAGACATCCGAATCTGACCGAAACAAATGTCTCACCTGATGATGTAGATTGATGTCATTTCAATCTTGACCAGATCAGCATCGAACGAGCGCACTTGTAAACATTACAACACGACTCATACATGTTCATGTTGTGGTGGGATTTCAAAGAGACACTGAGTATCGCAGATGGCGTAGAATTGATGTATAAGTGAGAAGTCATCAGTTATGGATGGTACAGTAGTGGAATGGATGTAAATGAAATTAACTGCCGTGAGCACCACCAGTGCCGCTATTTGCTGCGCCATCCTGGGGAGGTATGTCATCGCGCTCCAAGCGCCATCGAGGAGGCATCCTCAGTCTGCCATGCGACCAACAAGAACAAAAGCAGAGGAACGCCTTACACCAATGTACATCTGGGAGCGAATCGACGTCGGCAGTGTCGTTTTCCTGCGGAACGGCACCCTGTTGGCTAGACGGATGTCGAGTGTCATCTACTTTCTTGTATTCCGGCAGTTTAACAGCAGTAAGTCGCTATGGGGCACAGATCAGAAAAAGACGCCGAGAAATAAGAAAATGAACGTTACAGTGACTTTGCGGTTTGGTGCGACTTCAACGATTGGTGGGCCATGGCTGTGTCTGGGCACGCGGAAAGAAAGATGCTGTCGTAGGAATTGAACGACTCCGATCGAGGGTGGAGGTGGAGAACTTGTTTCAAACTAGATACACACTCAGTCATGCAATCCGAGTTTGGTATATAAATTGAAGACTGACCTGATGAAATCGAGTTGGGGGCTGAGCTGAGAGAGAGGATGGTAGGGGTGATGTAGCAGGGACCTGTGGTGCGATTTTGGAGTCAATCATCAAAGAACCGAAATATAAGAGTCACGACATACATCTAGGGGATCACGAGGTTGGATGTGGCGAACAGGGACTGTGTTCGCGCGAGAGAAGTGAAGAAGTTTGGTAAGTCGACGGAAAGATGGTCGCTGCGAGTCGTTTGACGGTGGAGGTCTCGGCACTATAGGTATGGCGGATATGGGTGGTCTGCGGTGCCCAGCAGGAAGATGAGTTGCATGCGACTGCGATAATATCAATGGGTGAGTGGTGTGATGAAAGAATGAGATGCTCACATGGAGTAGACGATCGAGGTTTGCCTTTGTGCGTGCAATTTTCTGTAATGGAATGTTAGCACACGAACAGTACAAGTTTGGGGAGAATGCGTACACGGGCCTGAGCAAGGACCTCTGAGGGAGTATCGCAGATGTAGATCTTGTTGTCATCTTTGGTGTGCGTCGTGTAAGCTAGTTGGCGTGAGTCGGGTGACAGGACAAGTTTAAAAATATCCTGAACATGGAAGGAAGCGAGGAGCTGGCGGGACTCGAAAGCCCACAGTTTGATGGTGTTGTCATCTGAAGCGCTAGCAAGGAGAGCATCGTCAAATGAAAGTGCTAGCCCATTGACAAAATTGGTGTGCCCTTTGAAGGGAGTTCCGACAGTCTCGAGCGTCGATGCGTCGAATTCGTAGATTATCTTGGGGAAGTCATCCTCGGTGAAACTGAATGCGGCTATGATTTTTTTGTTCTTTGTCCAGAATACTGGTGTATTTGTGCCTAGTGATCGAACACCAGCAGATCCCCCAACGTTGACATCCAATTTCTGTGATTGGACATCCCAGACTTCTAGGCACTGGTGTGTCATTGACATGACTGCCAGCTTCTTCAAATCGGGGGAGAATCGAACTGCACCCACTCCACCTTTGCTCTTGAATGGACCAGCCACAAGTTCGCCGGTGTCCAAATTCCATATCCGCGCTGTTACATCAGAAGACCCACTCGCCAGCTGCATGTTGTCTGCGGAGATATCAATGCAGGTGATCCAATCTGAGTGTCCTTTGAATGTTTTGACAATTTCCGTCTCGACCTCACAGACTTTCACCTCCGCCGTATTCCAATCTCCACCGTGACAAGCAGTGGCAACCCACTGGCCGTTCCTTGATACCGCCACTGCCTGTACACTCCCCTTGCAAACACCCCGTGCATCCTCAATTTCCTTGCCCGTCTTCAGATTCCATTGCCGAGCGGTGGTATCATCAGATCCGCTGATCATTCGCAGGCCATCTGCAAAATAGGACATGGATTGAATGAAATTCCCGTGACCCTTCAAAGTTATCGATGGTTTCAAAATCGATTTCGTAGCGGCCGTCCTTGTCGATGCGGAGGCCATGGCTGTCAGTGCGTCTCCGTGAAGTTATGTGGGCAAGGTATTCTTGAGAAGCGTTCAAAGGTGAGCTCTCCCTTTGTCACGACTGACGCTGGCAGGTATTCGACGACAGGCCCTCTGGTCAAGCCAAACATCAGCTCATCCGCGCTGGAATCACAGAATTTGGTGTTACCGAGAAGTTCTGGTTACGAGCTTGATGAGCGATGAATTCCTGAATGTGAGTGCAACTACTTGGGCGTCGCCTTGCATATATATACCCTGACACGCCCCTCCTGCATGGCAGCTGTGCTTTGCGCCCTGCATCCTTCAATTCAAATGTTTCTCCTTGCTTCTCGGCTCCCAGCCACGACCTATGCTACAGCATCAATCTTTTTACTATTTCCCACCGAACGATGCGCGACAAAATGTTCAAATCTTATTACATACCGTCGCTCCCAGATGCATGAACGTCCCGGCCTCAGGGAGACCACCATCCATCACAAAACGACTATACACACGCGCAACGTTGCAAACACGTGGTCGTTTCAGCGCCTTTTTTGTTTGTCCTGATCGTGCACTTGTGAATACGCAGCATCACTTCTGTTCCGTGTATACTCATCACACCCAATCCCCACCATCACAACTCCACCAAGTGTGTTGCCACTCTTCGTTCGTTGTGCTCAAACACTGACATCTCCTGCTGCGTTGCCCACATTGGCTGCACCACTATTATTTATTCCGTGATATATGAGTGGAGAGGGGCATGGATACCGTCCCCAAGTACTGCGATGGTAGGCACACGGTGAGTATTTTCATCGAGCTTGCATTTCTTAATCAGATTCACGATGTATGCAACAACCTTCCGCAGAGCCGCGTGATCAGCGAGCACGTCTGGAAGCATCATGTTGATGTGTTCGTGTTGCCAAGACACTGCGATATGAACTATTCCATCCACATTGACAAGATTTGACGCACTGAGCGCGGCGGCTCGTGTACATTCACTGGAAAACCGGCGATGTGAGTTCATTTACGCATCTGCAAGATTGCCCGCAATAACTCCTACAGCAAGGAGTCTACAATACATTGTTGAATGGATGATCATTATTGAATCCAGTCTTATGATACAATACTAATGGTATGATGGGTGCTGAACTTACTTAGGATATCGTCTCGCGAATGACATGTATTCCTGATCCACTTGACCAAAGACATGAAGAAACAACACAAGTGTCCACAATAGTGAATGCGAGGGTAAGCGAAGAGTGACAACGAAACTGACCAGCGCCGAGAATGTCAATGAGTCAACATTAGAAGCAGAAGCATGACCGGTTGCTTCCATGCTCTCCAGTGGCAGGCTGTACTGCAGCGGCTGATTGTTGTGAGTCAGGTTTTGGTGGTGGAGGGTCAAGATATTCATTGGGTACTGGATCTTTGTCTTTTTTGGGAGTATCCGCTGCAATGTTGCGCTAGAAATTCATGCATGAGATTTTCAATACAAGAAGGGAACTCAACATCCCACTTCAGCCTGCGCGAGAGAAACACCGACGATAAATGGCCGTGCAAGACCTCTATGAACGCGCTATCAGGATGATAGGTGAAGCATGCGGGCTGCGAATGTGGCGGGTGTGATTGCAAATGATTGGCAGTTGTGTAGACTGAAAAGACGTGAGTAGAAAATGGGACAGGAAGTAGTCGAAACTCACGCCCTCATGTCTGAATGTCGCTGAGTTGAGGTGTGTGCAGAGAGAGGGAGAGTTAGTGGCAACGTAGCGGAGAACTGCAACGCAAGCATCAAATCAAATGCGACAGAAATAAGAAAAAAGACATACATCTAAGAGATCACGAGGTTGATCATTCCGACCAGTGTATGCTGTGTTCGTGCGAAAAGAGAGGTAAAGGAACTTACTGAGACGAAGGATGGGGTTCAACTGTAGGCAGAGGTATGGGCGTCATAGGTATAACAGACGTTGTTGGAGTGTTGGTGGTTTGCAGCGCCCGGCAGGAGGACGACGTGTTACATCAGACTACAATGAAGGTGATGGGTAAGAGGTGCAATGAGTGAAGATTAGAATGCGCACATCAATTAGACTCATCAAGGAGAGCTATCTCTCTACATGCAGTGGTCTGTCTGACAGTAGACATCTCCAGGGCATGCGTACGCGGGCCTGAGCGAGGACGTCGGGTGAAGTATCGCAAATGCAGATCGTATAATCGTCTTCGGTGTCTGTCACTTAGGCTAGTTGGTGCGAATCGGTGTGATGACAAGGATCTGAGGTTCTGAACGTCGAAAGAAGCGAGGAGTTGGCGAGATTCCTGAGCCCAGAGCTTGATGGTGTCATCTTCACCAGCACTGGCCAGGAGAGCTCCATCGAATGAAGGTGCTAGACCAGTGACAACCTTGGTGTGCTCTTCAAAGGGAACTCCGACATTTTCGAGCGTCGATGCATCAAACTTGTAAATTGTATGGGCGGGGGCATCCTTCAAGTTGGCGAAGCTGAACGCAGCCTAGGATGGCTTTGTTACTTTGAAACTTCACACAACTTTGATGAGCGCATCGAAATTCGCAAAGTTGATCACCAAATAATAATAGATGCAATGGATGGCCAATGCCAGGTGCACAGCATCCGAGTCAAGTGTCCTAAACAATCTTGACGAACCTGCCAATACAACTCAACGGGATACCTGCCAAAGCAACGAGACCTGATATGTGTGGCATCAATAACAGAACTGAAGAGGAGAAAAGACATGCGCAAACGTACGATGAACCTATAAAACTTTGTCCATCTGCCGGTATGCGTTCGAAAGTAGACATAAGCTTGAATACTGGTTAGACCAATCATTAACCTTGAGGCTCTTTCGTTATAAGATATTTGTTCCCGCTCTTCTTCGGCTCGTCTATGAAATCAGCATCAGTATCACGAGGATACTATCCTCTGAAACAAATGCCCAGTCCTGGCCGTATACAAATAGCGAGGAGAAAATGGCGGACAGTATTTGCCGGGATGTGTTCACCATCAGCATTTTCAGCAACGGCAAGCTCGTGCAAATGCTATTCTAAACGTTAATCCTTCGCCTGCTATGTTAAATATCACTCACATGTCGAATAGTGATTTCAAAGAGAGAAAAGTCAAATTTTCGCGGTCCATTTCACTTTTGGATGGAACCACAGCCCAATCCAGCACACTTCAAGGACGTTGCGAATGACCAGATACGAATCTTGAGAAAGGCCCTGAAGATAGACAGGAATGTCTCTCTGTTGCTCGAGGAAAGTCGATGTCATCAGTGAGGAAGTTTTGGGGTCAATGAAAGAAAGAATGAAGACATAATGAGTGCGGATATCTTATCAACGAGATTTAGAAAGGTCAAGGTCTACAGATGTCGTGGGGGCGTACCAGATCTTGCAAGCTCTTCCTCTATGTCACCCTTCCCTTTCCTCCTCATATGCGAACTTTTACCAAAGTCTATAGTTTAAATCCTTGTAGATTTGGATCTGCCATTGTATGGAAGCCGACGCACCTTCAAGTTCATGTTCAATGGAAACGCTTCAAAAAGCGTCTTCCGTTCCCTCCCACCTCCGAAATGAGATATAGTGTTCAACAGTTTCAACGAAACGAGGATGAGTTGGTTGGAACTTGGAACCAGATATATATGATGCCATTTCGCACATCATATTGGCGACAAGAGCGCTTTGATGATTGGAATGCAGTGCGTGCGGTACGGGAAATGAGAGGACAGCAAAGTAAGGACCGAGGATGGCAGAGACATGGGAGTGATAAACTAAATGACAAGTGCATCACAAGGTGAAAACGCGGAGAGAAAGAATTTAGAATGCACGCACCCGACGAAGACCCTCCCATATCTCCAAAATATCATGAGCGCCTAGCGAACTCTGCATCCACCGCACGACAAGCATAACCTTTCATCTTGAGGAGCAACGGTCTCTCCTGACTTGACACACAGAATCGAGCGCAATGCAGACAGGACTACAAGACTGGGTGAATATTTCCGCTGTGTTGATCATAAGCCTGCGCACCTTCTATGTAAGGATTCTGGTCTTGATTCCACAATTGAAAGCGCATCTGACATCGAGAATTTGTCCGCGTTCCACGAGGTTTGCTCAGGGTTCGAATATTTTGACCACAGATAAGCTACTTCGTCAATTGCAAGGGGTCCTTGACTGAAATGCGAAATCCAAGGGTTCATCGACATCCCACAAGCAGCATAACTTGGAGTGTTTGTCAGAATGCATGCTGGTGGAGTCCCAACCTTGTCGTCGCACGCCACAAAATGTTGACCGAGCTGCCAGTGACACACCTTAACAGTTGGCTGATTAGTAACCACGTCGTACCGTCACTGCCAGCCGTGAATGGATTCGTCTTGCTGACGTCCATCATCTCGTACAACCCTCGCCCATTAAATGATCGCACCGCAAAAATCATCCGCCTCCTTGCAAATTTCTGTGCCGAGACGTTTGGTACGTTGGCCGCCGGCGCAAAGCTCCCGAAGGGCACCTTGAATTGTAAGTATTTCGAACAATGTGACCAATAGCAAATGATGTCACTCCCGGCGGGTGTTACATTCTCCCCTTCGTGTGCTGACGAACGGCACAGACGGCTGAATGCATGTCCAGCACGTGCGACAACAATTTGTCTCATCTTGCAGCTCTGAGTCTAGACTCTACACCACGTCTGAATATATATTGTTACAGGAACACGGCCTCCTCTCCCCCTCCTCTCTCCTCCTGCCCTTCCTCCTGGTGGACGCGCATCATAAACGAAGTATTCCTTGATAAACTCGAGTGAAGCTCATTGCCAATTTGCAGACGAGCAGCTGCTTACACCCGAGCTGCCTGTGATGAGTCGTCATCGAGAGTTGTTCGGCTACTAGTTGGATGCCATCACGGTCCACGCTGGTGGGCATGGCTTCAAAGGGTGAGGTGAAGTCAATTACGGCGGGACATCTATCAAGATCAGGAAGCAATGAAGTCTGACGGGGAGAGGATGATGCTGGAGTGGTGGTTCGGGTTCACATCGAGTTCTGACTTGCGCATTGTATCTTGCAGGAAGTAAACGGGGCGATTCTATAGTAGACAGTATAGTAGCAATGTGAGGAGAGTTTGTAACTGTAATGAATAAAATCTTCGTGCAGCTAGAGACAACCTTACGATAGCGAGTCCATAAACTGTAGCAGAACGGAAAAAATGGAGTACATTGTATGGAATCTGTTAAATGCGCATAGATCTTCAGTCGATGAAAATAAGTACATGCCCGAAGCCCGACTGATACTACCGTGAATGCGAGACGAGCTACTACTGTGTTCGACACTTGTGCCATGACGTGCCGTGTGCAACGCTACTCAAGTCCAGCTGCAGGGCATTGTTGGCTATCACCAGCGTGTTGCCATAGGCATACGTCGCCGAGTGGAAATTGAGTGGGATCCAAAAAAGGAGTCGTCCTTCGGGACCTACAACCCATCCCTCCTCGTTCGGGCCAGAAGGGGCTGAGGTTTTAGAATCTTGGAGAAAGGAGGACGCAGAATGAAGGGCATGTGTTGGGTCGGTTGAAAAACATATTGCAGGTGCTTCGAATGGTTGGTGTTGGTTAAGGAAATCTATATCCCACACCCGGATGGTCTTGTCTTCTGAGCCAGACACGATGCGTTTGCCATCATGCGAGATTGCGACAGACAGAACTAATCCAGTGTGCCCTCGGAAAGGGGCACCAACTCCCTCGCCAGTCTGCATGTCCCACACCCGGACGGTCTTGTCATACGAGCCAGACACGATGCGATTGCCGTCTGGAGAGATTGCGACAGCGTTAACCGAGCCGGTGTGGCCTTGGAGAGGGGCGCCCAATAGTTCGCCAGTCCCCATATCCCACACCCTGATGGTCTCGTCGCTTGAGCCAGACACAATGCGACATACATCCGGCGAGATTGCAACAGAGAGGACCAAGCCAGTGTGGCCTTTGAGCAGAGCACTTGATGCTTGGCCAGTCCCCATATTCCACACCTGAATTGTCCTGTCATCCGAACCAGACGCTATGCGATTTCCGTCCGATGAAATTGCAACGGACCGAACAAAGTCAGAGTGCCCACTGAGAGGACGTGCCTTGCCAGTCCCAATATGCCACACCCGGATTGTCTGGTCGTATGAACCAGACACAATATGATTTCTGTCCGGCGAGATTGCGACTGACCGAACATAGTCAGTGTGACCTTCGAGAACACCCGATGCCTCCCCAGTTTCCACATTCCACTTGCGGATGGTCGTGTCGGCTGAACCAGACACGATGTTCTTCCCGTCCGACGAGATTGCAACTGACAGAACAGATCGAGTGTGCCCTTCGAGAGGGGCAACTAATGCCTTCCCAGTCTCTATATCCCACACCCGAACTGTCGCGTCATCTGAACCGGACACGATGCTATGGCCATCTGGTGAGATTGCAACAGAGTTGACGGAGCCAGTGTGGCTTTGGAGGGCGGCAACCGATGCTTTGCCCGTAATGGTGTCGAAATCCCACACCCGAATCGTCTTGTCATATGAGCCAGTGACTATGCGGTTTCCATCCGGCGAGATTGCAACAGACGAAAACAAGTTGGTGTGGAGAAGGGACCCTAATGCGACGCCAATCTTCGCATCCCACACTCGGACCGTCTGGTCAGACGAACCAGACACAATGCGGTTTCCATCGGACATAATTGCGACTGACATCACATTGCCAGTGTGGCCTTGAAGAGGGGCACCTAATGCTTCACCAGTTTCCATATCCCACACCCGAATGGTCTTGTCGATCGAACCAGACACGATGCACTTCCCATCCGGTGAGATTGCAACACACTCAACCATGCCCGTGTGCCCTTGGAGTGGGGCACCAAATGCCTCGCATGTCCCCATATTCCACACCCGAATCGTGTTGTCGTCCAATCCAGACACGATGCGTATCCCATCTGGTGAGATTGCGACACACCGAACCCTGCCCGTGTGCCCTTGCAGTGGGGCACCAAATGCCTCGCATGTCTCCATATTCCACACCCGAACCGTCTTGTCATCCGATCCAGACACGATGCGTTTCCCATCCGGTGAGATTGCGACTGACCAAACCCAGCCAGTGTGGCCTCGGAGAGGGGATCCTAATGCCTCGCCAGTCTTCGCATCCCACACCCGGACTATATTATCCCATGAACCTGAGACAATGCGACATCCATCCGCCGAGAATGCGACAGACGCAACAACGTGAGTGTGACCTCGAAGAGGGGCATACAATGCTTCACCAGTCTCTATATCCCACACCTGGATTGTTCCGTCATCTAAACCACACGCGATGCGTTTTCCGTCTCGCGACATTGCAACCGACCATACCAAGTCATTCGCATGGATGATCTTTTCCATCTGAGGCCAATTTTCGACATGGCCAGCGACAATGCGAGGGGTGCAAGGAAACTTTCCAGCGAACTTGCGAAACATTATCGACTGTGTTGGAGCGAACGGCAGAGCGGACAGGTATAAATGGGGAGTGCTGCGTAAGATGGTGCTTGCAAAAGTTCGGACGAAACGCAGGGTATCCCTGACAGCGTCACTGACATGCGTGAACTTGGTATGACCCTACGACCACCCCATTACCCATAAGAATTTGTTGGACAGAAAATAAAATCGAGCTGCGCACCAAAAACCAATCTGTGATAGATGAGAGAGTCACTGCCAAGCCACTGAGGCTTTTCATCAGTGCGAGTGCTTCCAACCACCAAAGAAGGCGCTCTCCATCGAAGAAAGCTTCAACTTCCTTGGCGAGCGATGATTCAAAGGACGTAGAGCTGACATGAGTCCCCCAGAATCGACTTGAGTATGATAGTTGGGCTGGAATGGAGTCCTTTACTCGTTTCTCCAAGTCAGGGACAGAAGAGTTGGGCAAGTAAGAGTTCTCCAATGAGCAGATGTTGAAGCAAAGCCCGTGCTCAGAGTCCATGACTCGAAGCGTAGCAAAGGCAAGATCGCTCTGTACTGATGACGTATCAACGAAGAAATCCTGGCTCCGCGATTTAATTGTGAGGAAGTCGTAGAAAGACGCATGTAAGGGACGTATGGGAGCCTGAGGATCCGTGATACCAGTGACAAGCGAACCTAGGGACTTAATGACACCTTCCACGTCGTAACTGCGGCGCCCATCAGGAAAATGTAGTCGCATAGCCGTCAACGCAGGTATGGGAAGTGGCTCTAACGAGGCAAGGATTTGCCCCATCACCGAGCAAAACACCGGGATAGCTTCCCTGCGCTCGTCCTCCGGCATGATTTCTCCCAAGATGCGGGCATACATAACATCCAACAGACGTGTTCCTTTTTTAGACGTTCCAGCAACCACAGCATCAAACCTGTCCGCCGGACGCAGACCAACTTTGTTTGTGCCCTTGATATACTCACAGGCGAGACGAGCCCACTCAAACAGGCCGTCGGATTTCTCGGCAAGCGTCTTGATGTGGCCATCATTGAAGACATGACGCAAATCTTCCAGCTTATGGGAGACATAGAGCTGAATATCGTGTTCCGTGGATGTAGATGAGACGTCATCGAGAGAAACGTGGCGAACATGTGGCGCGGCGTGCAGAGCGTTGTGAATGTCTTCGAAGGGACGGGAAGTGAGGAGAATGCGGAAGTTGGCTGGAAGTTCAGCTAGTTGTGAGGTGGAAGTGTTCAGTTTGCCAGCGAGCAGGCGAAGAATCTGTTCCCGGGAATTGGCTTCACCACTCTCGTCCAACGCCTCGATGACAATCAGGATAGGTGCAGCGATGTCTTTTGAGGCTATGGTTGTAGGTCCAACGATTAGTTGCTGCCATTGTTTTGTGATATCTGGAGTGCGCTTGAGTCCGTTGCGATCACGAACTACATGTGCCAAGGCTCGCCGCATGACAGGGCTGCAGTCCGCCAAGTCGCTTGCGATGGTCGTGAATATTTTGTCCTGACGGCGATCCGCTTGCCGAGTACGATCGAAGCAAAAGCATGAGCCAAGACCGCCTTGGTCGATGTACCAGTTAGCTATAGTATGCGCAATGGCCGATTTACCCTTGCCCGCTGTGCCAGATAACCATAAGACGCGTGGAGCACCTTCCTCGGTGCTGCTGATCCAGTTCTGAATGTCCTTCAGAAGGTCTTGCCGAGTATTCGGCAAACAACATTTAGACGTATTTAGTCCGGCACCCGTTGCGTACTCCATGCCCACGAGGTCCAAACTCTCATCTATGCCAGAGGTCATGAAATGTCAAAAAAGGCTCAAAAAGACCTAGAACCCGACTCTTACCCATATGGTGGGCGATCACAACGGTATCACGAGCCGCCAGGTCTCGGAATTGCTGCATGAGACTGTCGAGGACATCGTTGTAGCTCTGGATCGTGGCGTCCGTTTCATCAAAAACATGCTTGCCAAGTCTTATCCCTATATAAACAGGTAACATCAAGTCTTAAGGGACGAAGCAGTGGGACCAACTCACAGACGCTCTTAGTCTCAGAGTAATGGCTGATGAAATCAGCGCACACCAGTGTCTGCTGCGCTATCTTCCCATACGTCGCGAGCATGGATTGAATCTTGATCAATTCCTTCTCTTCCGTGATGAAAGTATAAACGTCAGATATCTTTGAGAGCAAACGGGAAACAGCGACATCACGGTCTGCCTGATCAAGAATCATCTGTTGCCAAAACGTCATCAACCCTGCGACGGCGATGACTGAGAAAGAAGTCTACCTTGGATGCGCAAGTAAAGATACTCAATGCCACCTTTGCGTAGGGATGGACCTATGTACGAAGATCAGCCAGCTACAAAATTGAAATTGACGCCCGTACATTTGCAAGCGTTGTAGCGACAGAGTTGAACTTCTCCAGTGGTTTGAGAAATTTGGAGAACGAATCGATCGTATCCGGAACGGATTGCAGGTTGTCGGATCCTGAAGCAACATTTTCCACCATACCTGAAACATGCCCCATCCCGTCGACACCTGCTGTGGCCTTCGCAAGTGCTGCCTGTAGGAGCTTTGAGTCAGGTTGTTCAGACTAACGAAGACATTTAGCACAGGATCAAAAGAGAGATGAAAAAATTACGAACGGTGATAGCCAAGCTTGAGTTTGCGGCGCTCGGTTTGGGGGGCTGGTCAAGATATAGCTCAGGAGCGGTAGTGGTGAATAGCGAAAGATCCTGCGGCCGTTAGTAGTCAGATCGCACACGGAACGCACTAATGATTGCACATACCTGGGTTGTCTGAGGGTGGAGGAAATTATGTGTGCTAGAACTTGTAGCTGTGAGTCCAGGGTTGGGAGACTGTTCAGCGCTTCGAGCAAAACGCTGGCGCAAGAACTTGGGAAGCAACCTCGATAATCTACTGCGAGATCCATTCCTCGAAGGCGGCAGAGAGGACAACTATAATCACGATTAGAAACAACGCATAGTTGTAATGGCAAAATACATACATCAATGACTGCCTTCCGGCCTCTCTCCTCTGCCAAATGAGGGTTTGAGCGAGTTCGCTTCAGTAATCCCAAACGCTTCTTCCGAGGAGGGTGGTCTTCGTTCATTGAGTGAATTGGAAGGACGAGTGAGTGTGAGTCTTTGAAGCTTTTTTGGCAGCGAGAGAGATACTAGTTGATGGTAGTCGCAGGTGAACAGGCAGGTGAACATATGTTTTGAAGCGCCCATTATCGATTGGCTGGAGTAATAATATCGAGCCATGCTACACTCCTTCCGGAAAGTCTTGACTCACGTGTTCGAAACGGTTCAAAAATAGTAAAAATGAGTAAAAATGTCGAAAATTCAATTAAATCACTTTCGAGTTTTGTATGCCTCTGAACGGCTTCAAAATCATCATATCTCACAAGTTTATCACTCAGACTCGTCATGGTCTACCAGAGGATCAGTCGTGATCGGAAAGAACGAGCCCTGTGCCTGCTTTCGGAGGAAGGATGGGACATTGAGTGTATTGCTGTTGCTCTTGGAGTAGTATCGTCAAGAAGTATAGAGCGGTGGGAGGCCAATTAATCATGAACATGGACATATTAATCCTCCTACACCAATCATGGGTCGCCCTCGCTTGCTGGATCAAGTTATGACAGACGAGATCCACGAGCTGCTAGCTGAAGCCCCATCACTGCTATATGACGAGATCGGCGAATGGCTCGCCATATACCACGATCAGCCAATCTCGACGACAGCTCTCCACGAACACCTCAGGGACCTTGGTCTCGCCTACAAACGCTTGAGAAGGGTCGCGGCCGAACGTGATGACGGTTTCCGAGCTGATTGGTTGCACAACATGACAAGTTGACAACCAACTATACAGCTGAGCAGCTTGTGTTCAAGGACGAGTCAAGCAAAGATAACCGCACCACACTCCCTAAATATGGTTGGTCACTCAGTGGACAAGCCCCCTTTGACATTGTCCGCTTGAACAGGGGCATTCGATACAGCATGTTGCCGGCTCTCACCATTGACGACTATATAATGACTGTCTGAGTCGTTGAGGGATTTATAGACGGCGCAGAGTTCTACGATTTCATTGTCAACGACGTAGCAAGTACTATATCCTCTTCAGCGTCTGAATCATCAACAGATTCATCATCAGAGCGCCGTGAATGAGAGGCATTCTCCTCATCGGAGCATTCAGTTACTGTATTAGACATAATCTAATGTTCAAAATAGTGACAGTTAACTTATGCTTTTCTGCTCGACTTTGAAGGAGACTTTGCTGAATTTTCGATTTATTTGAATTTTCAACATTTCTACTATTTTTGAACCATTTCGAACACGTGAGTCAAGACTTTCCGGAAGGAGTGTAAAACCGCATGAAGCTTGTTCGGTTCAAAGTGCAGTCAGCGCCCTTTTGTTAGACGCAAGCTTGACCGACATCAACGTTCACCACGATGATCGATTTCGACCCGCCCTCTTCCCACGTGGGCGTATCTTCGACATACTAGGCAAACTACTACTCACTTTATCATGATACATCGACACGCTCTGTTCCATGTCACGGACGTCACGGTGATATGGAAGGAAGACACTGGTGTGGAACTAAAATTTACCTTGCAAGCAGTTTTCAATCCAGTTCGGACCTGTGAGGTGAGCCAGTAAGGGCCGATTTATGATATAACCCTCGCTGACAATATTTGTTGACAGACTGGAATCTTCGATCACTGTTTGATCGCACCATTGCAATATTGAATGATCATACCCGGTAGCGAACTCTCAGGAGATATCGACAGGTTGTCTAGAGATGATGCTCGCACTCCTCACGCTGTGGATGCACACTCTGAAAGTCGAAATAAACTCACAGTTACTCAGGCTAGTACGGAGTACGACTTATGACCATGAGAAGATTGTCTTTGCTGATCATCTTGTGTATTTAGGCGACTTACTTTCAGGACCAAAATATCATCCACCTTCGTTACAATCTAATGACCGCCTCTTGTAGGCTGTCCTCACAATTCCGACCACGTTTCCGTGAGTTTTTGATCAGTAAGGGCCAGCAATTGATACACATCATGCATCGATACAGTCTAGCATGGCGTTTCTAAACCCATGTTCATTTTAGACCGCTATGGGGCCATTCTGCAGTATACTGTCTGCTGTCAAAGGTCTCGCAAATCTATGCTTTCGCCACAGACGAGGCATGTTCAGTTCATGCCAGTGATACTTGGAGACTGGTTTCAGCATATATTGTGCAGACAGGCGCCTGTAAGTCACTCCTGCTGCGTCATTGGCCGAGATCTAACGTCTTTCTGTGCAGGGAAACGGCTTGAAAATCATGTCGCCAATGAAATTGACGCCACAGTTCAGCAAGGCTCATTCAATAATTTTGAGATCAAGGGATACATAACTCGATCGTACTTCACTGTGCCGATAGTGGGTGTTGACCTCATTTAAACCCACTGTTTACCTTCGCTGATAGTCAACGACCAGTGGGATACTTTTTCCAGGCAGTCAATTATTTTCTCCAGGCGGTTAACAACTTTTTCGGTTAGATGATAATAGACTCTGCGAACTTTCAATGAAGTTTATTGAGACCTAAGTTCATGCAGGGCCGCATTCCATTCAGCCATTCGTGCGTCTTGCATCTTGCATCATGTATCTCACGGAAAACACGGCTATAGGTGATCCTGCTTCGGTGTCATAACGATGCCGCATACCAGTCTTTTCGGTCTATCAATTCCACTTGACATGTACGAAATGTGAGTTGCACATTTACACTTCATTTATACTAACATCAGTCTTTACATCCCGTAGGCTTGACATTACGCACGCAGGCCGCATTCCTCCCTCGCCCCAAGTTCCACCAGCACCCTAAGGACACTCGTACAAAGGCATCATCCATGCAAACTCAACCGAACATTTTATAACTCTCGAAAATGACTTTCCGTCGCTCAAGCCACGTCTAGGGAGAGACCAGCCCATATATACGGCCGTCCGAATGCGCCATTCGGCCGCTTCGATAAAAATTTCTCTCTGGGCCGGGATGATATTGATGTGTTGGGGCGAGGCGCCCTGCTCACACAACGGGTACTACAATCGAACTATCGTGTTATGCATCCATGATGCAGTGCGAAGGTATTTGGCCATCGGGTGGTATTCAAGCGCATTGACTAACTCAGAGCATCGCATCGAGGTAATTGTTACATTAGTCATTTCACGCGAGCTGCAGTGTACTTAGCACACTCAAACTCCCCAAGTCATGCTGGCAGAAATCAGTGAACAAAACGATATTAAAAACGTGAACAAGTGATGCCCATCGTCCTGAAATGAAGCACCAATAACTTCTCGTAGCGAGTTTTGTGAATCACGCATGATATTCACGCGAAAGATCTCTGTTGTGACGAACATCGTGTTGTGTACCATGGATTCTCCAACGTTAAGGATATCTCGTTCTAAGTGTGCGCAGAGGGGCTGCAAGGAAGCATCAGATAAGCTGTCAGCTCATTGAAAAAGGTATGATTGAACGCACCTAAAAGAAGTCAAATTGCCTTCTAATGATGTGCCTCCTTTGCAATCTGAGCACCGTGTGGGTTTTTGGGATCCTTGGCGTACGTCTCCGCTGTAACAACCATTCATGCGAGGTCAAAGTGGGAAAAGCATACAACGTACAACGAACACCCATCTCCTGCATCTTCGATACAAGGTAAAAGGTGACTATGCTTGCTGCTAGGAAGGGGCTCAACACTGTTGACACGACTGGTCAGCCGAAGATCACTTGTAGCACGAGAAATGGAACATGCAGGGGTAGACCATTTGCGAAGACCGACAAATGCCATAAGTGTGATCTAGTACGAGGTTATTAGTAGTGGAACGTGAAATGGTTCTGTGAACTTACGACAATGAGCAGCTCCGGAGTAGCACTGATAACAGCACCCAGGAACAAGCCGTCCTGGCCTCGGTTTGGTAACCCGAGCTAACCAGCGCTTGCAACATGTTTGCGACTGCCTGATGTTGAGTTGCGACTTCTGATGCGCGACCTTCAAAAGCTAATTCAAACCGAAATTAGGTATGATGACGCCTTATACAGGAAAGGCCATGGTATCGCGCGAGGAGAAGAGCGATTTACAGAAACCCGACCGAATTGCGGTGGATACAAAACGCAAAGATTGAGAACAAGCTGGCCGATGCCAATGAGATCGCTAGAATACAAAACAAAGAACTTGAAAATAAAACGTACAGAGTCGTCCACAATACCAGGGAGTTTGTTCGACCCAATGAGCTCTTCTACACTCTGTACAAATCATTCAACAGCAAGTAAGCGTGATAGTTGGTCTAGAAAAAGCTTGATGTAAAGCTGTGACGTATGTTAGCATTCGTTCACTTATTCATGGTCTGCTGCAAACCTCGCCAATTTTGTCGAACTTAAGCAACCTCTAAACCGGCTTGCACGAGAATTGAGGTGTGAGTTGTCGTGGTGTCCTGAGGGCGTCGAGGTGTGTGGATGTGCGGTGATGTGAGTCATGTGTCGGCACGAAGAGGGATACCTTGAGCATCAGTATGCTAATATCAAAAGGGACATACTCACCATCTCCAGGAAGACCTTGCCCACTCCTCGCCTCCTTCGATCGCTGTCTCAAGCTTTGACATGAGCATGCCAGAAAGGACGGCGAGTTCGGAAATGTTGTGCAAGATAATCGTATGTTGGTGCCAGACAGCGGGGACTCACACACCGGACGCGAAAGCTGTATTGGAGGGGAAAGGAACTAGAGAATAGTGTTCAGTAGGCTGAATTATCAGGAGATTTACAAAAGGACCTATATGCGTGAACGTGGGCACATTCAATTGGATAAAAGGCACGTTGAGTCGAAAGGCCCGGCAATGTGAAGCCCTGAAACTAGTGCAGTTGGTTTGTCAATTAACATAGATGAATTCTGGTTCATAGTCGAAGGGCTCACTTGTGAGAGATATATGGTGTCTGAAGAGTCGGCACAATAATTTGTGGCAGCGGAGCGATCTTCGACGGCGGAGGTGAGAGTATGGATGATCCGATGTTGGTGGCGCATTGAAAGATGTCGGCTGAGGAAGTCACGATAATATCGAGGAGTACGAGGCAAGCATTAATGATGTTAATTTTGATGGGGGAATGAACTTTGTTTGTACGCGATAACATTATGCAGTGACAGTTCGTGTCTCGAGGTTTGGATCGATGAGTCTGTGATCGGGATCGAGAATATTGATCTGAGATTGGAATCCTTCCAATCGGACAAACATGACAAGACAATCTACGAATTTGACGCGTCGACGCTTGAAACTGTCAGAACTCCATTCGAAATTCGATTCTAGCGTACTAGTACGCGACATACACCGAAGTCCTCTGAGATGCACGTGTGACAGGTGTGCGCGTGAAGCCGTGTACGCAAACCCCGCAAACTTCCACTCCCCGCAAGACCCGAGCTCTACTATAGCGATCTACTAGAGGTGTGTGTTTCATCTTTTAAATTTTACTCATCAAGTACTATCATTCCAGTCTGATGCAACTTATCGTCCTAATGCTTGGCGCCGCAGACCGCCAATACATGCTTCTCTCACACGAACCCAGCACACCACAATCGACCTCGCGATCCCTCTGATGTATGTCTATTTCTCTTCTTTATCCCGCATTCGATTCATCGCTCCTGTTGCAGTTCCCTGCCACATTGCCATTACCTCTCAGCCGCACTCGTGCGAACAGCTCTTCATTCCCTCCCTTGTCCGGTGGCAGGACCTTCTTCACTCATGTTCGATCGTCACTCAAGGGCAAGCAAAGGGCCCATGCACCACCACGAAAAATTGCAATCACTGTCGATGTGCCACTCGGACGAGCTACGTATGTTGTTTTATTTCAATTCCGTTGACGATCTTGAGGACGACGAAGAGGAAGTTCCTGATTCAGCCGCAGTGTTTCCTCCCAGGTATACTCAATCCATTTGTTCATAAAATTAATTCACTGATGTGGTCTTAAGGATTCAGTATGAAGACATCGAAATCAAAACTTTGGCTAATCAGTCGCAGCCGCAGGCAGGACCATCTTGCCTTGCAGTTCCTGATCGACACCTAGGCGTGCAGTCTTTCTGAATATTCATTCGTCGAGAAATTCATCTAATGTATTGTACCTATGGCTTCATGACACGTCTTAACCGTTCCTTTGTATGACAATCCTCGACGCTTACCATGTTCTGCATTACAGAAATCATGTCCGAGACCACGACGCTCCGATATCGCGACGTTTTTCTGTTCTGTTGAATCCTAAAGCCTTGAGCACTTATAACCGAATTCAGCATATCCCCCAAGCATTGGTTTATTCAGTGTGAATGTATCGGATGCGACTTGACGAAATGTGAGTTAAAAGATTGATTTTAGCGGCCGATAGTTCTAACTGTGTAGGTATGAATGCAACATAGCCAGTATTTCTGATAGCAATTTCCAAACTTCGTATTGGGGCACTCCCTAGGCAGACCATTCAAGCTTAGGACCAATCGTTGTGGATGGTACGTTTTTGTTTATTCCACCCTACTCCTTCCTCCCTGACGTATCACATTAAATATTCGCCCTCCCAGCCTCCCTTTCGCCTCGTCCTCCGAAAATCCCTGCCCCAGGGCCCAATTCTTGCAGCTAGACATACACATGATGTGACAAATTCGCGCATCATCAATTCTGCTGATCTATTATCTGCAGGCACTGGATTCTCATTCTCGCTGCACACGCGACACTAGTCTAGCGATCTCAAACGATTCTTGCCCCAGTGGTGGCCCGGCGCCCGCATCTGATGTCTCCATCAACGCCATACCAGCGAGCGACATCGCCAGTCGCTTTGTGAGTATCTTGGCGTATTTCTCAGCTATTTGGTATGTTGTAACGGCCGTCCCTGTCGATGCGGAGGTCATGGCTGCGTCTCCGTGAGCGAAACCTGGTAGTGAACTACGCGCAAGGTTTCTTTGCAAGTTTTCAAAGGCGAGGCGTCCCGTTGTCAGCGTGCTATATGGCTGACGCTAGCAGAATTCGAACTAGGGTTCCCTTGTCAAGCTGAATGTCAGCTCACCCGCGCTGGAGACACAGACGAGACTTTGGTATTACCGAGAAGTTAGGGCTTAGCAGCGAAGAACTTGAACAAGGGGGAATTCTCGAATGTGAGTGCAGCTTTTGGCCTTAGGCGCCACCTTGCATATATGTACCCTGCACCCTTCTATTCATCGTATTTGCGTCTCCTCGCTTCTCGCCTCACAGCCATGCCCGCCCTGAAGTCACTGCCATCACTAAAGCGCCAAAGCTGCCTTCCTTCTCCCACCCAATGATGGGCGTCAAAAACATTTGTTATTGCTCGTTAGTCGATTTCACCTTCATGTTTGAACGTCTACAATGACCACCTTCTTCATCCCCTCACATCCGCACACGCGACGCAACATACATGTGAGAACGTCACTTCAGATTCCTAAACGTATCTCTGACGCTAAGATCAAGGGTCGCTTGTGAGTAGAAATGCAGCATATCGCAACCCGCATCTGACCAATGCCCATCGACGTCACTCAGAAACCGACCACAGGACGTCAAGTGTGCAGTCGAGAGCTGCAGGAGTGTATCCAAGGCAGATACAAATATCTGTCGACGCGAATAGTATCGTCAGCAAGTCCAGGCATCGACACGGATGATCATAATTGGAGACCTGTAGACTGAGAGCGTGTCCACGTCTGCGTCGCTGGTGCAGGTGAGTAAATTTGGGTTTTCTGGTCAGCATCATTGAAATCCCACACCAACTAAGGAGTGTCAGAATGACTGCATGCCAGTGAGGCATGCGCGCTACCACCTGTTTCGTGAGCATGACGTGCTGTGTGGTTGACGATATCAATGAAACCAGGTGCTCTCGCTTTCCTCCTTCTTTGTTCAGGTATTGAACGTTTAGTAGAGACAATCTGAAGACCGAAGGTGTTCGATTTCGATCTCCAAATCAGCAGTATGATGGTGCGTAAGAAGAATACTCATCTTGGAGGATTTTGGTCTATTTAGCAAAAAAGACCTCGCTAACGACTGTAGGCACGCATAAAACAAGGACGCCCGCCATGAGTGAACGCGGCACTATTGACGACTTCCTTGATCCCGAAGCCAACTCCTTACGCGTGCATATGCCGAGGACCCTTTTCAAACACTTTTTGATTTCGAACGTGCCATCGAGCAGGGCATCGCTGGCTGGCTGGACGAAATCATCGACCTTTATGCTGCTTGCATCAATGTCGCTTGCCTGACCATTCAGACGTGCGCCAGGACTTACTATGCCAGCAAAGGACAGCTTTCTATTCCAACAATTTTGAAAATAAATCCATCATGCTCCTTACATTGTTCGAACTCTAGGCTGCGCTCGACAAGCTGGCTATTAGATCAATCCCCCTCCTTAAAGACTATTCTCTGGAGATTACAGTCACCATTTTCAATCGCCTTCTCCTTCAAAACGCTGCTGCTTTAGCGCGACTCAAAATTCTTCAACGGTATGTTGATGCTCGCATCCGTGGCGCGCGCTCGGGTGTCTCTGTCTTCTCAAACAGCACGAGCATAGACACCTTCGCAGTGCGCTACTATCACCAATCTGAGGAATTACAGTTGCGGAAGCGCATGATCGAGCACGATGCAAGCTGTGAGCTGAGCATGCGTGTCAACGATCTTCGCTATAAGAGCAGTTGTTACGAGCATCTCACCCGTGATATTGATGCTCTTACATGCGACAGATATATGGATCCGCGTGGCTCAATTCGACATGATGAAAATGGTTGCCACAAGTGCATGAAAGTGCAGGAGAGGAAGCGTCTTTGCGTTGAAATTCATGAATGGCCACTTCCCGATGATGCCAACCACGCAGCGGTAGTGATGTTTGAGTTCGGTGCACCGACCACTTTCAAGATGTGACGATCCTTTACTGCCCACCTACTTCATGACATATGCGCCCCAGCTATAAAAGCGACTGGAAGCGCGACACACTGGCAGTACATGAGTACAAGTCATTTTTGAACTATCTTGTGGAGCGTACTGACCAGCATATCACATTGGCCTCCAAGATACCGTCCTTCCTGACCTCTCAGAGCCGCTTCAAATCCCTCCCATGCACGGAAAGCGACATACGCATCAACAACAGGATGCGTTTGGATTTCTAGTCTATTTCAAAACATCGACATATCTGATCTATGCATGTGCGGGTTGCCGCCAGGCCCGTATCACGGACTGCAATATTACCTGTCGGGCACCAAGCACACTTCTAATGAAGTCTTGGCCAACCAGGCTTCGTGTCATGAGAAATTGACGCTCCATGAGTTCATTGCTTTCGGAAACCTCGTAGTGGCAGCCGCCTGTAATGAATCAACATTCTTCGTGAATACCGAGCACGCACGCTCGCCTTTTGCGATCCAGGAGTCCACCTTTTGCTGCTTCAGGCTAGCCGTGAGGTGGGAGAGCTTTCAGCGGATGGGTACAGGGAATGGCATGATGAGTAGCGAGTCTCAGATTTTGGGCATGCTCTTATTGACGAGCTCCAAAGCTTAAAAGTTGGCGTGGAAGCTAACTGGCTGGAGGGGCTCACAATGGCAACTATCTCCACCCCTCGCGTCTCGCCTTATTTTATCAGCAGAGGATTCCAATGTGATCAAGCGATCGTACAGCTTGCTGCATGACGCCCGAGATGCAACTTGCAAATTGGTGCAGGATGTCTTCAGAGGTGACGCGTCCCGTTGTCGGTTTGCTATACACTGACGCTGACAGAATTTTGAAGATGGATCCCCTGGTCAAACCGAACGTCAGTTCATTCGCGCAGGAGATACAGACGAGAATTTGGTGTCACTGATAGAGTAGCGCTTTAGCAGCTAAGAACTTGAAGAAGGGGCATTCAGATGGCGCAGAATGGATGTATAGATGATCAGTTATAGAGCATACGGTAGTAGGATGAATGTATACGAAATTAACTGCCGTGAGCACCACCAGTGCTACTATTTGCTGCGCCATCCTGGGGAGGTATGTCATCGCGCACCAAGCGCCATCGAGGAGGCATCCTCAGCCTGCCATGCGACCAACAAGAACAAAAGCAGAGGAACGCTTTACACCAATGTACGTCTGGGAGAGAATCGACGTCAGCAGTGTCGGTTTCCCGGGGCACGGCACCCTGTTGGCTAGACGGGTGTCGAGTGTCGTCTACTTTCTTGTATTCCGGCAGTTTGACAGCAACAAGTCGCTGTAAGGCGATCAGCGAAAGGCACTAAGAAATAATAAAATGAATGTTACAGTAACTTTGCGGCCTGGCGCGACTTCGACGACTGGTGAGCCATGGCTGTGTCTGGGCACGAGGAAGGAAAGATGCTGTCGTAGGGATTGAACGACTCCGATCGAGGGTGGAGGAGGAGAACTTGTTTCAAACTAGATATACGCTCAGTCATGCAATCCGAGTTTGGTATATGAATTGAAGACTGACCTGATGGAATCGAGTTGCGGGCTGAGCTGAGAGAGAGGATGGTAAGGGCGATGTAGCAGGGACCTGTGGTGCGATTTTGGAGTCAATCATCAAAGAACCGAAATATAAGAGTCAGGACATACATCTAGTGGATCACGAGGTTGGACGTGACGAACAGGGATTATGTTTGCGCGAGAAAAGTGAAGAAATTTGCTGAGTCGATGGAAAGCGGGTTGCTGCGGGTCTCTTGTAGGCGGAGGTCTCGGCACTAAAGGTATGGCGGATATAGGCGGTCTGCGGTGCCCAGCAGGAAGACGAGTTGCATGAGACTGTAATGATAGCAATGAGTGAGTGGATTCATGAGAGCACGAGATGCGCACATGCAGTAGACGATCGAGGTTTGCCCTTGTGCGTGCAATTTTCTGTAGTGTAATGTTAGCACACGAACAGTAAATGTTTCGGGAGAATGCGTACACGGGCCTGAGCAAGGACGTCTGAGGGAGTATCGCAAATGCAGATCTTGTTGCCACCTTTGGTGAGTGTCGTGTAAGCTAGTTGGCGCGAGTCGGGTGAGAAGACAAGTCTATAGACATCCTGAACATTGAAGGAAGCGAGGAGCTGGCGGGACTGGAAAGCCCACAGTTTGATGGTGTTGTCGAAGGAAGCGCTAGCGAGGAGATCATCGTCAAATGAAAGTGCTAGCCCATTGATGGTCTTGGTGTGCCCTTTGAAGGGAGTTCTGACAGTCTCCAGCGTCGAGCCGTCGAATTCGTAGATGGTTTTGGTGCCGTCATCGTTGGCGAAACTTAATGCGGCTATGATGTTTTTGTTTTTGGTCCAGAATACCGGCAAATTTAAAAGTGTGCCTCCTGATCGATCAATTTCCCCAACCCTGACATCCAATTTCTGTGATTGGACATCCCAGACTTCCAGGCACCGGCCACTCCATGACATGACTGCCAGCTTCTTTGAATCGGGAGAGAATCGAACTGCGCCCACCCAATCTTTGCTCTTGAATGGACCGGCCACGAGTTTGCCGGTGTCCAAATTCCATATCCGCGCTGTATCATCCAATGACCCACTCGCCAGCAGTGTGTTGTCCGCGGAGATATCAATGCAGACGATTGTTTGTGAGTGTCCTTTGAATGTTTTCACAATCCCCGTCTCAACATCACAGACATTCACCTCCACACCTCCACCACCAGTGGCAACCCATGGCCATCGGCCGTTCCTTGATACCGCCACTGCATATACCCTCCTCTCACAATCTTCCCGCGCTTCCTCTATTTCCTTGCCCGTTTTCATATCCCATAGCCGAACGGTCTTATCTTCGAATGATCCGCTGATCATTAGCTGGCCATCTGGAAAATACGACACGGTTCGAATGGTATTCCCGTGACCCTCCAAAGTTATTGATGATTTCAAAATCGATTTCGTAGCCGCCGTCTTTGTTGATCCGGAGGCCATGGCTGCGTCTCTGTGAAGTAGTGTGGGCAAGGTATTCTTGAGAAGCGTTCAAAGGTGAGCTTTCCCTTTGTCACGACTGACGCTGGCAGGTATTCGACGACACGCCCTCTGGTCAAGCCAAACGTCAGCTTATCCGCGCTGGAATCACAGATGAGAATTCCGTGTTACCGAGAAGTTCTGGTCACGAGCGCTGAACTTGATGAGTGATGAATTCCTGAATGTGAGTGCAGCTACTTGGGCGTCGCCTTGCATATAGATATGTATGCGGGTTTGGGTGCGCCACCGAGGTGACGGGTGACGCCGCTCGAAAAGGTAACTGCGCGTCACGAAGCCACCCGCCAGTACACGCTTCGGTGACGCCATCGTCTTGGTGGAGTACATAGGCAGGGAGGATAACCAGCCTGCCGCTGCCCGCCGAATACACACCGACGGACGAGGACGAGACTCAGAGACAAAAGTAATGCAGCTTGCCCATTCTCGTGCGTGCTTCTTTTCTCTCGCTGCATGGTGTTCTCAAATACAAAGTTGCAGCCTATGACCATTCTCGTGTGCGCTAGTATTCTCGAATTCATAGCTGCAGCTTGCCCATCCTTGTGCGTGCTTTCTCTCTCTCGCTGTGTGGTGTTGAGTCTATGACGCCCTCCAGGTCCAGCCTTTCCCTTTGCCCACCTTCCAAGCTGCCTACACCTAGTAGCGCTTCTCCGGCTTCCACTGTACACCACGATTTATCAGCTCGTTCTCCCGACACCAACTTAATTCATTATGGCAACCCTGCTACCAGTAGACCAGTGGTAAGTCCAGGACGCCGTAGGGGCGCAATGATTTGATTCTTGACTTACAGCAACCGCGAAATGGTTCATGGAATGTCATTGACCAGACATTCCATGAGCCGAAGAGTTTACTGTCCTGGAGGGTTAGCGATCAAACTATTAACAGGTTCGTCAACACATTGTTTACTGTCCTGGAGGGTTAGCGATCAAACTATTAACAGGTTTGTCAACACATTGTTCAATGCGTGCAAAAAACTTGGTGCGCTATGTCTTTTATCTTCTGCAAATTGGGGCCGTCATTACGAGGTGCGCTCTGTCAATGATGATGTGTTGCAACCGAAATACTATAATACAAGCCCAGTTACAAGAGTAGAGTATGAAAAAATTATGCTAATGAGACTCCCATTTTTAAGATAGAAGATATCGAGCTTCGATCAACGAGAGTGAATCAAGGGTAATTGGCAGCTGCTGCGAGCACGTCCTTGGTGCCAGTTCCACCCCCCTTCTGCAGATACTCACAGAATGTGCGAGGCTTTTTGAGGTCAGGGTGGGTCTCGTACTTCTCGCGCAGAAAACGGAGTGCCAGGTTAACACTCCAGTTTGGCTTCCGTGCAAGTGTCTCAACCAAAGCTGTGATTTTTTTCCGTCGGCAGTTTTCAGTCCGCAGAGTGCTGATGTTCCGTCTCCAGCATGCCTGCCAGCGCTCATCAAGGTCACGGACAGCGAGAAATCCATTTAGCCCAGCAACATACTCATCCCAAACTTCTGTGATACGAGTGACAGGCTGGAAGGTGTACAGGGGAAGATAATTTCCTGATACCCACTCCCAGCCATGCTTCAGCAGCCACTCAACACCAAATCGGTCCACCAGAGATGTCCACTGCTGCTGACGAGCATCGAGGTCTGCAGTAGTAGCAGTAGCGGTGCCAGTAGCCACGGAAGGTGGGGGAATGATGACAGAGGTGGCTGGAATGGCTGGATGAGCTGTGGGGTGCATGGGGAGTGAAAACGGACCAGTCTGCAGGCCTGTAGATACAGATATACTTGAAACTGCTGTGGTTGATTCGAGGGGAGGAACTGCAGGACTAAGAGCCACTGGGGGTACTACAGCAGCGGGTGCTCCACGACGACGACGACGGCCTGATCGGCCAGACTCGCTTGCCATCTCCAGCCGTGAAACCTGTTCGCGAAGCAGTGCAAGTTGTTCTGCATTCTTTCGGTTGGCTTCTTCCTGTGCGAGTCGTGATGACATGACAAATCCTTGCATGCTTTGGGCATACTGCTCTGGGAGGTGCTGCAGTGCCAACCGAGCCTCCTCGTTAACTCTGGCAAGCTCAGCTGTTGAGCCTGCTGCAAATTCACGGAACACGTCACTTCGAAAGGGTGCAAAATGAAATATTGGGCAAGTCGGGTCTTTCCCGAACAGGACAGCAGCATCCTGAACAAGGACTCGACGGAGCCACAGGAGGAGTCGAAGGAAACCCTTCAGGGCAATGTCCCGTCCTGCATGGCCAAAATTTACCTCCCGCTGATGCAGGGCAGCACACTCCTGCTCAACCCATGGAAAAATCTGCGAGAGGAGCTCTCCCGGAGGCTCTGGTTTTGATCACAGGGTGAGGGCAAGCTGTCGGATAGCAGACGTTGGCTTACCAAGATGGTCCCGAGCTAGGAAGTATTGCTCAGGCTTCCTTGCATTGAACATGGCTGCACCAAGCAGCCCTTCGAGTGGGAGGGCACGGTCATAACAGTTGGCAAAGGCATCGTTGACACTCCAGCAACCAATAGCTTTCACGTCATTGCCAGATGCCCCATGTGCTCGCGCAGTCTTTGCAGTGAAGTGTCGGGTGGCATGTGTGGCCTTCGTCAAGCTAATGTCGTTCTTGCTGTGTATGAGCTTGACTCGGTCGTAGTGGTCTATGGGGGAGGTTCAACAATCCAATTTTCGTACCTAATAGTACAAAGAAAAACCCACTGTCATAAGACATCTGCTTGTCCGGTCTTTCACCCCAGAAGACATACAGGTCATACCATGACCGGTGGCCGAATTCGCCATATCCTGCCTTCGAGAACTCGGGGGGAAATGTTGGGACAGGCTGCAAGACTATGTGAAAACACGCGAAAAAAAGCATGGCGAGGGCTCCGACAGGGCAGAGCTCCACATGAAAATGTCGCAGGGTGCCATGCTCGTCAAGACGGCCATGTTGGTTGCTCTTTGCGTTGTCAGCCAGTGCCACAAGCACCTACATGCACCACACAGTGGCATCAGCCCAAATTCTAATACCGACAACAACACGGCACAATGCTCACCGGGACAGTGTACCCCAACTGAATGTCGTCTATGCAAACCTCGGAGAGGAAAAGATCGGACAGCTGCAACATTCTGGTGCCTTCGCCTCGTAATGCCGTCGAGGCACCAAATAGCAGCATGGCGCGATCACGGAGACCAACAAACACCTGACGGGTGCCAGAGAATTTGGTCAGGCACCATGCTGAGCACTTTGCGAGCTCTTCGGTGGTGTATGCATCTGGGGCAAGGGCAGAGACGTCAATTGCGACCCTCAAGACAGATAAAATGAGCAAAGGAACACTGACCTGATGTTGTCCCAGAAGCTTTGAGCACCTGCGAGCTCTCCGCACGCTTCGGCTCATCATGTTTGGCAGCAGACTCGATTTGCCGGATGCGGTTGTCGTCACGAAGCCGGACTTGAGCTTCTGGCACCCCGAGGTAGAGGTGGTGGTGGCTCATCCGCCAGTCCTCGAGGGCACTGATGGCCTGTTGGATGACAGACTTCCCGACATTTGAGCCAGGGATGGTGTCACTCGATCCTGGTTTCCGCTGGATGAAAAACAAAGGAATCATCAGCACAGACGAATGAGCCGTCAGGTTCAGGAACCCACCTTTTCTCGCGTTCTCTCGTAGTCGAGAAATATAAGTACCTTAGCTGCCGAGATTGGCAGTGCGGGCACAGAGGTCCATGCTGGATTATCAGCTACCATCTCGGCTTGGTATCTGTCCCAGTAAGTGACATAGTTGCGGACGTGGCGCGCGTATGCGTTGTTGGTGCCCTTGTCGGCTCGCTCCTCCGCCGCGAGGCGGAGCCGAATGGCATGGGAGGTTGCATCCAGTGCATCGAGGGAGCACTGCATGCTGTTGGAGGTGACACCAGGCTCGAAGATCGCGGCTGAACATGGAGCTGGTGATGGGTCCTTGACGCGGATCTCGTCAGGATCCATGGCAATCAGTCCATCAGGAACAGGAGGGTGAGCACAAGCAGCGAGGCATGATGCGACAGGCTCGGCACCTGGTCCTACGAGCAGCAAAGTGTCAGTACTGTCAACAGCAAACAAGCGAGCATCAAAAGACGACACGAACCTGGTACGGTGGCCACTGAAAAAGAAGCAGCAGCAGTGCCAGCACCGCGGCACTTCTGCCTTGCCCTGGAGGCAAGGTGCTCACTCGAAGTTAGGGCAGGGGTGTGATGTGGGGATGGGCCAACTCGCAGATGAACGCGTGGGCGCTTCAGAGGGCGTTCGTCGAAGGTGTCCGATGGGTTATCGTGATGGGTCCTTGGGTGCACGAGACTCGTGTCAGGAGTCATAGTCAGATGATCTGGAATGACAGAAACGGAACACTTCAACGACCGGGGACATCAAGAAAAAAATACTGGAGACTTACCAGTGATTGTCGTCGAGCACACAGTCAAATGCGTGAAGCGGCACGGGGGTACTGCACGCTGAGTGAGTCTCGTTTTTGTACCACTCAAATGTGGCGTGAAAATGTGAGATATTGGGTGTGGCGGGGACCTGACAGTTTGTGGGCTCGAGTCCAACACGGGAGACGGAAATTAGAGTCGCGTAGGTATGATAAAATTACGGGGATTGAGTACAGTACAGCAGCTAGCGCGAAAACGGAGTCTTGAGGCTGCTAAGGCATCACAGCCCTGGGGCCGTTAAAGGACAGGGAAAGTCCTGCAGTGTATGGTGCTGCTCGTTCTGCGGGGGCCCGCACAGTGCAGCAGTGTGCTCAGTTGGTTGATGAGGGGAGAACGACGACGACGACGAACGACAGAACGGACACACAGCGAGCGGAGATTGCCAAAAGGAGCGACCGATTGGCAGCCGAAAGCGCGTCCGAAAACAGCAAGTGAACGGTGTACTGGATGGGTGACGCTTCCTTTCTTAGCCGCGCGTCACCAACGGCGTCACCTGCCTCAGACGGTAATCCGTCGTACACTGTATGTACCCTGACACGCCCCTCCTGCATGGCAGCTGTGCACGCTTCTCAGCTCACAGCCACGCCCCAAACATACTGCATCAATCTGTTTGCTATCTTTTCCCACCCAATGATGGGCGTCAAAATGTTTAATTCTTACTCCACATCGTTGCTCTCAGATGCATTAACGTTCACGTTCAGTCCTCAGGGAGACCACTGTTCATCATCAAACGACTATACGCACGTGCAACGTTGCAGACACATGGTCGTTTCAGCGCCTTTTTGTTCGTCATGAGCACGCACTAACCAATTTGCAAATTCACAGCATCACTTCTGACGCCGAGATAAATTTGCCCCGCCATTCAAGATTCACATTACCACACATACTGGTATGTGTATCGAACACTAGAAGCTTGGAGTGGGCGGGAAGGCGAAGACTTCCGGCCAGGTGTAAGTTTTGTTTCAATTTTGACGTGCTCTCGAGTGTTCTGAATCATGAATCATCATTCAGAGGAAAGGCCTCAACGTCAACATGCTCTCTCCTCTCGATGCGTGAATGGAAGGCTTATTACTCCGTCGACAACTATTACAAGGAAACGCTTCGGGTTGGTCCCTCGAAGATGGAGAAGGCGCCAAAACTTCCTCGTGCCCACAAGCAAATCCAAATGTACGTATGACTTCTGTTCATGGTCTTTCATGACAATTAACGTCTCCCTGCAGACAGGATTTCCAGTTCTTCGATCCCACTCTTGCTCAACTCCAGGAACGAGAATTCGCCGTGCACAAGGTATGCTCTCTATTGCTATTTTTCTATTTGGTATTCATTCTACACCCGGAAGCAAAATGAGGTCACAGCTACTTTTCGTGACCAGGACCTGATGACACGCCCAAGACACTCGAAGCCGAGCGCGCAGCTGCACAAGAATTCAAGATACCGCCGAGCCACTGACAGAAGAGAAGCAGGCACTGAAAGAGAAGCATACTGAGGCTGGCTTCCACGATCGGATTAGACGAGACTTCCAGCAGTTTGCCGCGCGCTCGAGGATTATGGATGGTATTGTATTTTCTGCTTTTCCGTGAGAGGTACGTTACTGATGCACGAGTAGGACGGATGACTATGACACTGGAAGCATGGAAGACTTTTTCAGGGTGAAAAATGTTGACAAGATCCTAAAAAAGGTTTGAATGAATTTCATCATTTTGCGACATCCAAAATGTTAGACAAAATTCAGGCTTTTGTTCCACTTCTTCCTGCTGAAAAACATTGATTTCAGTTAAATATTGCATTAGGTTTTGTTGACAATACTGCATCAATGAATATTTTAACAATTCAAACAATTTTTCTGCTTTCGAGACCTGGATAAACTTTTGAATTTGTTGCCTGATAGCAGGCAAACATTTCAATGACCTTTATCATCATTTTTTCCAACACAAAAGTTGGTGCTTTTGTTAGCCTTTTCCCAATGTTTCTGTTACCGAAATATCTTAGTCAAGGTTTGATTTTTTTCCAAGACCATATTTAAAGTAGTTTTCAGATTTACATTATCATTTTGACCTTCACCAAAGCCTACCTTTATTCAAGATTTGAGTGGAGCCCATGTATAAAGTTAACAGCACGTCAAAAGTGTGTTGGTATTTAAAATGCAGCGAACACAAAATTTTGTTTCAGTGCACCAATTAAATGTTGCATGTATTTAAAATGCACTTATAAGAAAAATTGTGATAAGATTTAAAATATTGTTCTTAGTGCGACACCAGGCCGATTTGCATGTCAGTGAGAACTGTGGGCCCAGCGGACCGAACGTAAAGAAGAATTGCTTTTCCGTCAGACGGATCTGCCCTCGAATCATGTAAAGTTTAGCAAACTTGGGGAATTCAGATAGGGCGGTGGAGACGGTTTCAAGAGCTGCAGCATACTGCCCTTGCTGGCGCTCGAATACAGCAGATTTCATCCAGATCTGAAAAACAACAGTCAGATCGGTCGTGGATCAAGTATTGAGATGAGACACTCACCCGCTCAGTATCTGCAACTATCCGTGCACGCACGAGCAGTTCCCTTGTGACAATACCTGGTGCTGTCGGAGCGCCCGGACACCAAATTCAATGTTCCCGTTGGGCACGCTCAGGATTTTCAGGCGAGGGATGACAATCCACATGAGTCGGAATGCCAATCCACGAACAGGATGGCAATCCGCACGAACCGGGTGGCAATCCGCACGAACCAGGGTGGCAATCCGCACGAACCGGGGTGGCAATCCACACGAGTCGGAACGCCAATCCACACGAACCAGGTGGCAATCCACACGAGTCGGAACGCCAATCCACACGAGTCGGAAAAAGAGAGGCAAATGAGGCACGTGTCGTTGTAGAATTAGGAGGGAAAATGCGAAGCTTGACATTGCTAGACAAGCAACACGGAATGGGGATGGATACTGTACTCATAGAGCACATAAAGATGAAAATTCACATCATGGTAAAAACGACGTACGAGGTAAGGATTTGGGGGACGACAGACCTAAGAAACCCAGAGATCTAAACCAGCAATGAAATGCATGTTATTACGCTCTCCTACGCTCGTCGCATCTTTGCGGCAGAGAATGTGGATACCCTGATCGCACTGTCTTCACCAAACCTTGGTGGAAATTATTTGAGCAGGACGTAGGAAATGCTATACCCGCTGACAAGGATGTGACCAGTGTACTTGTCGTCCAGAGCGGGGATTGCAATGCGAGATGTTGATGTAGAAGAGGACGCCCGAGGGGCTGGACTCATAACGAAAGCACTAGACGTTGGTAAACCAAAAACAGAGAATTGGTGAGAGCGGGCTGGTAGATTGAGAGGGCGTGTAGTGTTGTTCAGTGATGGAGAGGTTGTGGAGGGAAAACTTGTAAGGAGCACAGTTACTGTCGGTCGGGTGAACCTCCGAGACCAACATCTTCAATTTGATAGTGATGATGAATAAGAGAGAGGAAGAACTGAACGCTGAATGCTCACCAGGAATTGATGGTAACGTAGAGCTAGTGGTGACTAAGCAACCTCTTTGATAGTGGTGATGAATAATAGGAAAGAAGAACTGAACGTTGAACGCTTACCGGGAGATAATGGTAGCGTAGAGCCAGGAGAAACAGCATGCACCATCTTGACCCTGCGATCATCACGTCATAGGTTCGTTCTTGCAGGAGATCGCCATTAGTGCATCGAAACATCCTCCATCGCACTCGCCAATCCATCACCAACAATTCCGGGTATCCATCGATCTTGCCTGGGTTCGCAGCACAATCCACAATGGCCTCTCGCCCTGCATGCGTTTCCTCTGGGTTTGTCGGCAGCGGCCGAATCTGTGCAAGCCATTGATGTGGCACGTCGAAGGCAGGGAACGCCACGAGTGACGAGGCATTGTTTTTCAGTGGGGAGATAATCGCGGGCTTTGGACGCGTCTCCTTTTCCTCCGAAGTACGTGACCTTTTCCGCTTCAGTGAATTACAAGGGTCTGACTCAGTTTTCGATGCAAGGTGTAGTATGCACAATGCGACTTTGGGCATACGCAGGTTCTAGACGAAGTGCTGGGGAGGGAGGGATTCACCGCGTATACTGGGTCCTCTAACGTGCGTTGGAATGCCCCAGAACTTCTAGGTGGCGACGATGTCAAGTCCACCAAAGCCAGCGACGTCTTTGCGTTCGGAATGTCTATCCCAAGAGGTACCCGCTCAGGAAAAAATGGACATAGGCCACCTTACGCCGTTAAGACCCTCACAGACCCTCCCCCCCTCCCGTGGGAATTTCCCACGCCCTAGGGCCATGCTAAATATAGCGATCACTGTCAATTCGTGAGCTGGTGTCTGGCGAGGACGTCGCAAGTGCTTCATATATAAGGCCAAAGAGGGGGAAGAAAAGGGGCGCTGGCCCTTCTGTCGCGGAGTCGATACCATTAACAGATGACCCCTCCTTCCCAAGGATAGCAGCTGAAATGTATTGATCGGAGCGGTTCATGGCGTTCGCGACAGCTTGCAGAATCGTTGCCCAGGACGAAGCGTAATACTGAAAAAGTGATATTCGTTGATAATAATCGATCGATAGGATTGAAACTTACTGGAAGCAGAACTACTTTGCCGAGGCTTGCATATGACGGGTCTAAAGCCACTGCTGACGCATCATGTATGAATTCGGAATCTGCTCGGATGACAGCATAATCACGAAGGCTCGCAATCCATTGCGGTGCCAAGATCGATCTGTATGGTTTGATGACATCCAAAAGGTACGTCTGCTCAGAACTAGCAATTTCCAGACGAGCCCACGCGGAGAGGACAGAAACCCTCAACATGCCTGATGCATTTGGGCTCAAGTCCACAAAATTGCCCATAGTTAAGTTGCCAGATTCTTGGAAAGCATGAATATCGTTGTAGATGAGATATTGGATATGCTTACCGTCAACCTCTCCGAGTGCTGTTGTAAGTTGTTTGAGAATTCTCCCCATCCGACTTACATCTTTGACAACGCCACAGCCAACGAATACTGCACAGGCATCGATGGCAGAAGACAGAATTTCAGGAGTGGAATCTGGAGAGAAGGCGGGAGTTAGTGCGGCTGTGATAGGTGCTTGATGTTGCTCAAGTAGGAGAGCGTCTGGATAGTCAGGGTCTGGGGCCTGGCAAAACACCTATTGAAATACTTTAAAAAAGAAATGGCACAAATCACAGCGCACCTACCTGAATGACATCGCGTAATACGACCAATCCTTCTAGTCGTATCTCTGTGACATATGCCGCAGAAGCTGTGAAGGCCATTTTGATCAAATCTGGAACACGAGACACAAGGAGGCCGTTCACTGGAATGCCCTGGCTACGAGCGAAAGGTATGTCGATGTGTTCTCTGCGTCCAAAGCGCGCAACAAGTGTACAGATTTCGTGTAAACATCGCAGTGCAAATAGTTGTGTCCTCCAGCGTGACGTAGCAGCCATTGCTATGCTGCCTTGCCGTGTGTCATCGTTTGACACGGATGCACTCAACGATTGACCTTCGTCATCCATGAGGCTGTTGGCTGTATTGACCACTTTCTGGGAGGCATTGATGCGCAACATGATCCTCTGGCAAATGTCAATCCAAGCGGATGGATTGTGAATCGCTGTCTGAAGTAGCCAGCTCGAAATTACGCTTCTGACTCCATCGATCGATGGATCACCATCTAACATTCCAAACAAATCCTCGACAAGGCGATCTCCACCTAATCGGGACATTGCTAAAGCGTCTTTCTGAACCAATTGATAAAGGGCATCAATTGCTGCAAGTTTGAGGCACCTTCTAGGTGAACTAAGATGTCTTCTGAAACAATTCACGATCTCGGGGACGTCCACATGCTCGGGAGCAAACATGAGGAGATGTTGAAACCACCCCATAGCTTCCACTAGAATGGGTTCATCATCTTCCACCGAAAATTCGTGAACAAGGTCAAGTACAATCGTCCTCGTCCTTGGAGAGTCGTGAATGTCAGGGCCAAGGATAGTGATGATCGCATCCAGAATATAGCAGACAAGGGGGTAAGCTTGTAAGTCACCACCGATATTGGCGTTATTGAGGGTCCCTCCCTCGACTTCGTGAGCGTCTGACAGGTATATTTTGAGCAGCATTCCAAGGGTGCTAGACACGAATGGAGCGAAGGCCAAACTAGCGGCGTTAATGACATGTCCCAGTGCGCGGAGGGACCAGAAGTGGACCAAAGGGTGAGAATCATTGCTCAACGACATGAGAAGATTCACAGTTGTTTTTAAGATGGGGGCTGCCGCAAGTCCACCGACGTGGCTATACAGAGACCCGAAGGCAAGCGCACAGCCAGCTCGTCCTTGGGGATCGCGGTGGCTTACAATGTGATCGACCAATACCTTAGTTTGACTCGTCAAAAAGGAGCTTCCAGATATGTTGGCAAGACGCCCAATGGCCTCGCTGCTAGCAGATCTCAGGGCGGGATCACCATCCACAAGAGCATCCTGCAAGTGAGATTATGAACTTATAGCCAAACCACAGTTTGAAATGTAAACTTACTTTCAAAAATGCCCCAAGAGCTGAAGTGACTTGAGAGTGCCCAAGAGTATTCTTAGATTGACGATGATGCGAAGTCATGGAGACACGCAAAGTTCGTACGATGGCCACAACACTATTCAACATTACGGCAGCCCTCCTCCCAGCGTTCTTGTCAAGCTTCGGAGACCGATTGGACTCTATCACGTGACTAATTGCGCGCAGAGTAGTACTTAGATCCTGGGCTGGCAGCAACTGAGAGAATAGTTTGATAGCGGCGTCACAGACTGACGACACAGGTGGTGGGGCATTGAAAGACTGGCCGTCCTCTTCTGACGGGTTTATCGTAGAAAGAGAAAGTGTGTCGTGCTCACAAGCTCCTAGTATCCTTCAATAGCCTGTGACAAGAACACATTTGAAAACGAGAGGGCATTTCCAAGCAGAGACGAGATTCTCCGGGCGACGTCAAGAGTGGTGAGTTGGCTATTGTGAAGCAAAAAACAAAGGATTGCCCTGAGTGCACTTTCGCGGAAATGCAGGAGAAACTTCCACTCGGCAGCTGACCGGCCTGAAACGTTGTCTTTCGCAGTAGGTTTCGGTAATGCATTACGCCAAAGCACCAGTAGCTGGGGTAGATGTGAACGGACGAAATTTGGTCCAAGCAGCATCAGTGATGCAATCAACGTCCAGGCAACTTCAACCTCTACTCCTGCGACATGAACATCATGATCACTAACGCGCTTTAGGAGTTGAGTGGCAGTGTCAAGAACGCTGGCTGACACGTCAAAAGACACGTATAGGGGGCGATGTGGCACAATGGCAACAAGAGCCGCCAAACCATAGGAATGACCGAGTGTTCGGCGATCAATGTCCGAAGGAGCTGCAGGAGACTGAAGCGATTCGATGTCGCGTTGTAAAGACTCCGCGATCGCCAATATTGCCTTCGGTTAGCGGAGGGGGGTAAAATAGCAAAAGCAACGGAGGGTCCAAATCGCATTAACGCGAACCGAGTGACTTGGATGCGTAAGTAGCGTCATTAATGGTGCAGAAACAGCGTCCTATGCCAAGTTTAGGAATATTAAAAGTTCCAACTTCATAGGACTTGGTTTTGAGGGCTGTAATGGAGGTGGAGGAACTAGTTGCACACACCACGTCCATACCGGGAACTTGTATGATAGGAAGTCTCCTGCTGCGACAAATCCCTCTGAAACCAAAATTGGGATACTGGTGGTTTGTGGTGATGGAGTAAGTACTTGGTGTTATACGTGCTCTTTGAACTTACTTTCTTTGAGGACCTGGGCATTACTCAGACTCAGCGACTATCAACTGCGATGGTACGCACTGGGCTGAGATAGTCGTGAACGGCCAAAAATATTGTAGCCAGAAAGGATCTTGAGCCGTCTCCGAGCGTCATGCTCTGAATAGCATGCCATAGGAAGTTGTGGTATGCTTCGTCTGAAGAGTGGAGATGAGAGGGAGAGCGAATGACGAACCCTTGCCGCAGTTGAGGGCATGGGCGCTAAAAGCGCGCCGGAGAAGGATGAGGGGTGGGCAATCATGTAGTAAAACTTATGAAGATGGTATGAGTGCTTGGCATCGTTTGTCGCGGGTGGCACGAGACGACCGCTCATCACGTCGAGGAACCGTGACCACAAAAGAAAGCACCAGTGTGATCTCAGGCTCTGCAATAAAATTAAAATCAAACAGGCGCTCAAGCAAGCATCAACCAACTCACCAGTGAATTCACTAGCAGTCGTCCCCAGGTACTCCACGATAGCCTTAAGGAGCAACCGTTCTTGGCGCCTCAAATTGAGTAGTGGATCCATGCCCGGATGCAAAGATGCTAGCTCGCAAAACCTCTGCGTCCGTCTGAGGTTTGACCGCTTGACTCCAGCTTCTGTTTCCCAAGCACCGTGAATACCACCAAACCCAGAATTTGTTGACATCTGGAATAGCATCGTCAACGATCGAGTAGCGCGAGTAAGTAGATGAAAACTTACCAGCTCTGTTTTTGGAACGAGCGTGAGGACGCTTCTGCTCAGCGACACCACAAGGTGGATTTCTTGAACGATCGACAAGCCAATCTCTTCAGAATCATTTTGAGGAGAATTATGATCGTTTCTCGATGGCTTGATGAAAAGTCGAGTGCCTGATGACAAGTCAAACGTAATGCCCATCCGCCAGACAAAATTCAGAAATCAGTCGTACCTGACTACTCGCCGTAGCATGTTGAGCTCCTAATGTCGTCAGCATCGCAGCAACGAGCTGGAGTGCTGGCATGAACAGCTGGTGGTATCGCTGAATTGCCGAAGGCAAGAAAGAGTCCTGGTCTTCATAAAACAACTCAGCACGTGAAACATCTCTGAGAGAAAGAAAGTCAACATACCCATGAACGACTGACCTGCTTCTGGTCTCGTATCCAAGAACTCGCATTGACTCAGGACTGGGAAAATTCGAGCTTCGAGCCACCGTTCTGCCCCGGGCCTCGTTTGTGCCATCCGTATCGAGAAGGACAACTTTGATTCGTAAACGTATAGAGGATTCAGATCATCTAAGTCATCACTTCAGTGTGCTTCCCGATACCAGTTTACTGCGCACGAACCTGGGTCTGGTCTGAGCACGTACTGCATTTGTGACTCAGCTGATTTCCAGCGTCTCCTTCGTTCGACATTAAGGGATATGTAAATGCCAGCGAGAATGCGTTTGGAAGGTTGATATTTTTGCCGCTGATGACTGCAAGTGGAGTGAGATGGCCACCGTGACAATACAGTCATGATGATGCGATAAAGGAGAACGACAAGGGTGGAGGATGGGCTGGGAACTGTGGACTGTGGACAGGAATATGGGGACCACAGATGAGGCGTCGGCACGATGTAATTGCACTGAGGCTAAAAGATCACCAACTATTACTGAGAGCCTGTACTGCAGTCGCAGTGGAGATGGGCATAGTCAATCGACAGTAAAAGTGGCAGCGCATGGAAGTCTCAGAGCGTCTCGCGAACCTGAAAGCAATTCCCATCCGATAGTTTGTATTACAGGCGATGCATGCTGTCCGACTTGAGTCCACGCCACGATGTTTAAATACTAGTGCTTACTTTGTGAAAACTGTACATTCACAAAGGACAGAACCTGGTGAATCAATTGAGAAACTTTCGCCACAGACGCGTCGCGTCAGTATTCCCACGGTGACGCATGTTTCGAAGCGACTGTACCGTGACAGTGTACGCTCACCAGACTTGTCATGGCAGATACATTTGTAGCTACTGGATTGCTAGGACCCGGTCCATCAACCTCGTTGCTGGACTCCTCACCTGCCACAGATGCTGTCTTCCTATCGAATGGCCTTTTGGGCTGACTGTGTGTTGCCCCCACTCATGCACAACCGGAAGAACGAGCGCGGGAGCTTGAAGGCATAGATGAGCCGAGTACAAGTGAGCAAGCAGAGAAGAAGAACACGTTTCAACCAAACAGTTTGCTGGGATCACAGGATCTGGGCGGATGTGAGCAGACATGCACTTTCGTGTGGCTTGCTACTGATTCTTAGTCTATCAGCCTAAACCGATACTTTCCCATCAAGTTGGATATCATAAGAATCACAAGGTCGTGCATTCATGTGTTTTAAGACTGCTCGTTGACTCATTATGATCCTCTAGACGACCATTTCCCTCCTATATCAGACATCCTGGGTCTCGTTCCAAAGAGTCCCCGCAACACCGTGTCTTCATTCTCCAGATCATTTATCCATACGCACATACGTGCTCCGCTTCGTGCTACAACATATGACGGGAGTGCAATTCATATAGCGCGAAAGCGGTACGTAGGCACAACACAAAAGGCAAGATACGAATGCATTCCTTTCCTTTTCTGTGCTCATTGTGTTTAGACTTCTTCCGCTCCAACACGATTAAGCAATCTATTGGATGTGCCTATACACAGGCTCAAGGACGAGTTATTGACTGTTACCGCTTCGAAGTTGTCCCTTTCGTGTGTCTCTTTTGACTCCATTGGGAACACAATCTCATATATTTGGCAGGAAAACCACTACCAGAGCGTCAAAGTTACACAAGCCCTCAAGTTCAGTGTCGGAGGACACTCTTTGTCGATATCGTCCTCGAAAATTCACAGAACTGTTAGGTAATGAACGTGTTGCTCGTGAAACAATAGCATGGTTAAAGCAATGGGACTGGTGTGTATTCGGTAAGAAGAAGAGCAAGAAGAGGCTTCGGGAAGATGATGAGAACTACAATTCTGACGATGAATATCACCGGCCACGAGAAAAGGTGATCGTTCACATAATGCAACTCAATCTGCACATTTGTTTATTTATGGGCTTTAACAGCTACTGCTAATATCCGGTCCCCCTGGGCTTGGTAAGACCACATTAGCTCATGTTGTCGCGAAGCAAGCAGGATATGAGGTCATGGAGATAAACGCGAGGTCTGCTTCTCCAACGGAAATTCCGGTTTAGCGCTCACTCCACACAGTGATGCACGCTCTGCACAGGTCATCGATGAGCGAATACGACCAGCGCTGGAATCAGGGTCTGCAGTCGGAAGCGTGAAACCTATGTTACTCATCATCGACGAGATAGATGGTGCAACAGGAGGCGGGGATAACGTATGTGTAATGATGATTTTAACTACGATCGCTGATACATTTTACCAGTCAAGTGGATTTGTGAACAAGCTGGTTTCGCTCACCTTTGACAAACCAAAGAACAAACGTAAGTTTTTCAAGTGGGAATGATGACGCTCTCGAGCGAACTATTTTTGCAGGGAAAAAGAGCGACCAGAAAGACAAACGTCCACTGCTTCGCCCGATCATATGCATCTGTAATGACCAAAATGCGAATGCACTTGCCAAACTCCGTCCCCACGTCCGGCAAATTCGGTATACGAGACTTGCCGACAGTCACATCGTCAAGCGTCTCCGCGAGATTTGCGAGTTGGAGGGGTTACGAGCTGATACCAGGGCATTGAGTACCTTAGTTGGCGTGGCCAAAGGCGATCTCCGAGGCTGTCTCAATACTCTGCAGGTGTGTACTGACATGGCGTACACAACACGCTTATAAAATTCTCAATCTGCAAAGTTCATCAAGTCTCGCAATGATGAGGTAACCGAACCTCTCATTCGCCGTGCTACGGTGGGCATGAAGGAGGGGGACACTACTGCAACTTCCGTGATCAACGAAATATTTGCTCCTTTATCCCGAAAACGTGTCAAGGAGCTTGGTATGGGCGAAGAAGAAGAGGCACGATATGTGAACCGCCCAAGCCATACAATGGAAGGATTGAATAATTCTGCGAGTATAGCAAATGGTAAGTGCAAAATCCATGACATCTTTTCCATCCATTTACCGGAGGATAGGCTGTTTTGCGCATTACATCAATTGTCACCGTCACGATGCGAACCTGAACCACTACGAAAAGGCCAGCGAGCGGTTGACGACCTTTGATTCTTTTTCATCGGCCATGTATACAGATGGGGACTTCGCGCTGCATACATACTTGCCATACTTCCTGGTCCCTTTCCATCCGCTATTCCGAGAGCGTGTCCCTGCCGGCGGATTGTAGCATCACTTGGTGACGTCGATCTTCGCGTAGCTTCGTGATGCAAGACAGTACCGCTTCTGAAAGCGGAGCTGCGGTACCCTCCTGGATGTCAGAGGAGCGAATTGCAGTAGGTAGAACGTGCAACAAGTCAAAAGCATGTGTTCGCACCTGTCACGGGTAAAGCGCTGGAAGCACTTGGTAAGGGTTATGTCCAACTGTCTAACCAATCAAAACTGAGGGACTGTACAGACTCGATGATCCGAAGATGCGACTGGCCCATCTCTTGGAACGCGGTTGCAACGCATCAACATCCCATTCGAGCGCATCCTCGCCAACCATCGCCTCCGAGCCGAATATGATTTGCAAAACCTCCAGAACGCCTTTATGGTGGCCTCTGCGGGTCAGGACATGGAGATCAAGCGACACTAAATCCAGGATGCGAGAGCGTACACCCATAAATGATCGTAGAGCCGATACGCTAGTGATAACGCGAGAACCGTCATGATACAGGACCTCAATGACAGGCTCCTCATGCGTTTCCGGGGCTTTGGAAGGTATGGCTGCGAGATGACAGACGAAAAAATCTTCTCGCGTGCGGAGGTACCGCATGGTGGACTCTGATGTCCGTGGATGCACACAGAGCTGATGGATGACTTGGTAGTAGCGCTCTGCCAAAGCATGGACAGAAATGAACAATGGATCAACCTGACGTGCAAGTCGACGTTCACGTTCACGTTCTTTGCCTTTGCCGTGCACTCTGGGGACGCCAGCATTAACAAGATCAAAGATGACGTGTGCAAACGTTCTGTTGGATTTGATGCTCGTTATCTGGGCCACCGAACAACAGGAAATGGCCAATGATGGGATATGGTGGGTTTGGTCGGGTGCTCTGGATGAGCAATTCGAGGATGGCAAGTCGTATCGCTTGATCGAGGAGTTCTTGCGCTTCTCTATCAGGAGCACCAGCACCGGTAACCTGTTCAGCCGGCGTCTCACTAGCATCCACATCGTCAAATGACTCGACGCTGAGTAATTGCTTGAAGCCACTGAGGATACGATCCCAGTCATTGCTGCGCTCGTCGAGGGTGGTTAAGTTGCTGACCGACGACGACAGTTGCGTGACAATCTTGATGTGCCATACGACAACGCTTGATCAAAACGAACGCGTGTAATACGACCGAGCATGAGCGACGCTGACAAACTGCGAGCCATCAAACTCCGTCAGGAGCGGCACGAGAACGTCAAGGAAGATATCCTGGATATCCAGAACGCGGTGGACGATCCGCAAAACGCGTACGATCGTGTTCTTGAAATGCGGTTCTTCATCTGCGAAACCTTTCTCAAAGCCTTCTACGCCATCGACGATGTACGTTAAGATACTGGTTTGCAACAGTGAGGTTGTCAGGAGACGCTGCATTATGTCATATCCTGGATGGACGAGGAGGGGAGCAATGGCCTCTCGCTTCAAGACGACATCATCGCCTGACGAGACCAACAACTCTAGATCGTAGCTGGCAAGGACTCGCTCGACGAAGGACAAGCATAAATCATTCATCTGCCACCTATCTGAAGGTCGCCTGTAGTCAATCCGGGGGATACTGGCGAAGACATTGTCGAGGGCGAAGGATATGTAAGGTCCAATTCCAGGAAGACGATATGGTTGACTAAGGGCATCAGGAACGGTGTTCAGTGGCTCCGAATCCGTCATGAGGTCCTTCAAGGAAAGGCGTTTTGGAGTGTGAATGAGGGTGCTAAGAAGATTGAGGAACGGGATCGTAGCAGGATAGAGCTTGTGAATAGCTTCAACCTCGTCGCCCTTGGACAGGATGAAACACTCCACCAACACGGGAGGAACTCGCACGGACGTTTATGACCTCTAGCCGCTCCATCAACGTCCACACTGATCGCCGCTCTAGCAACACCAGCTCCAGGTTCACAAAAAGCTGCTAAGGCGTCAAAAATTGCTCCTTTCAGCTCCAAGGGTATACCAAGAGGTATCAGCGAGACAAGCGTTGGAATTAACCTGCAGTGCGTGCTTCCCGAGACCGCGAGGCGGACAGCGACTGCGCACGAAACCACCGTAGATAGAAGGCGGAGGAGTGATTGGGCAAGTAAAACATCATTAGGCCCTATTACAACCTGTTTCTGATGCTGCTGCTGCTGGGAAACAACTCAGCACGTGAAACATCTCTGAGAGAGAGAAAGTCAACATACCCATGAACGCTTCTGGTCTCGTATATCTCGAGACTATCCAGGTAGAACTGTTGTGGGTGGATCGGGTCGTGTTGATATGTGCCCTTGAACTTTCTCCGTAGGAAATTACGCAGTTCCTCTGCATCTTGGGCACGGAAGAGGTCCCATACCGCACATCCTGGTTTGCCATCAGGCGTAGCAGACGCGTGCGTCATAATATGCATCGGCCATGTCCATGTGAAGTCTTGTAGTGAAGTCTTGTACATCTTGGGTCCTGCAATGAAGCTCAATAAGTAGCTGATAGATTTGTGGTCATCGCGATACTTACCCAAATCTGGTGCAACCGTATTACTAGGGAAATGTGAGGCAATTTTGAGGGTCCCATTACGACGAACGTAATTGGGCACGGGTACAGCCCGCCTGAAATCCTCAAAAAGTTCAGGAAATGCAGTCTTGAAATCCGTTGATGGTGGCCAATCCTAGAGATGCACACTAAGCGTGCATCAGGAATCACACTCGTAATGAACGCACCTTGAGCTTCCAGCACTCCACCCGACCTTCATATTTTCCGAACCACGAAAAGAACTCGCATTGACTCAAAACTGGACGGTGCCAGTTGACGAAGTTCGCGGAACAGTATCGCACTTTGTGCGGTCGTTCCCGTCCTGAGTAAAGCGTGGTGTGCAAGTAATGCGGTCCCCGGTGACATTGGCGCACTCTTAACAACCCAACTAACAAAGTGCGACCAAAAATAAGATCGGGGAGACAAAAAAAGGCGTGATAACTCACTTTCACAGCTCCCGTTTGTATTTAAAAAGTAACCGGACGGGCATGCAGCACATTGAGTTCCGTTCAAGGCCGAGGTCCAGGTCCAGCCGCCAATACAGGTACACTGACCATTAGCGCCACATTCTACGTTGATACAGTTGCAGCTCGATGGCAGATTTGATGCGCCCGAGATTCCATCATCACATGAAGGCTGGCCCGAAGAAACCAGACGAGCGCACCTCACAGGATGCACCGGTGAATCCGCTTGGACATTGACATATCCCAGAAGCAGAGCAAATGCCATTCCCGGAACATGCCGGCGAAAAGGTTGCAGGTTAAGCAATGACAGGACCCTAACGCGCTCGCAGGGAGCCAGCTGACATCAGGAACAGAGATCCGCATGAATGTAGCTGCCCATATGCTCCCTGAAAGGGCGATCGAGGAGGCAGTGAATGGAATGGTCGTGTTTCCGACAGGGGACGAGGGGAGACCTGAGTATGAACCTTGTCCGGAATAGAGGGTTTGCGGGTAAATCGCAATGCCTGGTTGAAGTGCAACATTCAATGGAAGAGAAACCGAAGATCCAGCGCTCGAGTTTCCAAAGCCAGCGGACGGAGAAAATTTGGCGGAAGAAGATGTCAACAGCCCATGAAGAAGTTCTGGGTTGGTCGTGGAAGTAAATTGTCCAGGGAGAAGGACTTCAGTCGATATTCCAGATGCAGAGAGAGTTGCTCCGACTGATCATAACCATGAGTATGACTATGTATATTCTAGTAAATTTGACTCACGAGTTGTATTAGAAGAACCTTGCAGGCATTGACCCGCAATGCACACAACAGAAGACGAAGATGAAGATTGCGCGACTAAGCACATTGATGGCCAGTGTCAGACGTGTCGGGCTCAATATTCAAGCAGTTTCACACTCACCAACAGACGCGCCAAAGGCAAAAGTAGTAGCGAATATGCTC